>JAJEJO010000455.1:1312206-1691563 GCA_020662805.1 Glaucomys volans | reverse complement strand
TACTGATGGTTTGGAAGACAATTCGGCTATTTCTTACAGAGATAAATATATTCTTACCACACCCTTAAGCAATAGCACTCCTGGGTATTTGCAAAGCCATACAAATCCATACAAAAACTTGCACACAAATGTTTATAGCAAAAGTTTTTCCTAATTGCCAAATGTTGGAGGCAACCAAGATATCCTTCAATAGGTAAATGGATAAACTGTGGTACCATAGTAATATTAAATGCTATTCATTAATGAAAAGAAACGAGATAGCAGACCATGGAGGAAACTTAACTGTATATTGCTAATTTGAAAAGGCTACTTGTTCTAACTTTATGACATTCTGAAAAAGGCAAAACCATGAAGACAAAAAAAAAATATCAGTGGTGACCAGGAGATGGTGGGGGAGGAAGGGAGAGATGAATAGGTAAAACACAGGGGATTTTTAGAAAGTGGAACTGATCTGTGCGCTGCTGCAATGGTGGATGGATTTGCATACATGCCCCTGCCATGTACGCATATCCACAGAGCTGGACAGCAAAGAGCTTGTCAATTTTAACAACCTGACCACAGCAATGCAACATGTGTACAGGGGAAGAAGAGTGTATGGAAACTCTCTACCCAAATTTTAGTGTGTAGCATAAGCTCAGAACTGACCCCAATAATTTCTCCCAGAAACTATCTCTCCAGGAAGGCTGTTGAACTCATCAATCTTTTCTAGCAAAACTAAGTGAAATGACACTTGCTGAGTCCCAGACTTCATTCTTGAGTCTCTCTGGACCTGAACCACATATAGAACTATTGTGTAGGAAAGAATATGCTGTCAGAATAATCAGGGCTACTGCATACTTGGAAATGCACTGACCATTTTGCATTATTTTATTTAATCTTCATAACCAGAGGCACAGGTTGTAATAGAACCGTCTTGGATGGGGGTGGAGGGAAACCTCAGAGAGACAATGTGATTCCCTCAAAGTTCCATACCTAATTACTATGAGAGCTGAGTTTCAAACTGTGATCTATCACACACCAAACACCTAGGCTCTTTCCATTATGCATTCTTTTCATCGATTTTGTGGGAATACTGTGGGATTTTGTGTGTGTGCGTGTGATATTTTACATTGGTACAATGTACTCAAATCATTTTCTCTGCAAGACATTTATAGGAATTCTCCAAAAATTAATATTGTCATCATGACTATCTTGTTTATTGGTCATAGAGTTGAATAACACTTTGTCAACTTTAAATATGCCCCTTCTCCAGTCAAACATAACCCGCATCTTGTTATTTTAGGTCATAAGCAGCAGTAGGTCACAGTTGTGCTGGGATATGGTCAAGATTCTGACAAGTCACAGTTCTCATTTGAGGATCCAAAGGATAGCATTCTTCCAAGGAAATTGATGGATGAAAAGGGATCAGGCAGTAAGATCAGAAAGATAAGTAAAATACCAGGAATTAGGAGATCCACTCTCTGCATAAGGTGAACAATCTAGGAATAAACAGAAAAGCAAGATAAAAACAGAACTCAAACCAGCAGGGAGAAGCACAGAGCTCTTCTGATCTACTCAGCTAGACTTACTCCAAAGCTTTTATGTATTTCCTGAAACGAGTAGATTTATAGATGTAAATACATGAAACTCACCTGTTTGGAGTGAACACATGAAGAGGAGGGTAGGCCCTGTGATCTCCTTTTTCTAGAAACAAGAGCAATGATATTGTTAAGATTTGACTAGGTGCCCAGCACCGTGGCTACCGATAAGATATTCTCTCAAATAATGGTCCAGGAAACCCTATGAAAGAGTCAGCCCCATTTACAGATGAAGAAGTGTGTCTCCAAAAGCTCCAACAGCTTCCGATAATATAAACCAGGACCCAAGAGGCAAGTCCTTTTAATTCCAAAATAGGTGATCTAAGCCACTCTACCTTATTGCCTTGCTACTAAATATTGGGTGGTAATAAACAATACATTTTATAAAGGTCTGTTTCATCCATGTTGACAATATTAATAGCCATAATTAAAATGGGCTGGCCCTTCTGTGGGTTGAAGCATTAAGCTGGTGAAAAGCATGGCAGGGTGGTCAGACCTTTATATAATGTGATGCAGAGATTCCATTGATCCTACCGTCCGCTCTGGCAACGGCAGGAACGTCATCTTGTTTCCCTTTTGTGTCTCCAGCAAGGAGCACTTTGCCTGGAGCTTAATAATAGATGCTTAATAATGGAATGGTATAGACACATTATTAGCATTATACTTACAAGAATGGACTGAAAGTCATATATATTTGTGTTCAAGTCCAAGTACCACTTATTCAATGTATGGTTTTGGTGCAAAAATCTCCCTGAACCTCAATGTCCTTGTCAGTAACACAGCCCCCCCCAAAAACCTACCTCATTTTGTTGGAATGATTAAAATGAGATTAGCTGTTTAAAGCATTAAGGATGGAGTTTTTAGAATGCAATAAATATTAACTCCTGCTTTTTCATTTTCTTTTCTATATATACATGTTGCTTAAAAGATTAAAAAAATTTAAAAAAATTGTTCCATTAAATAGACTACAGATTACAGTATTTTAAACATTAAAACAAATGCTTTTATGCCTGAGATCAACGTATCTTATTTAGGGCATTCATTTTGAAATATCGTACATGATTTTTTTTTTTTTCTCAATGAAAAGTCACTTCTTTAAACAGTAAAAGTAATCTTTGCCAATTAGAACCCGGTCTCACAGATCTGATATCTGCTCATCCTTTGACTCTCATCAGTCCTCAGTTCTTCAGGCTGTGACTGTTTTATGATGGTCACAGCAAAGCAGAGCTCCGATTTGTCAGTTACACTTCATAGATATGGGGGCGCCCAGATAAAATCTATTAGGCCAGCAGGGCACCCATTAATGTTCCAGTGGCGGTAATTAAATCCGGATGGAAAAATAACTACAAATATTTCCCCAAAACTGAACCAGATGTTTTGGCAACTGGATGAAGGCACAAACCTGAAGCACTCCCCAGGCCACAGCCAAAGGCTCTTCAGAAGGGAACCTTCTGTATGTCTGGAAGCCTAGGACTGCACACCGTCTCAGTCTGCTGGCGATGTTAAATAACGGCAAATCAAAAAGGAAAGAAACAATCAGGAGAACTGTAAATTTACTAAAATCCCTTCTAATAATAAGGCTAAATGACTAGCACATTCGTATTTCCACGTGTGAGTCCACAATCAATTCACGGTGGTGTTTCAACTTAGTCATGCCTCATAGATCATCTTCCCAGGTAGCTTACCCAGGGTACAATTTCCTAATTAATAGGCAGTAAAAATATTAATTATTGCCATTTTCATTTAGTGTTCAATTAACAAATGAAAACATAAAATGCATTTCATGGCTGGCCAAAGGTGACCTGGGAGACCCCTAAATAACCAGCATCCTTCTCTCTCTCCCTTGGAGATTTTCCCCCTCCTATTTTGCTTCTCTTCGACACCCACTCTGACCTACTTCCCCTCACAGTAGCTCATTTAAATATCTTGACAAAATGTTTTCCAGGGAAGCAGAGCTCATTCTAATCCTGGCCTGTATATCTACCATGAAGCTGTCATGATATCCTGTCATGAAATGAGATGAGAAGAGTTATTTGAACCGTGGAGACTTAAATTAATAACTGTAGCGCTGGTTTCCATCAGCAGGGCCAGCAGCCGTGGGTGAGAAGAGCCCTGGAGCAGCTGGACTTTAATTCAGTGCAGTGCGCCTTGAACTTCCAGAAGGGAGGAATAAGAAGCTTGCCAGCCATTGCATCCACACAGGACCGAGGAGCACCCCTGAGTGACGCCGGCCACCGTCTCCTTCGGCTGGTGAATTTCCTTCTGTCAAGTCAATTGCTACCCTGGTAAATATCTTATTAGAGCTAATTTATCTCCAGTGTTAAGGAGGTTAACGACACTGTTATTTTCTCTGCTACTGAGTTTTCCTGCACGTCTGTAGGATGATATTTCGAGTAACCTCCTCCCAGGGAACAATCACGGAGAGGACCTGCCTGGACCATAAATAACCTCCAAAAAAGAATGTGTCCTTCAGAGAAAGGAAATCAAGCAAAATAATATTAATTGCAGAGACTACAAGGGAAACACTTTTCATCCATCAAAGGAGACGATAAAATAGTCACACATTCCATAAAACACGAGACCACACAAAAGCCTGTGGACAGGTCTGAAGTTAGAAATCCAAGCAGTTCTTATCAGTTCAAATTGAAATTGGCAGGTGACAGCTACAGATATTTTCTAATTAGCCTTTTCTAATTTCCTTCTTGCTTTATTTTTCCATCAAACATTTCTTCAGAGATCTGAACCCCTCATGGTGGAGAACAGTTAAGCGACACATTTTCTTTACTCTCTCAGTACTAAAAAGTCATATGTTCAAATCAAAGAATGTCCCCAATAGTGACCAACTGTATGCTTCTAGCCTCTCTCCCACCCCCACCACAAGGCATGGTTCGTATCAAGATGTGTTGATGTGGTGGTAGTTAACTTTTAAAATCAAGTGTACAGAAGTTCATGATGTTAGAAACACAGTTTTGAACTTGTTTAATTTTTAATTGTATTCCTATGCAATGCTGGGTTTTGAACCAGGAGCCCCCCACATGCTAACTAAGTGCTGTACCACCGAGCCAAATCTCTAGCCCTAGAATGTGATTTTTAAAATGATCAACTAAAATAGCTAACATGACAGTTTGGGGGTTCCCGTCTCTGTGCAATTTGATGACTTTCACACTAGAAAGATAGATCCTGAAATTTGGGGGGAGATGATCAATTTGGTACTATATTTTAGAATTAGCCTTCTCTGTTTCTTTTTCTGATCCCTGATTCTATCCAAAAATAGAAAAAAAAATTCTGCTATTCCTGGACTTTTGCCAATGAACAAAGTCTCAAATACCACTGCAGCAAGTGATTCCCAGCACAAACTGCAGTGTAATGTGAATAAAATTTTCAATGACCCCTCAGCCTCTTAATATTCTTTCATCTGATCTGGCTGAAACAAGGGCTCACACATTTCCCTGTCACCTCATGTCTTACTCCTACATAAAAATATGTGGAACTTTCCCCACGACAGCTCTAAGACATGGCTGAGGTCAGACTGAACTCTTCGAGATGCTCTTCTTTTACTTAAAAATAGGTATCTGTTTTTCTTGTACTCCCTCTTGCCTGACATCACCTATATTCTTCTTCTGGAGGTCCCTTCCCCCAAAGAAGTGAAGTTCAATCATCTCCTGAGAGTTACAGTGTATAGGAAGAGTTAGTACAAAATAACAAAGATGGGCTGAGATTCTGATGCCGAATTACCTAGGTGTGCTCATCAGCTAAGAATCTGCCCTTCTATGCCACCCTTGCAGAATACAGTGCAAACACTCTTCTGTTGCCATGTTTGGATGTGATTTGAGGGTCCCCCTGAAGGTTCATATATTGGGAACTTGGTCCTCAGTGTGATGCTGTTCAGAGGTGAGGCCCAGTGGGAAGTCCCTAGACCATCAAGGGTACTGCCTTTGAAGGGATGAGGTAGTGCTCCTGGGACTTCCAAGTTATTCTTCAGAGAGTGTGACCATAAAAGGAGCAAATCTGGCCACACCCCTCTTCTCTGGCTTCCTGTCTGGCAAAGTCATCTCTCAGTACCACACAAGCTGCCATCACAATGCCATCCACCATGACTCCCTCGCTAGAGGCCGAACCAATGGTGTCACCCAATCTTGGACTTTCAGCCTCCAAAACTATGAACTAAATAAATCCCTTTCCTTCAAATATTGCACCAATAATACAGAAAAAAAAATACACTAGTGCATATACTTTATCAAAGCGTGAAGTATTTGTGTCCTTGATTTCTATGATTACTCCTAAATAATCAGAATTTTAAAAAATGTTAGTTCTAAGAATATAAATAGACACAAGCACACACACACACACACATACACACATGCATACATATAAATATATGTATGTGTATATATATATGTGTGTGTGTATTTATATATATTTCCCCCCTGGCCTTTTGATAGTTCTTTAAGTCATCTATTCCTTTATTATCCCCTCTGTATATACCATACTTTCCATAGAAAATGAAAATTAACATTAATTCAGTATCTAACAAGTACTTTTATGAATTTTAATTGCAACTAGAATAAAATGTGCACTTATCCCCATTGAAGCTGCATAATTGTAGGGATCACACAGCTGCTCGTGCAGACTGAAGTGACTTCAAAGCTTGTGCTCTTCCTATGACATCTCTCTCCCTCCCAATTTTGTGCACCTTGTGTGGCAATCTCTATCCTGGGAAACAGCCAACATCTCCAGGCTAAACACTAGTCCAGACCCAAACATTTCATCCATTTTGACATTGGTCATTAACTCTGAGCACCTAAAGGAATCTGTTTGGGTTGTGAATCACTGTGTTTTGAAACCCATCCCCGTGTCCCTGGTAAGAACCAGAGATGGGAAGGTGAACCTGGTCATGCCCACGAGTGCTACGGCTTTCATGGCATATTTTTCCTATGTACTATCGTATAAATATGTTGTTAGTTGCATAAACGGACACTTGAGCTGACTTAAGCTCTAGTGATTCAGAAGCATAACTGCTAAACAAATTGAATGGGGAGGGTAAGAAAAATCAAGATTGGAAAACAGGAAGCGGCCAGGAGGGTGAGGACTGAGAGAGGAAAATGTCATCACTACCGCCTGACACAGTTCAGCCAAGGTATCTACAGATGTCATGGCACTCGGTTTCATTTGGGCTGCACCCTGGTGTGCAAGACTGCCCTCTTGACACTCCAAGTCCTGGCAAGAGTGTTAGATAGCAGAGCCTGGGTCACCTGTCCTTTCTTGCATCCAGACTGCAGTGGATGAAGAGAAATTGGACAGATTCTATAGGGAAGTGTCAGCCTGGCCACCCAAGGAGACTCACCAGAGACAGGGAAGAGCTTCTTTTGTTCACCATTAAAACAACAAAAATAAATAAATAAAATAAAATAAACATAAGTACCCACTACAAGTAGCTTTGAAAGACTCTTCCAAATGGTTCTATTCACCATAGAAAAAAATTCTCAGATACTTGAGTGAGAAAAGAACAGGAGATTTTGCTTTCTGCTTTCTTTAATTTTTTAGTTTATAAGTGTGGTTACTGTTGGTTGGTTTTAAGCATTATCAATACTTATTTTCAGGTGTTTTTGATCAACTCATGCCGCTATGATATAGGATAGGTTCTCTTGAGATTCAGTGTATACCACTTTTCATTATTACAACTTGAAAACATGGAAAAATACTATCTTTGGAAACTGAGTTCTCATGAGAGAGCTGTGACCCAGTGGATATGAACTCTAGAACTCTGCTTTCCGATCTTTGCCCTATCACCAACCCTCTCTGGTATCTCTGCTCCAAAGCCAGTTACCTGAGTTGTGACTTGGGGCCAATAATATACAACCAGGACATGCTGAAGAGCAAAATATGGTACTGCCTGGCATATCATAAATACTCAATGATTATTAAATCTAAGAATTAATCTTTTTATAGGATTGCACCCAATGGTTTAAAATACTAATCATCACAATTTCCTCCTCTAACTCCTCTGTACTAATAGGGTAGCTCTATATCCTAAGTACTTCTAGACAGGCAGTTCCAAGTAGGGTTTCCTTTATTGGATTCTAAAACTTACACCACAACTCTGTACACATTCATCTCAAACATGTTGTTCTCAACCTTGATGTGCTTGAGATTTTCTCTGAATGAATTCATTTTACCTGGAGAGCTTCATCGACTGATAAACCTCAGGGTAAGGGTATCTTCTAGGGTATCTTAATGCATCTGAGTAGGTCAAAGTCTGAGGTGGGCACAAAAATGCACAGTGCACCTCCTGTCCTCCTAAGTATAGTGGAGGAGCAAGGTATCAAGGCAGCCGTGTGCACAACACACACCAGCAGCCAGGTGACTGATAGTGTGTCAGTGACACATCAGAGACCACCAGCAAAGGCTGTCTGAGCTCAAGAATGGCATGATCACTGGAGTCCAGCATCCACAAGGACGAGGGAGGTGGGAGTTCATGGAACCTTTGCTCTTGAGAAGGGGGTTAAAGAATGAATTCAATGTGAATAGAAAAAGCAAGAAGGGGAAATCAGCTAGGCAAGTGAGCTAAGATAAGGCAGGATGGCGTGGGAATGTTTTAGCATGTGCTAAATATCCCAGGCTTTGGACAATCAGAGAAATCCATGGATTTCCCCTTTTCCTTCAGACTCTGGAGTGAATTTCTTATCTTCTTCACTAGGCTACCTGAAAATTAATATTGATTATTGATGTGCCATGTGGTCCCACAAAATTCCTGGCAACCTCCCTCATCTTCAATTTACATACCCAATCATAGTCATCAAACTATTTTTGAATCATATTACTGCACTCTATATAAATTCTCTTTTCCAATTTCATAAGGCATGTCTCAAACTGTTCCAGTTTTAAAAAATCATCCCCCCCCCATGGTTCTAGGATCCTGGGGGACCTTCCACATGGTTCCTCTAGTGCCCTCTCCAGCTCAGCTGTAAAATCCTCACAGAGCTGCAAGGCTTCCCCAAAGGGAAGCTTCCATTTACAATATGGACGGTAGCTCGGGGATTTCCATTGAGATGCCAAGAGGGTTCTTAACAAAAAGCATTTTGTTAGTCTTTATTTGAAATGTTGTTTTTATGATGCCACCTCTGGTGACTATGTGGTCCCTGAAGTATTAGAGGTAGGAAGCTAATTTCCACAGTGATTCAGCCAGCATTGCTAGACTAGGTGTTTACCATCCTGATCTCATTAGGTGACTGCTGATTATTTTTCTCAGTAGAATCATAAATGCTTTTTCTCCTCTTGCATTTTACCTTCCTCATTTGGAAGGTCTAATTATCTTTGGTCTCATGGTACTTAAAGTCTATCTCCATTCCATGTCCAGTTACATTCACATTGGATGGGCTTCAGCTGCCTGAGGGCCTTTCTTTACTGAGTAGTAACTGCAAATCTCTCAACAGTTCAGTCTTTGGTTTCTGAATTCATTTTCACACTATTTATACTTTTTCACCTTTAAGAATTGGTTCTACTGTCATGTATAACTAATTTGAACAAATTTTAAAAATTTAAAATAAAAGAATTGGTTCTCTAAAAATTTTGCCATTATCACCACACATACAACCTCAGTTATAATGGATTTCATCAGGAGTCTAAAGACTTTTGCTTCCACAGCAAAGGAGCATTTTAAAGACAGCAGAGATTTGCCTTTGCAGTTGTAGAACAAATGTGTATATACTGCAGTCATCAGAGAAGCTGCGAGATGAAAATAGAACTCTACTAAGGTTTACGAGTTCACACCATGATACAGGCTCTGGGGCTCAGAAAGCATTGTTCTCTAACACTTTATTTAAAGAACTCTTAGGAACCTCAAGTCAAAGATTCATGTTCATGATTCAATGTGCCCATGGCCACACACATATATGTAGAACTATAATGACTGAAACAAGCATAAAGTAGGTGTTAGAGAGTGAAGAAAGCAAGGAACACACACACAAAAAAAACAGGTTGCTGTCATTTTAAATACCTTTCCTTGGGGTTCTCTGACCTATTTTTGTTTAAGAGAATTTTTTGTCTCAGAATTCTGACAGCTGTTCTCCTTCCAAGTCAGAGACTGGCCACTTACTGCAGATAGGTGGGAGGAGGAAAGAGCTGCTGCCTTACTTGAAGTGCTTATTTACTTTTTCCACTTAATCAGCAAACACACTGAAGGCTTACTGTGGTTCAGTTAAGCTCCATGCTGTCCTTCCCAAATTGTAGAAGAAAAAGACACAGGAAAAAAAAAAAAAGAGGTTGAATTGAGGGAGATGAACAATGAGGTAAAAAGCTGCATATCAATAACTAGCTCTTAAAAATTGACAAATCACATCAAGAGTGCCAGATGTATTAGTTTTATCTACTGTGTAAGAAGTTACCCTTGAACTTAGTATATAAAACAGAAAACATTTGCTCTATCCCCTTCCTGTGGGTCAGGAATTCAGGTGCAGTGTAGTTGGACACTTCTGGCAGGAGACTGCCCTCAAACAGCAGGTTGAGGCCTCAGTCTTGTCTGAAGACTCAGCATGGGAGGGTCTGCTCCAGGTTCACCATTGGCAGTCCCCAGGTCCCTGCTAGTTGTTGGACTGAGGGCTTCAATTTCTTGCTGGTCATTGGCCAGAGACGTTATTCTACTCTTATTTATGTGGGCTTCTCCATGGGCCATATCTCAGCATGGCTGCTGGCGTCCCTCAGAGCATGCAAGACAGAATGTTCAAGATGAAAGCCACAGTCTTTTTGTAATCAACCTCAACAATGAGATCTCATGCTGTTGCCATATTCTCTGTGCTAGAAATGAGTCACTTAGTTCAGTTCATAGTCAGGACCTGAGAAATGCAGAAAGGTAAGAAAACCAATGGGTGAGAACTACTGAAAGTGATTTTAGAGACTACTTCCCACACCACCTGGAGGCCTGGAGATGTTGAGACCAGTTGCTTTACTCAAATGTTGTCCGTTAAGAAGTCAAAGACTAGACTTTGTGTTCCTAAAATAGTCATTCTAGCAGGGTTTCTATATGCTCTGATTTGCCCAGCACATTCATGCATAAGCCTGTTGTTCTGGTGTGATTATGAATAAGACTACCATTCACTTTGAAAGGTACCTAAACCTGAGTGCCACATTGCTTCTTAGGTGTCATACTTTCTGTGCCGATGGAAGTGTTACCAAACCTGTGTTATCCAATATGGTAGCTACTAGTCATGTGTAGTTACTGAAAACTTAATGTGTCTAGTACAATTGAGCCACTGATTTTAAAATATCATTTAATTTTAATTAATTCTAATTTGAATAGTCACATGTAGCTAGTGACTGCTGCATTGGATAGCATTCTATGGTTACTCTAGGGATGATAGTTCTCTTCAGTGGGCTAGAGAACCTGAGATAGAAGAGTGCTCATTAGGCAGAAGCTCAGTGTGGTTATCATATTAATGCTCTGAACATCAAATGAAGAGCATTCATCTGTTGAGGGACATCATCCTTCACAGAAGCTTTAAATCTCCCCCATATTTACTTCCTCTTGTTCCATTTATTCTATAATTATACTAATGAGAATGCTATGCTCTGCTGCTTACCAAGGTCATCAATGCATCTTACTTGACAAATCCCATAGATTTTTTTAGTCATCTCTTTCTAAATTTCTAATCATCACCAATCTCTAATTTTTGATCATCCCTGATTCTTAAAACACTTACCTTGTAGTATTTATGGCACCCATCTCTATTAGTCTCCTTTCTCCCTCACCAGTCTCCTTAATTAGCATTTTCTTTTCTACCTGTCCTCTAACTATAACCATCTTGATGAAGCATGTCCATTCTTACTTCAAAATCACCTCAAATCACTTCAGTTATTTCCACCTTGGCTTCATTCCATACATCCAAGCCACCACCACCTTATCCATCATCATAATCTTATAACTGGTTTTTCAGCTTCTACTCTTGCCTTTCTCCATGCAGTGAGCACTGACTTTTTAAATGTCACCTCACTCCACTTGTTCAAATGCTTCAAAATGGCCACCTGACCTAGCTCTGGGCTCCCATAGAACTTTATCTCCTGTCATTCTCCCTGATCTGCAGCCAAAACCTTTTTTTAGATCCTTAAACATACCAAGTGCTTTCCTGCCTTGAGTTCTTTGCTTGGTCTGTTTCCTGCTCTTGGAATTTTCTCTCTAAACTTGGGCAACTTCTCTTCCTCTCTGTTAGTTCTCAAGTCTTGACTGGTCAGATCAACCCCATCTAATTTATGTGCCTTTTCATCCCTTGGAATATCCTGGTCTTTGATAACATTTATTATAGCTTATTGAGTTCATTCATCTAATGTCTGAACTTCTCTGGAACATAAGCTCTACTGCTGAAGGATTTTGTCTGGTTTGTTCCACATTGTGTAAACTGTCACAATGCCTGGCACACAGTAGGTGCTCACTAAATCTTCGTCATTCACATTGTCTTCCATGATTCTGTGCACCATTTGAGATTAGTCTTAGAACCTGCTTAAACATCCTCTGAGGAGAGTTTATTATTTTATACTCTGATAATTCTATGTGTTCCTGTCAAGACTTTCTAATCTATTCTTAACTTTTTGGCAGTTCTTATGTTTGAAGAGTTGATGAAGGGTCTGGGGCATCTCCAAGGATATAAAGGATAGAACAAAGGAAGTTTACCTGTCTGATCAGACTATGATCATGATTTTGATCCTTTAAGACCATGCTCCTAGCTCTAAACACATCACCAATCAGCTGATAAAAGAATGTGCCTCATCCAGTGACTTGGGAGGCTGAGGCAAGAGCATCACGAGTTCCAGGCCAGCCTCAGCAAAAGTGAGGTGCTAAGTAACTCAGTGAGACCCTGTCTCTAAATAAAATACAAAATAGGGCTGGAGATGTGTGTGACTCAGTGGTTGAGTGACCCTCAGTTAAATCCTTGCTACTCCTCCCCCCAAAAAAGAATGTGCCTCATACCTGTTGTTTGTAAAATTAGGTCCTAAATCAACCTTTAAATCTCTCTGTATTTTGTTGTATCTCTATACCCCTTTTCAAGATGGGCTTGTATGCTTGCTTTTTTTTAGCTTCCTAAACAGTTTGATTGGTTCTCTTGAATTTTCCATTTCAGATGTGACTAGTGTGAGCTTAATATTGGTTACACAGCCTACTTTGACATAGTTCCAGCATCTCTAACTCTTAGATTGTGTCCACCTTCCCTGGTTCTCCTGCCAATGCACACTTAGGGCCTTGGTTTCGCAGAAGACTGAATCTGCTCTGGAATGCCTTCCATTGCTCATCTTCAGAAGGCTACTTAGGCAATGCCGGAATATTTCCTCCTCATTTACATAATGCTTTGGGTTTCACTGGTTCACAGGAAAAACGAAAACCACAATTCTGCTGTAATAACCCATCAGTTGGGGGTATTGGGAAGGACATTGCATCCCAACAGTTACCAGTCTGTGCCTTCTTTATCTGTCATATTCTCTGATCACTCATTACTGTCCACCGTGGTTATGTCACATGGGCTCAGTGTTTCACTACCCAGCAAATCTCTGAGATCCTTCTCCTCTTTGTATTTCTGTCCACAAAGGCTTACTCCAAAGATTCTAGAAAAATCTACTGCTTCATTGTTATAATTTCCTCATTGTTTTACAATAAAGAGCAAGATCTTCTTTATAGAATGTTTCCGGAACAAATCCTCCTTTCCTTTATTGTATTCTACACTGTAAAAGTATGTTTCTATAAAAACATATCCATATGCATATTCATTAAATATTCTATTAATACAAAAGTATCTAGCCAGCATACATTCTCCACCATTCAATGCAATTAATATGTTGTTCAATTCCCAGCATTACTGAGTTCTCTTTTTTTAGTTAATGCCACTGTGTGGAGATGTTAGGCTGATTGAGTCACAGTGTATCATAGCGTAACCTTGAACAGCTCACTTCAGCTTCCTGAACCTATTTACTCATCTACCAAATGGGCATAAATAGTACCAGTTGCCCTGCAGAGTCATGTAATGGGATGTGGGTACAAGCATGTCAGTCAGCTTTAGATGGTTATGACTGAATATCTGCCAAGAACAGTTTAGAGGAGGAGTTTATTTTAGCTCAAAGTTTCAGAGTTTTGACTCCATGGTGGATCCATTTCTTTGGACCTAAAGTGAGACAGAACATCATGATGCAAGAAAGTACTCAAATCGTTGCAGCCAGAAAGCAGAGACAGAGGAGGGGGCTAAAGAGAAGATTCTTCCAGGACATGCACCCCCAGTGACCTCCTTCTGCCAACTAGGTCCCCCCTCCCAGTAGTTCACCCAGCCTTCAGTGGATTAATCTATTGATGAGGTCAGAGCCCTCATGATCCAATCACTTCCCAAGAGGCCCACCTGTGAACACGTGAGACTTCAGGGCACATGCTGGATCTAAATCAAAACACCAAGTGAGAGGGATATTGAAAAAATCACACCAGCCTTGCTTCTATGTAGGAATGGGTGCCAAATTACTGCGGAGCAGACCTCTTCATTCTAGGAAGAGTCTTCTAAATGCCTGGCTTGAAGTTACACAAATGTAGAGTGAATAGATTCCCATTGTCTGGGATAATAGGTGTAACAAAATTTTGCGTGAACCAGTGAAGACTGCCTTTTCCTGAGACCTCTGATATGAAAAGCAGGTCATTGGGTTGGAGCAGATCAATTTGCCTAAGGGAGTCCAGGGTCCTTGGGAGAGGATACTCTAAGATCCACATTCCATACTCAACTGTGATATGATGCCAAGGTGACTTGCTGGCATGACAGAGGCAACGCTCAGAATTCCAGTGTCAGCGAGAGTGCCCATGTCAGGTTGATGCTGTGGTGCATTTGGGGCACAATAGCTGACTAATGGGGTCAGAACTAAGGAGTAACAAATGTGCCTGTGAAGTACACCACCACTGCATCCTGGGATGGACACGGAGAATGGCAGCGTGCAAGCCTCACCTTTGATGTGCATGATGCATCTTCAGGAGAAACAGTCTAGACTTCAAGAAGAAACAAAGAGTAATAGACTGGTCCGATTGTCCTCCTCCAGCTCCTTCTGCTCTTCTTCCTCCAGGGACAGTTTCTAAATAACAATATTCTGTATAAAATAGGAAGGATTTTTTTTCAGCTTCTGCCAGTGACCTTTTCCCGGAGCCCAAGGTACTCTCAATTGTGCCAGCCCATCGGAAGGGCTCCCCGCGATCAACTAAAACCTAGAATGAAAATGAATCTTCTGAGAAACACGTATAACTCTCTTTAACTCTGAAATAAGATGAAGTCAGGAATAGTTTAGACAGCTTTAGACAGAGGAATACCATAACAAGCCAACTCTGAGTTTTCATGGCAAAGCTGGATCAAGGCCTTGGAGACAATTTTCAGTCCCCATTTAGAGTAGAAAATAGTCAAGCACAATCCAGACACCACTGGCCCCAGAGTCCTGCAACTTGCCTCTGATGGGAAGTGGCTGCCTTGTCTTGTGTGGCTGGGAAAGAGATTCAACTTTGAGATCTGGGGATTTCCACTGTTAGTCAAGTTTGAGGCCTTCAGCAGCTCCTCATCTTCCTCCCCAAAACCATGCCCCAGCAGCCACCATCTTTAGCCAAGCCTCTTTGACCACACTGCAGCTATGACCTGTTCCTGGGGCTTTTGATACTGAGCACAGCACCCACCATTTCTCTCCCAACAATGTAACTGGCATCTGAGTTTCATTTTTTGTTTTCATTGTCTCTTCTCCTCATAACAAAACATGTCTAGTCCAACAACTCTTCTCTTGCACATGCTGTGCCCATAATCCTCACTCACGCCAGCTTCCAAACTCTTATTTCTAAAACCAGTTTGCTTTACCCTGCAAGGCATTTTGAATGGTCACCACGGTCTTGCTATAGGCTATCATCAGACCAGAAGCATATTACACACTCGATAATATTTTTTGGCTTAATTATTTTCAATGAATTCAAAATATGTTAAAAATTTTCAGCCATTTAAAAGTGTTCAACCTTGATGTGATATTAATATCTTCATCAGAAAGATCTAGTGCCTTCATCCTCCTCTCTTTCCACCTGTGCCTTCTATCTCTTTTGTTATCAGTAATCATGATAATGATGATTGTTGTGTATTATTTCTTTGTTGATCTATTTACATGCCACTTGGTTCTTTGTTCTACCAAAGTACTTCAGATGATTTCCCAGAATACCTAAAATACAGACATATGAAACATTGAAAACTGGTGGGGGGAAAAGGTTCAAGAAAACAAAAGTACAGATATAAAATGGGCTTTAGTATAAAGTTAATGCAAAACTTCACACAATTAGGACCAGTAAGCTGTTCTGAGTGCATCGCTCCCAAGATCCTACCTCTCCGTGCCAAAAAAAAAGTCCAGTCATTGTCCCAATTCACAGTGTTTGTAAGAAATATGAAAGAATCAGTCAGAAGAAACACAATTATTCTGGATAAGACCAGACAGAAGTATCTCCCACGGGGGCCATTGAAAGCAGTCCAGAGGACATGCCAAGCAGGCTTACAGGGAACACACAGAGGATTTTATGGGACTGTTGGAGCAGGGCTCTCCACCAAAAGCCTGTGGCAGCCTTCCCAGGGACAATGGAGTGTAATCACCTTGACGAGCCCTGGTAAGAATGATATGGTGCAGACACACACATCTCTGGTGATCTGACTTAATCCAGAAGCAACTATAAAGATCTGGAAGAACAGTTTCTTGCAAAACTGCCAAGAAGAGATGGAAGCCTGGAGATGACTTCTCTCCAGTGGAGTTCTGATTTAAAAGTGAGTCCAATCACTACCATGGAGACACCAGTCTCATGTCAGCTACTTCACATCTCATGGGAATCCTCAGAATCATCCCTGAAAGTGAATGTTTTTTATTATTTCTATATATTATTTTATTTATTTTTATTTTTATTTGCTCTTTTTAGTTATACATGAGAGTAGAATGTGTTTTGACGCACCATACATACATGGAGTCTAGTTTCCCATTCTTGTGATTGTACATGAAGCGGAATTACATTGTTCATGTTCTCATATATGGACATAGGAAAGTTCTGTCCAATTTATTCTACTGTCTTTCACATTCCCATCCCCACTCTCTTCCCTCCATTCCGCACTGTTGAGTTCAATGAACCTCCACTCCTCCCAGCTCACACATGTTGTGAGTCAGCCTCTATATATCAGAGAGAACATTTGGCCTTTGGATTTGGGGGATTGGCTTATTTCATTTAGCATGAAAGTCTCCAGTTTCATCCATTTATTAACCCTTAAATTCCCTAATTTCATTCTTCATTATGGCTGAGTAATATTCCATTGTATATATGTACCACATTTTCTTTATCCATTCATCTGTTGAAGAGCATTTAGTTTGGTTCCATAGCTTTGTTATTGTGAATTGAACTGCTGTGAACATTGATGTGGCCTCATCACTTTGGTATGCTGATTTTAAGTCCTTTGGGTAGATACTGAGGAGATTAACTGGATCAAATGGTGATTCCATTCCAAGTTTTCTGAGGAATCCTAGAAGTGAATGTTATTCATTAAGTTGGTGAGGGAGCTGGACCTCTGAGAAGGTCATCATTGCTAAATGTAAGGTCGCGGGGATTTCAAACCCAAAGCTTGATTCAAACTCATCTAATTTCTTTTTAATTATGAGAATTCTCAGAGAGGCATAGAGATGAAGTAACAAACAACCATATATGCACCAACCAGATGGGCAGATGTTTGTACATTCCTGCTCTCCTTAGCATACTGTTTCCTTTTCTTAGTGCCTCTCAGTGTCTAAGCGATGGAAGCAGACTAACAAAGACTGGAGCATTGCATTTTTTTTAACCACACCTCCAGAGAAATTTCTTGGCTGCCCCCTCTTACAAATCTCCTATTGTCTTTGCACAAAATGGTATGGACTTCAGTATTTAAGGCACATGGTGCTTCTCTTTTCCTAGCTTGCATGTAGGTGCAATTTGGGACTAAATCCATAATGCTGCCCCAGAGAAGAGGCTCAGCTGTTGGTTCATCTGTCAACTTCTGGTAAGGAGAGGTGCCAGCTGCCCCATCTCCACCCCCAGATGACACGAAACACAGTGTGTGGATGGCCAATATTTTTTCTTTAACTTTGTTGAACATGGATAAAGTATGTTGGGAGAATATCTCTTTCAAGGGTGCCATTTTCTAGGCAAGTGAACCTTTTCAAATAAGTTTGATGGTGAAATTTTAATATAAGAATTTAAGTGGGTTCAGGATCTCATAATCACAGGTAGGTATTGACTTGAAATATACCTTCTTAGGGTTGAAGATGTAGCTCAATGGTAGACTGCTTGCCTAGCCTCTGTGAAATCCTAGGTTCAATCCCCAATACTGAAGGAAAAAAAAAAAGAGGAAGAAAAAAGGAGGAGGATAAATCTAATTGTCATTGCAGGCAAATGTATAAATTTAATTCCTCAAAAAAGCTCAGAAATACATTTTTCATCTTCTTTCACATCCTATTCAGTGTAAACTGTGGGAAGACACAAAGACTAAAGAAGAAAATTGTTGGAAAGTAAAGATGACCTAAGTTTCAGAAATAAAAACTTAGTCAGCCCCTACATTTCCCCTTCAATTAATACCACAATAAGGGAGTGAAGAAGGAGGAGCAGCAGCAGAATCATAGACACACATATACATACATATGAAGGAAGGCACACATGCATACACACGCCTGTGTGTGCAAAAGCACAGGTAGGTAGATTCATTCTCTTCCAGTAACTAATTTAAAAGGACAAGGTGATATACTTGCACTTCATTTAAGTAAACATATCGGTATATCTTTAGTCTTGTCGATTTCATTTGGACTCTTTTGTCCAAACCACCATGAATGAAATAAGTTGCTATACATGTCATGAACATTTGAGTTAGTAGTCCTAAGCTCCAAATGTCCGCTGTTGGCACCCAGAAACAAACAAACATTAAAAAACCACAGAACAGGTCCAGGTTCCCATCCATGTTTACTCACCACTTGGTCTTAATGAATATCTGAGGCACTCTGCTTTCTTCAGCCAATCTTTAAAGATTTGCACTCAGCTCAGTTTTTTAAAGATTTATTTTAAAGCTCCTCCCCAGGCAGACATAACTGCTTAGACTTTGCACCTTGGAATGATATACAATGGCAATCAGGCATAGTGTGCCTTTGTCTCCTGAACCAGAGATATAAAACAGTTATATGGATCCTTTGGACCAAAAATTCACCATCTTTGTGAGTGTGATCATGTGTTTCCTAAAAATGTCAGTTTAGAATCATAAATATTTGCAATTCGGTAATCCTTAGTGATCTTAATGGTCAATTTTCCTTCATTTTTTAGACTTGCACTCTGAGGCCAAACGGTTCAAGTGGTTTACCCCAAATCATAGGACCTGTCCATGGCAGTCCTCACCATAGTCCCTCAACCCTTTGTGTCACCCCAGAAAAGCCAGCAATGGGCCTCTGAATTTCCCAGGCAATATTTCTTTCTGTTTTCTTCTTCTTTTTTTTCTTTCTTTCAACTGGAGACAAAGCTGTGGCTCTGGTTTAACTTAAATCACAATGATTTTTTGTAGCTGCTCAAAAAGAATAAATCTTCTACTTGTTTTAAGAGGTTTATTCTTTTAAATCTCACAGAAGCAGCCACTGCCCTCCCCTCTTTCACTGCTCCACTAAAAAGGATAATTAAAACAGGCCAAGTATTTTTAATACCACCCTCCCTCCCAGAAAAAGTACAAAAATATACATTTTCTCTCTCTCTCTCTCTCTCTCTCTCTCTCTCTCTCTCTCTCTCTCATATAAACATACACACACACGTTGGGACAACAAAATCAATTGCTGGAAAGCAATACAATAAAAGAGACAAAGACAGCCTTCTGACAAGCCTAGTAAAAGTCTTATTTCATCACCAATTTCATGCTCCTGAACTCTGGTTGATCCTGGTCTAATATCCTCTGGTTACCGTTTCTTGGTGTCCCAGCTCCAACTGGACATTGGATATGGAGCATGAATCTGTCCATTAAGGACACCGTGCCTGTAATCAAATACTAAGACAATATTATCTCAGAGTGTACAGAGGATATCACTTTCTTGCTCTTCTTAAGTATTCATAGCTAAATGATTTATAGGCACACAAATGGATATAATGTCCCATAATATATAACTGGACTAATATTTAATGTGTTTCTTTTTTACTTTGTTTGAATAAAATCCCCCAAAATACTTTTAGCAAATGATCATTAATTATGTGCATTGTCAAACGCTCTTGGATTCTAATAAGCAGGCCTCAGAATTTACAGTCTCCGGCTTTCTGCTAGTGCCCATAAATTCAGAGTGGGTGACGGTACTCAATAAAATAGCCCCATCACCGGAACAGAAACCGCAAATGGTTCATTTTTGGACACACTGCAATTTTCTTCCAATGCCTATACCCCCCCCCAAAAAAAGTACCCTTTATGAGTGTTATTCCAAGGAACCTCTCAGATTATCAGAGCTGTTCTTTAATAGGACTCTATGACCCACAAGGGCTAAATTTGGCCTTAAGCCTGTGTGTTTTATCAACTGCATCCTTTGGACAGATGGACCACCTGGGACAGAGATGAAAACCACAGTGGCTTCTAAGGGAATATTTATCACCAAATATGTTTTTCCAAAAAAATTAAAAAATTAAAGAAAAAATGTTTAAATACAGTTGTGACTTCTTAGTCCATTTACTTAATCTTCAGTGTCACTGCAAATCCATTATGCACTTGGGATGTCAGAGGGGTCTACAAATTACCAAGTTGTTTGAAGTTTTCTACTTTCTGAAGTGGCTTTGGTCATTTATTTTCACAGAAATGTTATTTCTTTGACTTACAAGGTATGCAATAGCCGGGTCTTTTGAGACAGCTGTCTGAATAGCAAGTGATTATCCATGTTCCAAAGAAAAGGTACCTTGTTCTTTATATGAAGTCCTCCAAGGAACATTTAGCATTTTAAGAACATGAAAAGGCAAAGCTTCAACTTTTAAAATCTGTAAGAAGTATCCGTGCAAGAGAGAAATGCTGAGAAAATAAATGGAGAGATGCGTTGCTTTGACCTGGGACAGGAAGAAAAACACGATGTATTTAATCTCAATTTCTTTTTATCTGAAATTCTCCAAATACTTCAGATCCGAAAAGAGCAATGTAAGAACGAATTATTGTCTTTTCATTTGAATTCCAAACTGGGGAGTGAGAATTCTTTGGACCTTCAGTTTGAGCTGGAATGAATGATAGAGCTTGCCAAGTTAGATTCTAGGGCAAGTAGCAGACCCATTCGAGAAAGGCAGTCCTGTGGACGTTTAAAGTACCCAACGAAGTGGAGGTAAATTCAGATGCTGCTTAACAATATAACAAGTGCACATTGCCATTAAAGATTTGCCAGGTAAAAGATACACTGCAGTCCAAGACTCCAACTCAAAGGAACCCAAAAGAAGCAACACAACAAAGGGCGGAAACTGGAAATGTGGAAAGAAAAAGAATAAGGGGATAAGTCACTTGTCCAAAGGATGAAAGAAAATGAATAGAATAAAGAGTGTAGGAAACAAATTTAAGACCCCAAATCCAAATGTGACAATTTGGAGTTGGGGAAGTTGCACCCATGGCTGCCCTGCAGGGCACGGGTGTCTTGATTCCCTGGCCAGTGTGGTCTCAATTCTACAGGGCAAGCCTTCATTGAGCTACACTGCACTGCAAACCACAACAGGCTCCACCCTTAAGCCAAGACTGCCAAGCTCTGGCTAGGACCCAGCCTCCTAGCTTCTCTTTCCTGAAAAACAGGCCTTTCCCGATTTCAACCAGGTATAATTTTTATATATCAGTGTCAGTTTCATCCTAAAAGAATTGACTCCTGTTCCTGGACCAGTGACAGTGCACCTAACCCAGAAGACACAGTTTTTGACCATTTGCTTCAAAGACACAGTGGACTTCCCCAGAGTGATGGCAAAGGGCTGCTTCCCTCCTGCTGCCTTCCAGGTGGGGAACCTGATCCTGCTGCAGCTGGGATATCTTCCCATGACTTTCCCTCATCCAGCTCCTCTCTCATTCCCTGCTACTCTGTTTTCAACAACCTTTACACCACTCTGACTAAAAGACCCAACCAGAACAATTTTAGGGGAAGAAAAGTTTATTTGGGGAATCACAGTTTCAGAGGTCTCAGTCCATAGACAACCAGCTCCATTCCTTGGGGCTCAAGCTGAGGCAGAACATCATGGTGGAAGAGTGTGGTAGAGGGAAGCAGCTCATATGATGATCAGGAAACAAACAGAGAGAGACTCTACTCTCCAGATACAAAATATGTACCTCAAAGTCACCCCCCAATGAACCATCTCCTCCGGCCACACCCCACCTGCCTCCAGTTACCACTCAGTTAATCCCATCAGGGATAGATTCCATGGTTAGGTTAAGGCTATAATCCAATAATTTCTCCTCCAAACCTTCTTGCATTGTCTCATACGTGTCTTTTGGGGGACACCACATCTAAATCATAACATATTCCCTTTCTTTTTTCTTACTGGGGACCCAAATAAGGAATTCCCCAGTTCCTCAAATGCCTTCTGTTGTTAGCCTTCTCTCTGCCATTCAGGCCAACTCTTAGCTCTCTTAAGAAACCTGCCGCCCCTGGGTTCAATCCCTGGTAACAAAGGAAAAAAAAAAAAAAAAAAAAAAAAAAAAAAAAAAGAAAAAAGAAGCCTGCTTTTAGAGCCTTGGTTTGATTTCTGTTGCTGCTAATCTGTCTGCATCATGGTTTTAAAATCTTGCTGGTTTGTTTTAGAGGGATTGTGTTAAAGTTCTTTGGTACAGTAAGCCTTCAGGCGGTGTCACCATTGTTTTTTCAAAAGCATTTTGTTTCCGAGCTCTTTGATGGGAGATGTTATTTATTTGGGTTTGAGGTTGTGCTTTTGGAATGGGAAGAGGGGTTACTGGGGTCATATGTCCCCATTAGGGAAGGAATTGTAACATTAAACAAGAGTCTCAGAGCAGGATTTATTATTCTCCCAGTGATTCACCCTTCAGGAAGGAAATATTTGCCTCTCCCGAGAAGAGAGAGATTGCTTCATCATGTTCACAAGAGAAACTAAGGCAGAGAAGATTAAAATTAGATATCTTTGAATTTAGATATCCAAAGCATATTTTTCTATTGATTCAAGCTTAAATGATCAAGAGGTGTTGGAGAATGGTTTGGGGAGGGCATAAATAACTTCTGGAAAAAAAGAAACTGAGAATTACTAATGATAAAGGGAAGAAAGGTACTTTGAAATCAGGGTTTTATCAAGCTACCCAGGAAGCAGAGGTCCCTTCTTGGTATAAATTGTTCAAATAGTGATATCTGCCTGCAGAGCTCAAAAATGTTAATTTGTTTCTAAGGATAAGATCAGAAAGGTAATTCAACCCCGATCATGTACGCCCCTCAAGAAGCAAGTCACTAACAAAAGCATTGCAATATTTTGGCAAGTAGTCGCATCTGGCAATTTCATTAGCTCTTGTTTTTCATCTGGAAATGGATACAGATGTTTTAGGAGAATTTGTATTGGATCTGAAGGAATCTGGATCCTTTTGGCAAAGTGCTGTTTTGTGGACTGATATCAGACCCTTGGTTCCATCTACATAAAAGAGTCCAGATTTTGTTTCTATGTGATTTAGACCCAATGGAAAGGCAAAATGTTTTCGTAATGTATGCTCCATTCCGATGGGTCTGGAGACTGTTACTCTGTTGGCTCATACAGACCACCCATAAAAGAAAAGAAAAATGACCATCCCTAGAGTTTAATGCAGAGCGTAAACATTGACTACTTTATTAGATACTATATCCTCACAAAAATTGGCTTTCCCATTGAACTGAACTAAACTACACGAAACTTTGATGAATCAGAAAAACCAAACTAAGTGATCTATCACATCTCCTTTCTTACCTTTATATTTACAACTCAAACCAATAAAATACACAATACATTTAAAGCCCTCTAGAGAAGCAGATTCTACAATCATTATTGTTAGTCCAGTCTGGATCTTACAGACCCTCAATGAAAAGAAAACTGTATTTATTGGGAGTCATTGGGTATGAACAGCCCACCTTCCCTCTGCTGTGGTTTACAGGCTCCCTGGGAAGGGAGGGAAGTAGTTCTGCATACACTCTCCTCCTTTCTTGAGTAGACTCTCCAATCCTGTAGTCCACATGTAAGGATCTAACAGCTATCTCCAAACTAAGCTAATCCCATTGCTAAACTAATTTCTCTGTCACTTTTATGGCTCTGTATTCAAATCAGACTCTCCAACTTTTCAAGATGTGCAAAACTGGGCAATCGTTGTCACCATTCAATTTCTTCACACGGAAAATGGTGGTTATAATAATACATACTCCATATATAGTTTTAAGAAGCAAGTAAGGTTACTTTTTCAGAGTGTTTACCTTGGAAGTGCTCAGAAATTGCAAGTCATAATTGTGTGTATGCTTAAAACTATACTACTAATTCGTTCTTTATCCCTTCTTTTTCTCCCCAGTTCTTACCTTTAGATCCTTGACCATAGAACAGAGATTCTTCCATAAAACCTATTTCAGAGCAAATGAGACTATCCCAAAGCTTAGCTATGGGAACCTTAACATATTCTTAATCCTGACCGTTTAGAGTTAGCTTTTTACATTCCATATTCTCCTCAAGTTCTCAGAGCAACTTTCTGATATGTAAATATATACATATATGATTATTCCAATATTACCAGTGAGTAATATTGGAACTGGTGTTCATGAGAATCAATAACTTACCAAAGGCCATACAAAGCATGGAATTGCCCATGTTGATTTCATGACTTCAAGCCCAAAACTTTCCTGTCACTTCACACTGCCTTGAATCAAATCTGGAAATCCTGATTTCATACTAACTTGGAGTTCCGGTGTGTTCCATCTAAGGAGGTCACAGAGGTTGAGCGTATGAAGGGAAAGAGGCCTCCACATGTTTCAAAGGAACTTTGATGTATCTCATAATGTTTTCCTATATCTGAAAATAAAATATGTTCATTCTAACTTAACCTCAGCATATGCTGAAGTCCCCCAGACTTTTATCAATTGGAAAGTGCAACCCAATGTTAGTAGCTCCCAATTTTGAGTATACATAAGAATCATTTCATGAAATTTTGAATCAGTGGGTCAAGAACTGGGACCCAGAAATTTAGATGTTTAATTAATATCTCAGTAGAGATTGATGTATGTGATCCTATTCATCTTTACTGCTTGAGCCCTGGGACATTGGACATTCTTTACTCATAGCTTCTCTTGGTATTAACTGTACTATAGTATAATTTCCTTCTACTGATTTTATACCCACTGAAGATGTTCTTTTCTTGTTAAATTTGCTGATCATGTTATATGCATAAGCATCAAACACTGTATTATGTAGACCACTTTTCTGCAATATAGTAAGTGTGACACTCTCATAAAAGAAAATTAGAGTAGTCTGACAGGATTTAGGCAATCACCAGTTATTTCTGAAGGTAATGTTAAACGAGATGCATTATCCACAGAGAGCATTGGACGGGTCCTAAATTATTGCTATTAGTAATAGGTAGTTTTATTTTATTATTTCTAAGATGCACGGCCATGATAATATAATAAGGTAGAAAGCAGACTTGTTCCTTCACAGAATTACAGAATTGGAGTGAATATGAATTCAGTTCCCATTCAAATCTTTCATGTTTCAAATGTGTCTGGTTACAACCTTGACCATATTTTTATAAAGTTGATTCACAGGATTTTTCCTTTAGTTTCTCAAAATGATTGATTGGCTTGGTAGAATTCTAGGCAATCTGATGTCTAAGCTAAAATACAAGTCTCTGCAAGTGTATGGATATTTATGGTGGGTGAGTGTTTTTGTATTTGTGTGTGTTAATATATTATGAAGCATTAAAATGGAATCACATGGCCGGGCATGGTGGCACACGCCTGTACCAAGCGACTTGGGAGGCTGAGTCAGGAGAATCACGAGTTCAAAGCCAGCCTCAACAACTTAGCGAGGCCCTAAGCAACTCAGTGAGACCCTGTCTCTAAATAAAATACAAAATAGGGCTGGGGGTGTGGCTCAGTGGCCAAATGTCCCTAAGTTCAATCCCCGGTTCAAAAAAAAAAAATTGGAATCACAAAATTAACTAGTTAGATTTCATAAGACTATTTTCTATATGAAATAAAGATCAAATGTCTACATGATAAAGCATTTGTGGCATATATATGCAGGATACACACACAATGGTATGAAGGAAAATGTTAGGTTCAACTTGCTCTTTGGAAGGAAAGGCACTAGTTTAGCATTTGCCAATTTCCGTGGTGTAAATGCCCCTATCTACCACAGCCACTTTAGAGTTAAAAATGTGGCTGAGTTGCTCAATCAGCTCTCCTGAGCTGGCTGGAACTGGCTTTCACTTACCATTGCTGTATACCTCTTTTAACTTCTCTTCATCAAGAGGAGGATTTGATTAGCAAACCTGCAAGGTGTTTTAACACTTAGTCCTACACTTTCTCTATTTACATGTATGCACTATAATTCATTGGTATACCTCGAATAGGAAACTAGGTGGTCCACCATGCCTTTAATCCTACTGAAACTAAAAAGTTTATCAAAGCAGAGATTTAAAGACTGCTACAAAAATCTGAGGCTTGGAAACCTACTGTTTCTCCAAGTGTCTCAATCCCATATGTCTGAAACACTGGATTTTTAACTGGACTTCTTACCATTGCAATCGCTTCTTCCCAGGGGATCTGCATATCTTTATGTATGTTTTTTCTCTTCAAAATGATTTTCTTTGTTTCAGATGTTGAAATAAGAAATCTTATTCCACGTCCTCCCAAAAAGAAAAGGGGGACAAAAGTTAATTGTATCTGAACTGAAGTGTAACTGCGGCCCTATTAAAGAGGTGTAGTTATGGGCTATTGATCGCAGCACACAGGAAAAGCTTGTCATGTAAAGTCAAGAGGTTAATGTAATTACAAGAATGGGCAGCAGGATCAGCTGTAGCCCAGAAGTGGCGAATAACTAAAAGCTGCTTTAGAGACACATAATGTTGTCAAAGCATAAATAATTCATCCTAGCATTCGAGAAGAAATTACTCCTCTGTTCCAGCATATTATTCAGCCATTAAAATCTTGCCATCTAAAGACTTTTGATGTAGTCATATTTTCAGTTCTAAGTCTTTCTGAGGCATGCCACTTTCATTAAACCTTATTTTGTGCAGTTTTCTAAGTATTAGAGAGGATGTGCGACAGATCCACAATTTGTTTAATAACCACAGCACAATTCAGATAAGAGGGAAGAAGCTGGGGAGATGTCTGCTGAGTCCAGTAGCCAAGCAGGCATGATGATGCTGTCACGTGGGGTACCATACTTAATTCTCAATCCGGGTCAAGTTCGATTCACCCCAGTTCCTTGCAGGCATCCAAGTCCTCGCTGATCCAGTCCCTGAAACATCCATTGAGAGCCAGAGAAGAAGAGGCAGGAGAAGCAGCAGGGGTTCCCACCGCCCTTCTTCGAAGTTTCCTCATGTGAACTGCTCAACAGCTCTGATGAAAAATGCTCTGACAGTGTGGTTTGGAGTTGAATTTGCTTTTCTTTGGATGTCCTCGTTATTGTTTTTCCTTCCATCTGTGCATTTAGCAACGAAGTGTTGCACATTCACGGCAAATTGATAGCTGCAGGCCCCTCAGAATGGAGAGCCACCTGCTATCTCTATATGGCTCGCCACTACCATTTAGCTCACAATTCTCAAATGCACCCAGGAGTCACTGTTTCCTTCAGCATGTAAATGGCAGCAAAGAGGCAACTGGTTTAAGAATGAAAGTAAACAGGAAACCATGCAAAGCAAAAGTGAGGGGCAAAACCCCAAATCGATGTTCTACTGTCCTGACCTGTGTCCCTATAAGGTAAGCCAGGATCTTCACTTCCCTTTAGGGGTTATCGCCGGGAGACTCCAAGTACCAATCTAAGAACTGGAGTTGGAGGGCATTTCTTCCCTGCTCTCTCTGCTGGGGTTCAGTTCTGGAGAGATTTGTGACCTCTGGAGCAGCCTTCAAGGGTTCTTTCTTCCCTGTCTCTGGCCTCCTTCAAGCTGTGGTGCTTTTGTTTCCACCCCTTGTGCCCATAGACGTATAGGATCTTAGCTGCACTGCAGTCTCCAAGAGCTTCTGCACCAGGGCTGCCACTCTCTCAATTACCCTATGGACATGTATGATTTCATGAATGGTGTGAATCTACATCATGCACAATCATAGTAAAGAATAGATGTACCCCATTTGTGTACAATGAATCAAAAAGCAGTCTGTAAAAATTAAAAAAAAAATAATTTAAAAAAGTCTTCAAAACTCTCATCTTAGTAATCTGTCCATCTTCTCCTAGAATCCTGATGCATGCACACAGCTGGGCAAGGATCAGGAAAACAACTCCTCTTTAGAACATTCTATAGAAGAATTTCTGGCCGTCAATTTTTAAGATTTTGTAATATTTACTAAAATCATGATCAAAAAAATATTTTGAGAAATTCGTATTAAAACAAGATTCTGAAACAGTCCAACATTCAGAGAAGGGTGGTGTCCCTTTGACAATCTAGGACATACCTAGATTAGTTGTATTACAACTCTGCCCATGTTGGAATTGGGCTATACTTTTAACACGTTGTATATGACTCCATGTATGTACCGAATACTGCATATGTCAGTCATTATAAATATTTTCTGCCTTTAAACTTAAAACTATGTCTTTGTTGATTGTTCCTTGCTTTAGGACTTAAAAGGACTTACAAAAAATGACCCTGTCTTTTGTTATTTAAAAAAAAGAAATATAAAATATGTATTAAAAATGTTTGAGACATTCCCATCTACAGAGCAAGCCAGCAGAGATACACTAGCCTAAGTTATATAATATGTATTACAGTAGTGTCACTGTGGTTCACTTAAATTCTGCCCAGCTACACTCCACAGTACTAGAAAATATGGCCATTTCTCAACAGCACCATGGAGTCATGATTTCATTCTTATCTCCATGTTCAATCCATTAACCTATTGTATCATTTCAAGTCTCAAAAACACATCTGAAATATCTCTGCTTGTATCATCATTAATCTCTGGTGCAACCTGCATTTATTTCTCAATTGGATTAATATTAGTGAAATAACCTCACAGCTTCCTTTTTACCTCCCAAGAATACCCAGTACAACCAATGTGATGTTACTAAAATGTAGATCAGATTACATCACTCCCGCTTGCCCCATGAAACCCTCCAGTGGTCCCCTTGATCTATAAGACTCCCATGTCACCTTGCTGCTTCCTGACCCTGTCCCTCTCCCTCATGATACACTAGCTTTACTGACTTTCTTTCAAAGCTTCAAACACAACTTCCTTCCATCTGCTGGTCTTCCTCTTCTTCTGCCTGGAACCATCTGTCCCAAACTTTGCTTTGCTGCCCCGGGTCCTGCTGTTCAAGTCTCAACTCAAATCTTACCCCCTTGGAGTGAACTTCAAGACCACACTCTAAAGCAAGCTGTGCTCCACCCCATCTCGCTGGGTATCTTTCTTGTAGTGTGTATCACCATCCGAAATGCATCATTTATTTATTTATTTGTTACTGCCTGTCTTCTCATTTCAAATGTGAGCTCTGTGGGATGGGGGGTCGTGTCTGCTCTGCTCCCTCCTTTCTCTCCAGCCCTGTGAATGCACCAGCACATGCTGTTCATTGTCTTTCACCAAATATGGTCAATTAATTGTTTACCTCGTGCTCAAATTATTTTATCTTCTCTTAGAATGTAACTGCCCAATCTCATCTTGCTCTGTTCTATGTTGGACAATATTAGAATGCATGTGATCTAAAATTCCTCTCATTTTCAATGAGTGTTTCCATGCCTAAGTTTTAAATCTTTGGTTCTTAGATACAACATTAACCTGCTGGCCAAGTAAAGAACCTGAAATTGAAGAATAAAGAGTGGGACAAATGAAGGCCAGGTAGAGACAACAAAAAGAAGACCCCAAAATCCAAGTCTTTTCCAGGATGAGCAAGTCCCTCTCATACCAGCCCAGTGGGGAGGAGCTTTAGCTGTGCCCCTCTTCCTGGAAACTTCAAAATCAAAACTTTCTGCATAGATCAGGGATTTCTGATCTTGCTCTCTACTCTTGACAAACTTGATGACATTGGCCAGGGTAGAGCCTGATTTCTGGGTTTGGATCCCAGTATCACTGAGCCCTGGACCTTGAGTCAGTTATGTAGCCTCACCGAGATTCACTGCTCTCATCTGATAATAAGGTACCTGTTAATATTCACCTATTCCGGTGCAAGTCCAGCCAGGTGACCCAGTGTCTGTGTAAGCACTTTGTGACACATCAATTGCTACACAAATTCTCACTGCTGGAATCATTGTGAAAGAAATAGAAAGATAACTTACAAAGGCAAGTGGTAGAAACCTGCACTGGGTATCATTATGGCATAAAAAGAACATTCCCTAAGTGCTGAGCACTTAGAACATGGGAAGAGATCAGACCATTGTGAAGGAATAGGAGCCTAGAGAGTGTGGTGGTCTAGAAATTTTTTTAGTGATAATGAGCCTTAAACAAAGAACAGAAAAAGAGGGAGAGCCATCATTTAGTGTATAGAAAAGAAAAGGGTGATGTGACAGCAGAATCTACTGCCCAGAGGTCAGAGAGGAAACTTGAAGCAGAAGCAGGTGTATGGAAATGTCAGGCAGGTTTGTCTGAGTAGGGGACAAAGGCACAGGGTGTGACGAGATGAGAAGAATCAGCCAAGAGAGGAAATGAATTGTGGAGAGCAGTGACAGAGGATGGGAGAGCAATGACTGAGACTGGGGGTCTCTGATGACCCCCTGGCTGTGGCATGCCCGGTACCTGGGAATGTTTCTGTGCACAGGATGCCTAGCTGCAGTGGCAATGCCCTGCATGAGGAGGCTCTGTGCAAGAGTCCCTTCGTCTCTGACCTTGATCTCAGGCACACAGCTCCCGAGAAGGAAGGAATTCTTATGCTAGACAGCTACAATGTTTCACCAGCTCTGCTTCTCCAGTTCCTGCCCAATTTACAGTAACTTTAAACAATGGACTTTCTTGAGAGCTACACAAAGCTCCTAACATTGCACTTTGCAACTGTGGAATGCGAATGTGGAAAACTTACATAGAAGTCCTAGTTTCTGTAACTTTCCTGAATACAAAGAATAATGGTTGCATAGTCTTTAATCTGATAATGAGATACATATATAAATAAAGATTGCTGGCTAACTCTTTAGATCTGCATCGCCATGAGAACAGAGCTCCACCTGATCCCAGCTTAATCTTCAAAATCTGTGTTTGTGAATCTTTATTTTCCAATCTTCCTTCACCCCTTGCCAAACCTGAGAGTTTGGTCATGCTGGACGCTGCACTGAATGGTGGGAGGGCTTCACATCCCAGACAAGGAGACTGAGTCTGGGTCTCAGGACAGGCCAGGGAATGACATCACCGAAAATCCCAATGCCATGGTTCATACCAATAGGAACTGCCTGCATCAAGGAGGCAGAACAAGCCCCAATGCACTTTGCAAACCAGACCACATCTAGAGAACTGGGTTTTGACTCACACTGGCCACATTTTAAAAAGGGACATCCACTTCAAAGTGCCAGAGAAGGGTGAGCAGAGGTAAGAGACAAATGAACACACTGCCATGCAAAGAATTGTAGGGTGTGCTTGTATATAACCAGAAAACTCAAGAACTGTGATATGATTGTCTCTCTAGTAGAGATGATCTCAGCTGACTTTAAAGGTAATTTTCTTTAATTCAGGATATTCAATATGATTGAGAAATCTAAGAGGTATTTGGAAAAGCTCATTTACTGAACTGGTGGACTTGGATTTAGTTGATTTTGCCCCCAACTTATGAACACATGACTCACTTTCCAAGTTCTTGGTTAATACATGTGCTAAAAACAAAATTTAATTATAATAGAAAATGTCTACAGCATTCATATAACTCTGTAGCAGCAGAGGCACTAGAAATTGTCTACTTATCTAAGTCTGGTAGTTCCTTAAATGACCAGAAATATTGAGTCATTTCCCTTATTAGAACTTACCTACAAGGATGCACAACGGAGGAGCAAAAGTGGGAGAGAAGTTTGTCAAGAGTGAGAACTGGATAGAATCACAAATGCCTGACTATGGATCAGAGTGCAACTGCCCAAAGATCATGCCACGGTCCACAGTCACAAATTAGAAAACTCTCTCGGGTGTAACTTAGAGAAGTGGTGGATGGGAAGTCAGATTGGAAGAAAACTCAGACTGTGTCCAACAGAATCCCAGGGTTTCTGGAGGCTAACTCATTGGATAGAGAGAAAGAGAGAGGGTTCTATGGTGAAACACATTTGGAAAAGGATACTTTTAACAAAATAGCAGAGCTTCCTTTGTTGGGGGAGGTCTCAGCATCTTCAATATGTCTGAGGGTTGTGGCACTCCGTGAGGGCAGTGTATAAAGCCTTTCCTTCTTTTCTCTTTTAGCTAACAGACCACACCTTCCTCCTCACATCACCTACCATCTCCCTGTGCAGCATTTTTCAATGAGAAATGTTGGTCAAACACTCCTTTACAACAGCCCTGGAAAATCTGCCCCTGGGTTGAGTGGTCCCCATAAGGGTGATAGGAATACTCGACGCACCCCTGGTAATAGAGTGAGAATTCCCAAATCTATCCCCAGGCACTAATGAAGCACCTACTATTGTCAATCCCTATGGCAGATCCAGAGATTGTAACCCACTGGCATAACCCCAGTTTTCAAGGTGCTCAGAAAATGAAACTTACACACATGAAAGATAAACGTATACATATACAGGGCTCTCTTAGGTGTTGAGTGTCAAAAAGAGCAGACAGGTGTGTCTCCACTTCACTCCAGCACCCAAAAGAGGCTTCTTCAGGTGGGAGCTGGCACCGTTTCTGGAAAGATGGGCAGGACAAGGTCAGATTATAGGAACAGTGGGTCATTTTAGCAGAGAAAGAGAAGTGAGCAGACAATGCCAGGGGTGTTAGGGGGACATGGAAGAGATAAATCCACAGCTGAAAGTTGGAGCAGTGGAGAACAATGCTAGAAACCAGGGCAGGGGTCATCAGTTACAAAGAACTCATTGACCAGATGTGGGATTCTGGAGCCCTGACTTCCTGGTCTTGGCAAGCAGCTTAAGTTTTAGAGCAAGGAAATGACATGATCAAGCAACTATTGTCACCATCGGTGTCACAGTCATAGACCAAAGCTGCTGAGTACTCATTGGCTCCCATTTCAAGGCAGATAATTTTTATTTCTGGGCAAGCATTTATGGTTGACCCTCTGCATATCCAAAGTTTTCATATCCACAGATTCAACCAACTACAAAACAAAATCATTTGGAAAAAAAAAAAAAAAACTTGCACACGTGCAGATTTCTTCCTTGTGGTTCCCCAAACAATACAGTATAATAACTATGTACATAGCGTTTACATTGTATTAGGTATTATAATTAGAGATGATTTAAAGTTTAGGGGAGGATGTGTGGAGATTACATGCAAATGGTCCCGTTTACATACAGATGTTTAGCATCTGCAAATTTTGGTATCCTTGGGAGTCTTTGGAACCAGCCTCCATATATACCAAGAGATGACTGTATTTAGTTCCAGAAGGAATTTAGGGAGAGGAGTGAAAGCAGAGTTTCTGTTTTCTCTCTCCTTTTAACAAGCAAACCTGCCTCTGGCAGAGGAGAGGACACGGTGGAGTCCTAGGCCTCCTGCCAGGGGTCCCAGTGATAGAAGACATAGCCGACTGGAATAAAGGCGCAGCTCTTCTGCTCGGTCAGCTCTGCACACTAAGTAAACACTCTAAAAATAATACAATAAACTTATACAACCAGGAAGACAAGCTGTGGATTGTAGAGTGATTTAAAGTGCTTCCCTGTTCGTTTTGGAGGTTTCCTTGAATTCCAGCCAGAGAAAAAGCCACCAGCACATCTAAAGGAAGGGACCTCAGTGGAAGACAGAGAGTCCTCCTGCGTGCAGGGGGAGCTGTTCCTCAGTGAAGGCCAGGGTGGCCAGCAGTGTGTCATGGGTCCACACTCTGCCTGGCCTCTGGTGGTATTTCTGTGGGTGATTCTGACATTGAAGGATTTGGATAGAAATGCAGTGGAGAAGAAATGCTGGAGAGCCCCTTCTCCTGTATCATCCGCACCCCAGGCTCACCCTCCCCCATCCTGTCACATTGATACTGCCTTCCATGTGTCCATCAAAGCCACTGGACCATGAAGTAGGAACCACACTCTAAGGATCCCTCTGTGCCACACAGTCCTTCTCAGGTGAGGAAATGGGGGAGAGGACAGCCGTCTAGAACACCAAACAGCCCTAGGACCAGATCGCTTGGTTACAAGTTCATCTATGCAGGTTAAGAATCCCTTCTCCAGAAAGCTTGGGATCAGAAGTACTTCAGAATTCAAATGTTTAAATTATTTGAGAATATCTGCATATAAATAATGAGTTATTTTGGAATGGGACCCAAATCTAAATATGAAATCTCTTTTTGTCTCATATATATCTTACATGAATAACATGAAGGTAATTTTACACAATGCTTTAAATAATTATTGCACCAAGCAAAGTTTCATGGTGTGGAATTTTCTCACTTGTGGTGTCACATCGGTGTTCCAAAGCTTTGGAGTTTGGAACATTACCAGGTTCCAGATTTGGGGGATTAGGGATGTCCAACCTTTATTTACAAAAGTTACTTCAAAAATCTATTTTTTTCTCCTATGAATATCACCAAACATTATACATTGCTTTCAGTAAAAATACCAGGCATCCATATTGGAGATGTTTATCCTTTGCAAATTATATTTGAATTTGGAAGGTCTGGACTCCTTTTATATTTCGGTGAACTTGAGACTTAGGAGATCATTATGCTGGCAAGCCTAGTTAGCAATAGAAGAAACAACAAACAAAGAACTGGAATGGCTAGAAAAGTAAAATATCAGACATTCCAAAATTATTTTCCAGGCTCCTCTGCTGACCTCCTAGAAAACCTCTGGTTTCCACTGAGCACTAGTTAAAAACCACTGCTGTGCTGGCTTCCAGCTCCTCCTTCTTACATATGTGGCCTGCCTCCCCACCCACAGAGCCCAGCCTTGCCGCCAAACGCCAGTGTTTGGCATTGCGGGTGGATGCAATTGGACAGAACAGCGAGTAGAAGTCAAGTTCATCTAGATGGAATCCCTAGATAAATGTTCATTTGCCGGTCCCCTCTTTTTCTTCCTCTTTTGAAAGAGAAGGCTGAAAATCCAACAACACATTGCTTTTCTCTGGGTTTTGCTTACCCTAAATAATGCCATCAATTCAGCTCTGCCCTGGATGACAACGTGGGGTGACAACATCCAGCCCCAGCACCAGTCCGCCAGCTCCGTCCTGCCATAGCCTGACCCTCCCCTGAAAGCTCATTTACAGAAAAATACCATCAAGTGGTCTCCCAGGGGCTGCTCCCCTGGGACTGTTATGTTGCTGCTTTGGGGAGAAAGAAATTCACCTTGAGCTGCAATGAACTGACATTGCCTCCCTGGTGTCCTGTGCCCGATCTCATGCAGGAACAGATGAATCAGGGTTGCTCAGCGTCTATCCACGGATCTAGGCACTGTGGGAGCCAGGAAGCAGGCAAGAAGATGTTGTACGGTTACCACACACGCATTCACCTTCCTACCATGATGAATCAAGGGACAAAATATTCACTCTGTTAGAAATGAGAAACCAGGCAGAAAACAAGTAGCTTGTTACCATTTCAAAAACTGAGCAGGGATTTAAGCAGGGAACTGAAGTAGTAGAGATGAGAACACAAGGACCTCTATCCTCCCCATAAGAGTCTGAGAGAGTGAAATAAATCAGCCCCTAAGAAGGTACAAAGCAGCCCCCACTGGCAACGAATCCTGGGCTACACTTTCGCTCCCTGAAGATCTTCAAGATTAGGGAACTGTGGAAGAGCCCAGATGACAATGATCGGGAATGGAGAGGCTGCCAGGAAACCAGGAGGAGCCCTATGAGTGTGTGGGCAAAGGGCCAGCAGCGTGCTGACCAGGCCAGGCAGTGGATGCCGAAGCCCATGTCCTGGCGACCCACCGTTCTCCTTGTCCACATCTAGGCTATGACCTTGCTGGAAGGTAGGTTAGGAGGGCAGGTGATCTGGGAGCTGGCAGGAGTCAGCAGCCATCTCAGAGAGCCAATGTGTGAGAGCCAGTGTGCAGAGAGAGAAAGTCGCAAAGGCGAATGAAGAGGAAAGCAGGGGCAGCCTAGCTGGAGTGATGGACAGGGTGACCGGGTGATTTATTGTCCGCTCGGGAAGGCCACGTTGGTAATTCCGCCTGTACTATTGGAGTAAACTGGAAAGCAGAATGGAGGGTCATTCTCATTTTGGACAATGTCAGGAGAGAAAATGTGAACGACCTCATTTTTGCCCTTTTTTCTTTGAGAGATATGGATGCCTATTTCTCCATCCAACTCTACGGTCTGGAAAATAATAGAATATCCTGCTCTGATTGGGAAGCTGGAAGTCACACCTATGAATGGTATGACTCCAAAGGCACTCTCAATGGGGCACAAGGTGTGGTTGGGTAAGATGGACCGAGCTTTGGGTCCAGACTCTGGTACTTTTTCAACCTCCTTGAGACCCAGATTTCTCATATCTAAAACAGGATGATAGGCCAGCCGGGCGTGGTGGCACATGTCTATAATCCCAGAGGCTTGGAGGCTGAGGCAGGAGGATTATGAGTTCAAAGCCAGCCTCAACAACTTAGTGAGGCCCTAAGCATTTCAGAAAGAGCTTGTTTCTAAATTAAAAAAAAAAAAAATATATATATATATATATATATATATATATATACGTGTGTGTGCGTGTGTGCATATAGACACATATATGTGTGTGTGTGTGTATATACATATATATACACACACATACTCACACACAGAGAAGGCTGGGGATGTGGCTCAGTGGTTAAGTACCCCTGGTTTCAATCCCTGGTACCAAAAAAAAAAATCCAAGGTGATATCATCGAGAGGTTCCATGTGAAAACATACTCTTGTAAGTACCTAGGCAGCTCACTAAGCAACAGGCTCTCCACTCGCAGGCATGATTTACTTGTAATTACATGTATCACTTCTTTCCAGGCACAATGGCCGGCATGGGAAAAGTTTTCCAAATTTGTTAGTTACTGGCCAGCACGGCTTTGTCCCTCTACTTTCTTTAATGACTTAGAATTTGAGCTACTGAAAGAGCCACAAGGAATACAGTCATGAGCCAAGCACGGTCATAGTTGCTGCTCTAGAGCACTCGTCATCAAATTATTTCACAATTAAATCTGGACATATAAACTTTAATAAGTAACATGGAAAAAAAATAATCCAGAGTCGCTTGGGAAGAATTGCAGGGTGAATCTACTTTAGAGCAGATATTCAGGAAAGGTCTTGCAAAGAAGATAACACCTCTCGAGATGTTCTGAACCCTTCCAGAGAAGTGGGTTAGGGTCTGTTCAAGAAAAGGTGCAAATATACTGAACAAGGAGGCATGTTCAAGGACCTGGGGGAATTTGGAAAAGGAGGAAAAGAGGCAAGAAAGGCAGAGACAGAGAGCTACCCCAAGTGAGGGTCCAGACTCAGGTGGGGACCATACCAAAGAGAGCCTTGGATATCATCACACTGTTATGTGTGTGTGTGTGTGTGTGTGTGTGTGTGCTCTTTAAATTTAATAAAGAGTAATGAAACATTATTGAAGAATTCCATTTACGGGCAAATGCCATAATTTCATTCTTCTTTAAGACTGAGTAATATTCCATTGTATAAATATACCACATTTTTTATATCTTCATCTGTTCAAGGACACCTAGGTTAGTTCTATGGTTTAGCTATTGTGAACTGAAACTGCTGTAAACATTGATGTGGCTGTGTCACTATTGTGTGCTGATTTTAAGTCCCTTGGGTATAAATCCAGAAGTGGGATAGCTGGGTCAGAAGAATGAGAAATTATACTCCATTATATATGATGTATCAAAGTGCATTCTACTGTCATGTATAACTAATTAAAACAAATTAAACAATAAAATAAAAACACATCTTTATAACACACACAACACACAACACACACACACACACACACACACACTCACATAAACAATTCCAAGTTCTGAAGAAGAATGGACCATGATATATTTATTTTCCAAAAGTATTATCCTGGCTTGTGAGTGTTACATCAGTGGGAAAGGAAGCACAGAGGAGGAAGAGGACACTCTCAGAGTAATTGGGGAAAGAGTGAATGGCAACTTGGAGGGAGGTGGTCTTGGTGAAAGGGGAGACACCGATGCTGACAGCACTTGGTGGTACCAGGCATGGAGAGGCCTCCAGGAAGGTATGGAGAACACTCGGTTCTGAGATGTGGACCAGAATGGCAAGGACCAAGAGAGGACCATGAGGGGAGCCATCCATGTTTAGCAGAATCAGGCTTGGCTGAGTCATGGAATACAGAGGTCTGACTCCCAGGAACTGGCAGTCATGGGAGACTGTTTGAGACAGCTGGGGAGTAGGTGGCCCTGTGCAGGTGACTTTCCTCTGAGGGAATGCTAATTCTCTAAAAATGACTTCCCTAACTCCACCCCAACCTGTTCCTCATGGAAGAAGCCCCTCCAGGTCCGGGATCCCCTTTACCTATGCAACTATGAATAAAGGTGAAGGTGGGCTTCTCCATCTTGTTGACGACCAGATCCCGCCTGGCCCAATTCATCACACCCACTTCCCTTTGAAAAGATCATTGACTCTTGTGTTTATTGATTGGTAAGTTTATTAGTTGATCACCGGCACCATCGTCCTCCCACTGAAATTCTTCCTCTCATCCACATGGAAAACCGCCACAGAACCAGCCATGAAAATTAAGTGTTGCTTGGAGTCGTAAATTTTCAGATATTTTTCAGATAATGAGGTAGAAAAACTCAAGTACATAGAAATCTGCAGCACCCAAAAACCGTGTGGTGTGGATGTACAGAACTAGGAGCAGTGGAAATGGGTATGTCATTTAAAGATGAAGATGGAAGCAATCATGTGGAAACCCTGCAGGGAGAAAAGTGGCCGATTGTGTTCAAAATCCTCATGTCCCCATTGCTTCACTTGTCCTAAGACTTATTACAAAATGAAAGTAATGATAATGCATAACGATCTTTGGATAAAAAAGCATCGCTTTATTAGCCGCTTCATTTTTTTATGACTTGCCTTTCTATTAGGGTAGTCTTTTAAAAATTTATTTATGAGTGCTCTTTATATTTCAAGGACATGAAAATATTTTCTACTATGTTGCACATAGTTCTGAGTGTCATTTATCTTTTAAAATTCTTTTTAAGATAAGGTTTATTCCCTTTATTGGAGTAGCATGATTTTTTTTCAAACAGGACTTTGCCTTTGGTATAGGATTTAGAAAATCCTAGCCCACTAGCAAGATTTTACAACAAAAATGTAGCAACTCATAAGTATATCATATCATTGTTGATAATAGTAATTTTTTAAAACTGGAAACAGCCTAAGGATATGTCAATAATTGATTTGTTAAATATGTGACTTTGCATCATAAAATGATTTTCAGCCATTAAAAATGATGTGCCTCTATTTGCTGAAGTTGAACTATCTCTACTCAATATTTAGTGAAAAAAGCAATATAAAATAGCATTATAGGATGACTCCGTTTTGGTAAGCTATTTTATATTAACAACTCTATTTATTTCTCTTTCATTGATAAGAGTCAACATTTATTCTATGTATCTTATCTCTCAATGAACTCTCAAGCTTGTATATTCTCTTCATACATTATCTATTTAAGAAATTAATTAATTTATCAATTACATTTTGTACATAGGAATAAGTGGCCAATTATGATTTCTAAAGTGTACATGGCTACCACTAGTGAATGCTAACATTTATTTAGTACACACTATGGACTAGAATCTGTCATAGGTATATATCAATTTAAAAGGGGAGATAACTGTCAACAAATATTTCGGCAACCACATAATGAAGTTATCACTGTGTATCACCTAATTGGCAAGTCAGAAATTTCGAATCTGCTGCCATTCATACAACTGTTACTGCTCTTTTCCTGGAGCCTTCAGGCTGGGAGCTTTCCTCCCTTTTATGGCCAGGGGCAAATATTTGAAACAATCTCATATTGACCTTGACAGTTTCCCACCTGCCTTTCTGCTAGACTTTCTGCATCTCAGATAGCAGAACCAGCAAACTAACCTCAGATTCAGACTCTGTTCCCACACATAGATCTCCTTTATAAACAGGCCTAGTTCCCATCAAGAAATCCCCTCTCCTCGCTCTCTTTGCATAGTTGGTCTTATCTAGGAATTATGGAGAAGGTGATATGAGTCAGTTGGTTTTTTGCTAAGTATTCATAGCTGACAGTCTATTGATCTTCCTGGAATTGACTCAAAAATAAAATTATTTGCATTGAAAATAAAATTAAGATATGAAAAGAGAAGGACCTTTCTAACTCCCTCTCATTGGTGGAATATTAACTAGTGCCTGTAACTGGAGGGAAAGAACCCCCACACATGTCCTGGGCAATCCTGTCCTGGCGAAGGGTCTTCCTGGAGGTGGGCACATGGAGGCAGGTGGGTCCACCAGTGCTCTTATGATGATTTTGACTTTCACCATTTCTTCCATGTCCATACTTCAAACCCCACAGATCCTCTAAAACCTCTGTCCTTGTCCTGTTGCATTTTGTGAGGTCCTGGTGAAGCTGGGGACTGGAGGGGTAGTGGGCTCCTTGGGTCTGACAGCACTCTCCAAGGGAAGGTCAGGACCATGCACAGCACAAGGCAGCCCCAAACGATTTCATTTGTTCATATTCCACATCAACCGCACGCTTCCTGTCTCCAAAGAGTCTCACCAGATCCCAAGTTGGCCAGGACTTGAGAAAACTGAGAAACCACACTGTCTTGGTCCAGAGAAATAGACACACAGGGCTTACATTTTTCTCTTCCATTAGCATTCAAGTATTTTAATGAATACCAGATTTTACTATTTGTTCCTAGGGGAGGATATTTGAGTTTTCTGTGGCTCATTTTATTTTTAATTTTTAAAAATCTTTTCCCTCAATGAGGCATAGCCATAATTGCATTTGTAAGAAGAAGGCTGTGTTTGGTTCCTGGAACTGTTTCCTAAATGTGGTGACAAAAATTAAGTTCATGTTCCTTTTGTAAGGTGCTTTTTCCTTTTTATTTTTCCATTTATTAAGACCTAAAGGTTTTTAAGCCAACCTGAATCCTGCAATGTGTGAATAACAATACACAATGACTTACAAGAAGACACTGAAGCAGGTATAGATAGATATATAAATAAAAAAACCCATGCACACTATAAAGGGTATTCAAATTGTTCCACCTAACCACAAAGAAGAGCAAATCGCTCCCGAAGCATAAAGTGGTTTAAAGACAGGGAATTGAGAACTGAATTTGAGGCTGACATCTTGACAGCCTCATGACCTAGTTTCAGGCACTGAGCTCCACAAGAGTGACAAATGAGGAAAAAGAAAGAGAGGTAGCCCCCGGAGCCCGGAGAAAGGAGGAACAAGAGGAAGAGGGTGAGGCAGTAAGGGAGGAGAAGATGAGACACCAGAACACAAATAAGAAGGAAGGACCTGAACAGAATGCACGGTGCACCCACAGCCCCGCAGCTGTTCTGTGGCAGGTGATCATACATCCAACAGATGCTTCAATCCGAATACAGCTTCATTGGTGAATATGAATCTATATTTTTCAACATAAGAGTGATCAATGCTCTATCTACTTAAACAGCCCAATAAGTACTGAAAGAGGGAGGATAAGTTTTATGTTTTCTTCCACTGAGATGGCTAAGGTACCCCAAATACATAAAGATTTCTTTTAATTTCCGTGTTCTTGAGTGCCCCAGGAGCCTAATTCAGATCAGCAGATCTTAAATCCGTACCTTTCTTAACATTTCTTAACAAAGAAATGATCTCAAATTTTGACTGTAATCTCAATGTCTCTGGGTCTGAGAGATAGCATCCTGGTCCCCCAGGAGCACCATTTGCAGTTTCGTTTCTTGTTCAGGCAAGGTTTCTGTGTGTGGGTGAGCCTCCTGCACAGTCTCTACGGGGTGCCAACCAACTGGGTTAAATCTGAAGAACATACTCTTCTAGAAGTTTCTTGCTCTGATATTGGACTTCAATCTAACATATGGGTGTTTGTGTAAATATTACTAAGAAGAACTGTTCCAAGGTGATCAATCTAAGGTCAGGAGAGACTCCCTAAGGATGTAGCCAACTTAAAAAAAAAATAGATTGAAAAATGTTAGATCCATGCTACAGGATTAACTATATGTACTTTCCTCCTAAACAAGCATATGTGTAGAAAATTGCCAATAGCACACAGCTAGATCCACCATATGGTCTTTCTGTTTAGTGTCATTCTTTCTCATTAAAAGGTTCTCAAGTTCAACCCTGATTGTTGGGAAGCATGGCAGGAATTGTAATTTTTGAATGCACAGATATTTTTATTATAGATAGTCTAGGAATGCGTTTCTGAAGTAGTCCTCAGTTTTGAACTCCTACAACAGGATTTTTCTTCCTCTACTACCCAAAGGCAGCAACGTTCTTTTTACTTCAGTTCTGCTGTCCCAGAGAGGATATGGGGCAGGATAGGGGCCTCCATTACAGCCCCTTCCTCTCTCAAAGAATCCATTAGAATTTAAGACTTACACTTGGATGACAGCAGAATCGTTTGGGTCTCTCCTCCCAGGAACCTAATTTCTTTTCATTTACATGGTACAAAGGAGTTCCCTTGGGAGAAGCAAGACTGTGTTCGAATCCCATGAGAAATTCAGTTATGCTCCTTGATTTCTTAGAAATGACTGAAACCAGATCATAGGAAAGACTAGGGTAGCCCTTACTTCAGGATGGGAGTCTGTACATAAGTCAGATACGTGGAGACCTAAGGACCACGGGAAGAGAAAACAGAGATGCTCCTAGTATGGTGTGTAGCTGCTCACACCAGCTGCTCACACCTGGCACAGCCACTCTGGCACCTCATGGGATGGGGAGGCTGCATCAGCAGCCACTGTACTGGAAGCAACAGCAGCGAGTCCTCCCGACACTGGGTATAGCAGCAGCAGCAGCAGCTGTATGAGCAGAGGTGCATCCGGCCTCGGTGGTGCAAGTTCACAGCACCATCTGGGATCATGCTGTGTGGATGCTGCAGCCTCATAGACAGCAGTGCCCAGGCTTCATGAGCGGACTCCATGAATGAACCAGGGACACCTCACAACTAGAAAAGGGAGTCAGGGGAGATCTTAAAGCCCATGGAAGTTGGACATGAAGGTCAGTGCAACTCATGGTCAGTTGGGCTCCATTTGCCCTGTTTTTTCCTGTGAGTTATCATATAAATCCACTCAACAATGGAAATGCTGAAGACTTAACTCCTCTGAGCGATTACCTTCGAATGCCCAATGTTCTTTTTGTGAGTAGCCCCCTGGTCATGCCTCAGAGATGGAAGGGCTGGTGTTTTTTCAGGATGTGCTGGAATTTAAGATGAAAATACACATGCATCTTCCAGGTTCAGTGTTACCTGGCAGACTCCTTCAACACCTCAGTGCCCCTTCATGATTATCCTTTCCCTACTCCTGTAGCAAGGCTGGGAAGAGCAAGGAGCACTGGTGTTTAACAGCTATGTGTATATTACATGTGGCTCTCACTGCAGAGACCCACCCCTAGCCTTTCCACAAACAGGGATTGGTAGGCAGAATCTGAATGGATTTTGTCCAGTACTTAATTTCAAAATCCATCTAGCATCTTTCCAAGGTGTTTTCAACGTGAACGAACTGAGATTTCTTTTAAGTATAGCTTAAGCTTTGAAAATGTTTAAGATAAAATTTGTCATAACAAAAATGAAGCACTGGTTGAGATAAATGTTCTGGCCAAGGATTGGCACATTTTTTTCTGCAAAGAGCCAGATAGTGAATATTTTTGGCTTCGTAGGCTAAACAGTCTCTGTCACAACTACTTAAACATGCCACAGTACTAGGAAAGCAGCCATAAATAATACATAAATGAATGGATGCTACTATGTTCCAATAAAACTTTATTTACAAAAACAGGCAGATGGCCCACAGGTTGTAGTTTATTTATTTTCATTCTAGGCTCTTATATTCTGCCACTCATTTCTTTATTTTGCTTTGTTGTGTTGTGTTTTCAAAATGGTAGCTGTTGTTAAAATGATAGTTACTCCATGAGAAGAACTATGAAATGCCTTTCTCTGTGCAAGAAGATCAGATTGCTAAACAAGCAAAAAAATCTAAGTATTTTATTTTAAAAATTCCTCCACGTTAAAAAAAAAAACCTCAAATGAGAAAATAAACACAGCAATAAACTCTTAATATTGGGATTTTAAAATGAAAGTCTGGTAAAGTTCTATTTTAATTATAAAAACACACTTATAACCACAGTGGAAAAGGTGACACTATAGAGAAACAATAAAATAATTGCTTTATTGGGTGGATTGATGAGTACTTGGAATGCACAGCTACATAAAGTCACATGTCCCCATGATAGTGACAAAGCTGTGTTTCCTGACAGCTGATTAAGCCCATAAATTTCAGGGGATGATAGGCATTCAGATCCAAAGCCAAAAAGAAATACAATGCAAAACAAGAGAAAAATGGAAGTTGCCTTTCTTTACTGTGGTCTCTGTGACAATCACCATCAAAGCTATAAAATTTGGAGAGAAAACTTTCTTGTTAAGGCCAGTGGTTTTTTATTAGCAAATACGTCCAAAGATAACATGCTGATTTAAACTTTAAACTTTCCTCAAGAAATAACTTTTATGGTCTTGCATTTTGGTAAAACTTATTTTCAAGCAATAAATGTGCAAGTAGGAACATGTTGCTTTCCTGTAGTTTCTATCAAAAACACAAATTCCTCATATAATTATCTGTTTTGCATCTCAGAAAACTAGTCTCATTCAAACTTGAAAAACAAAATGATAAATTCATAGCAGCTTACCTGGAGATGTTCAGTGGATTCTGCAACTTCTTTGTACATGTAGAAAGAAATTTCTTTAGCATTGTTCTTGTTTGGTTTTCCCTCTTTGGGGGGCTGTTAGTTGGTTTTGGAAAAACTGTATTTATGTTTGAAGTAAATAGTAATTTGTGTCAGTTATTCTTTTCTTCCATGCTTCTTGCCTCGTTTTTAAAAATTAATTTTCAAATTAACATACAGTCAAATTAATTTTTTGATTGCGGTTCTATTTAATACATATGTAGATTTGTGTAATACTACAACAGTGAGGAGAGAGATCTGCCACCCTGAACCATCCTTTGTAGTCCCCAAGCCTCCACCTCCCCCACCCCCTGTGGCAACCTTGGATCTCTTCTCTGTCCCTAGAGTTTTATCTCTTCAGATTTGCCATTTAAATAGAAGCAGATGGTTTAATCTCTTAAATCGCCTTCCTTCACTTGGCATACTGCTTTTGAGATTTTAAAGTCTTTCTAATTGGTGTGTAGTGGTGTCTTACTATCTTTCCTAAAATAATAATAGTGATGCTTTTCATTTGTCTCTAGAGGTTTCTATTTATACTTTTACTACAAATTCTATCTCCTAACTCCTTACTCTACTCTAAGAGCTAAAGAATCTGTACTCTAAAAAAGATTATGCTCACTCCTTCAACATCTCTTTTTTCTTCTTCTGAGTGTCTCCAAGTTAATCAGAGATCTGATTCCTATGTCAAAAGGAACAGACTCATTTGATTACGTCCTGGTATGAATTGCTTGCTAATGGAGACTGGGTCACTTAGTTTGAAGCAACACCCTTATTTACCAGGGATAACCCATGCTGATTCAGGAGTGTGTGGAATATTTTAGGGAGAAGAGCTGGATCATTTTAACAAGGTAAAGCACCTACAAATGATACTACATAGGTAGGCCTGCTTTCAAAAGGAGACTTTTAATAATCTACCTCAATACACATTGAACAATCCACACTATAATGAAATAATGTAAGTGGCAAAACTTGAAAACCAAACTTGCATTTGCCTATCTAGTTCTTGAGCTGAACCTTCTGCGGGCTAACAATGGTAACAAAAGGGTGTATAACTAGGGATTTTCATGCAAGTATTCATTCTGAAATTTTCCAGAGTTGATGCTAGCAGACCAGCCAGGAAGCGATAAGCTTTGCTCTGGATGCAGTCGCTCACAATCTGTTCTCTGATGGTGGGCCTGGAGGAAGCCGAGGAATGGACACAAGCGTAAAGGGAAGGAGATGAGCTTTGCAGAAATGTGGAGACAAATGATAGCATTGATGTGAGAATGTGCAGGGTCTGCTCTAAAGAAATGGTTTGCATTTTATTCATTGGAGGTTTTCAAGATTAAAAGTGGTGGGAAATTAAAAATGGTTTTTAGTAGGGATAATTTGACAACATTATATAGGATTACTTGGAAAGAATAAAAGAGAGAAAAAAGAACTAGTTGGGAGGGTCTTGAAATAAACTTGCTCTAGAATCCTAATGTGGACTCCATTTTGAGTCTCATGTGTGGTTGGCCCCAGACTCCTCTCTGCTTCTTTATTTTGCAGTTTCACTTTTCCTACCTCAACCAGCACCTTGGTACCTCTGTGCTGGGTTGCTAATGATTCCAGATTTCCAACTTATTCTCTCCTTAAGAAGGTTTAAACAATTATCTTCTCTAGATACCCCACATCCATTTAACGTTTAGACAGTGAAGGGCAATGATTTAAAAAAAGATTTTCTGGAGAAAATTTTCAGTATAAACATTGTTTCACATGCTGTTATTTTCCATAAAGAGATGGATTCAAGTCTAGAGTGATGTGAGTCAACCCCTTCTCACTGCTGGGGAGGCAGGTGCTGGAGCCCTGAAACACCCCAGCAGGGCCCTAAAGCCATTGGGATGGACCAAGTACTTTTCTCAGAGCTACTTTTTCTTGATAGCTTTGAAGAGAGGAAGCTGTTTCAATCTAGACGTTCCCAGGTTTGGATCCTCAGAAGGGCATCAACAAACCCATGCAAAGGACTAGACTTGAAGTTCCTGAATTTAGCACAGGTCCTGGTTCGCAGTAGTTTCTTCCTGTGAATAGAGCTTTACAAATGGAGCTCAGTATCAGCATACTGGATGTAACGTTATTTTTCCTCCTCCCATTTCTTCCTTGCTATAAAAATGAACAAAAAAAAGCAATTAGAATAAAAAGGTTTTTGAAAGAGAAAACTAGTGTCAGATTAGATGGAGAAAGTTAAAATATCTGTGCAAGGCCTGTCTTTTTTTTTTTTTATTTACTTATTGATTCATTGAACACAAATGGAGTACAGCTATTGTTTCTCTGGTTGTGCACAAAGTAGAGTCACACCATCTGTGCATTCATACATGTACACAGGGCAATGATGTCTGTCACACATTCTGTTATTTTTCTTACCCCTCCCCCCCGGCATTGGTAGGTAAATGGATGATGTTGGAGACTGTTGTGCTAAGTGACATCAGCCTTTCCCAAAGGCCTGTCTTGAGGAGGCTCACTTGTGTGGAAGCCGCTGGATCAGGTGCTGCAGGGCATGTGTACAGGTGAACCCCACGGCAGGCCCGGTGGATGATGCGTAGTCTCCATGAATTTACAGTTCAGAGGGAAATGTTCCTACAGAAAGAATTCTGATTGGCTGTCAAGGTTGATTTTCCATTCACTCTTATTTTCTACCTCTAAGCAGTTAGAAATAAAGCAAGGTAGAAACATTTGGGGGCCGATATTGACGCCTCGTATCTTCACTAGGAGATATACTTGGTTACATATACTTGGTTAACAATTTAATTTAAAAATATAAAAAATGTCAGATCATGTTAATGTCACCACCTTTTAAGCATTACTTGGTGGTAAGTACCAACCTCATCCGTTCAATGACTCCATCAATCAATAACTCAACCTTTCTACATTTTCTGAATGATTTTGTTCATCCAACTGGTCTTTTAAAAACCAACAAACTGAAATCAGTGTATTAGTAAGCAATAAGGAATATGTTAGCATGGACTTTTAAAATTACCACAAGGTAGAGTAGAGATATAGCTCAGTGGTAGAGCGCTTGCCTAGCATGCATAAGTCCCTGGGTTCAATCTCCAGCACCAAAAAGAAAAAAGAATATGAAACTAATCTCATCCTTTTGGAGGTAGGATTACAGACTTCACCTTTTTCAAAATAAAACGATGTGAGATAAATGAGTGAGATACCACAATAAGGAATACATTATCTACATCCGCAGTTCATCTTTCCATCTAAAACGGATATCTGGGGCAGTGCTCACACTGAAGATAGCCTAACCAATACCAGACTGACTTGACCAATTCACATGGTTAGTGATACCTAGTTCTCCTGCTTACCAGGGAGTATGTTTTTAATTGGCCATGTTTTCTTAAAAGCTTCTACAGGATCAGTTCTATCATCTTCAGTGTTATGACTACAAGATTGGAAAAAAAGTTTCCTTTTAAGAAAATCACATTATTTTTCATTATGTTTCCATTATTAAAAATTGGGTTTAGGGGGCTGGGATTGTGGCTCAGTGGTAGAGCACTTGCCCTGCACGTGTGAGGCACTGGGTTTGATTTTCAGTACCACATATAAATAAATAAAATAAAGGTCCATCAACAAGTAAAAAAAAAAAAAGAAAAGAAAAGAAAAAAAAATGGGTTTTAATTTAAGAATATTTCCCAAACATTGAACCACCTCCCCTTTCCTTCATGCTATTTGTCTCCTATAATCAAGTCTGCATATAATTCCCCCCAAAAGATTATGAAGCATAACGCTGGAAGAAGCCAGGGTAACTATACTTTTGCAAATATTTCTAGTTTTTTCTCAGGCTATGTGTGTAGACTTCCCATTTTCAGTTGTGCTGAGTTTCAGGGTATGTACTGGGATGACCAGATTCTAGAAGATGAGTTAGAGAGGGATGGGTTCTGTGCCTGCAGCTTACCTGATACCCAACGTTCATTGGCAGAAAACTTCTTTCATCTCGGTGTCAATTTCCATGAATGTTGAAGGGAGAGGGAGGTGATTCTACTAGGCTATCGTCGTCAGGGATGCTCAGCCCCAGGAGTTTAAGGTCTTTTGCTGTCACCTGTCACTAATCAACATGAGCAAGCTCAACAAACAAACCCAGGCAGTTTCATGACTCTCTTCTCTCACAGGTGCTCCGGCTCCCAGGATCTCTACACAACTCCCAAGCATAGTTTCTCACCCGTAGAAGGACTTCCCAAATGAAACCCCATGCTTAGTTCCTGGAGGTTGTGGGATGTCTCCTTTTCCTTCCCTTCTCCCCCTTTGCACAGCCTCTAGACTAGCTGGGTGGTCTCTGCCACGTCAGGTTAATTAGCCACTGTTTGTCATTTTCCGTCCTCTCTGCATCTAACGTCTGTCTTGTGTACTCTGTGCTTCATCATCTATCTCTGCTCATTGTTACCTTGGAGCTGGTCACTAGGGCAAAGTTTCAGCCAAATTTTAAGTTGCTTTTTCTTTATTCTGGCACACTGAACAAATATTTGTTGAACACTGACCTGCAATTGGTAAGGAACAATGGAACCATAGGCTCATGGACAGTCATGGCTTCAACTCTCTTTGATTTTACCAGCTTATGTTATTAATTGCTATTACATTGTAATGATAATTAAAAGATAGTACAGTATTTACCACCACCTGCAATGACTGACTGCTAAGAAGGGGCCAAACTTCTATCTTCTCACACTACAATTTTTCTGTTAATCCATGACTAAATACCTGCCCCTTCCCCACTGCCCCAAGATTAGGAAAACCATCTGGACAAAAGTTGTAGGACTTCATATTCTAAGTCTTGAGTTACTGGAAGTTTTAACTGCTGTGAACTTGCAGCCAATGGTGATCCCACACATCCTTCCAGAGAGCCTCAGCTACAGCCTTGGAATTCAGACACAGGTGGAAGTGGGAACTTGGCTTGTCTCAGTATCAATAAACTTGTCTTTATAATGAAAGACAAGTCTTGTTTGCCAGATCTATAAGGAAAACATATCTGTTTTGTGTACCGCAGAACACTGGTGCATGGACAGTGTCGCTGAGTGAAGGCAGAGGCCTTATGTGCCGGAAAGAAAGGCCTCAAAAGAGCAGAGGGCTGCCTGATCTTACCAAGAGCTCACAGATGCCTGCCGCCTGCCTGCCTGCCTGCAGAAATTAACTGTTTTCTATCTTCCTGTGATTGTCCTTTTTTAGCTGGTCCTGAAACATGTTTAAGCTTTCCCAGTCACATTTCTGGGGACTGATACCAAGTGGAGACGTGGATTTGGGGTTTGTACAAAGCAGGAAATGTGCACGATTCTCCATGTGATTTTTTTTTTTTAACAGAAAGATGTCTAACCTTGGATAAATTCATTTATAAGTGAAATATTGAGGTTTATTTATTTGTGAGTGTTAGTTCCTTAAAGAAAAAAAGAGAGAAGGAGAGAGAGAGAGGATAGTCAATTTCTCTTTCAGCACGAAATTACATAAAAACATTCTAAAATAGTGCAAAAGGAGTTGTTTCAAAAAAAAAGCTGTTTCTATCTCTATTCCACTTTGGTAAACTTAGTTGGCTGGTGTAAGAGGAAAGAATTTAATTGGGAAAGGAACTGGGAAATGATGTTAATATAGTGATGCAAGCATGAAAATTAAGGTGAAAAAATGTCAATCACTCAGGTGGATTTTTCTGTAACTCAAGAAGTGGGGTGAGAGAAGAATGGAGGAACTTTAGATTATTTAGAGGGAAATGAGAGGGGGAGGGGACGGGGGTATGAAAAATGGTGGAATGAGACAGACATCATTACCCTATGTACATGCATGATTAACAATAATGATATGAATGTACATTACGCACAACCATAAAAATGAAAATTTGTACCCCATATGTGTGCAATGAATCAAAATGAAGTCTATAAAAATAAAAATAATAATAAAAAAATTTAAAAAAAGAAATATAGCATTTTCTTGTTTCCCTTTTTGTGATCTGGATAGTTGACAGGAGCTAAATGGGAAGGACCGACCCTGTTGGAAGGGAGAGCCTACATAGATAGCACTGGAAGCTGCCTTTTTTTTCCTTCTTGAATTACATATTATGTAGTTTAAAATCCAGCTCTTGCATATTTCATCTCTCTTATTGAAGGCATGAACAGCAAACACCAAGTCCCTGAACTTCAGAGAGCATCTGAATGTCATAGCCTGCTGAAGAAAGGGTTCCAGGTGGCTGGTTTGCAGAGGGGCCTTGGAAGCAAAACACCCACATTTAATTCCTGGCACAGGTGTCCCTCTCTGGTTGAACAGGGGACATATTTTTAACTGAAAAATCAGGACAGAAATCTCAAAGGGCCTTTGGGAAAACCAAAGGAAACTTAATTTAGTCACTTGTGAGTTGCTCGTGGTACCTGGCATGGCCTCCTCTAGGCCCTGAGTTTGGTGACAGTGGTGGGACAGGCATTGTGTGTTATTTTAGATAGGAACAAGTCAGAGATCCTGCCAGCTATTGTTTGGAGGAAAACAAGGAGGGGTTGTTCCAATAGTCCTGAAAAAAGTAAGAACTGTCATTCCCAGAAAGTGCCTGGGAGAAGCAACAAGAATATAGTAAATATAGTATTGCTTGAAATAGGAGCGATCAAAACAAGAAGAGTTTGTTAAGTTTCCTGATCTTATTTTTGGTCCTCTTCCATACTGAGATTCGAAGATGAATTTCAGGATAAAGTTTGGAATCTAGTGTGCAAAAAGAACAGAAGAATGGTGATATTCTGACTAACTGGAAAAATTCCTTCACTCCAAAAACACTAAGCTCTGGAATATGTTCACTTTGTGGTATGACAATAAATCATGTCGGGATGTTTCTTGCTCAATGATAAAGCATGTTTTTAAGCATTCTAATTGACAAATAGCATACATATGTAAGAGTGCACAGACCATAAGTGAGTAACTGAGTGGAGTACTACAAATTGAAGACACCCTTGTAATTTGGGTTTAAATATAGATCATTATCAACTCCACAGAAAGCCCCCTGTGCTCTGTCATTTGATTATCATCTTTTGTTTTTTATTCTAAAAACCCCAAATCCTCAAAGAAATTTTGAAATACCATTACACCTTTTAGCTGGATTTAGCCATTTTTAACATTTGGCCCCATTAGCTCGCTGGTGTGCATTCCTGCTCCCTCTTCTATTTAACCACTTGAAAAGCTTCATAACACCACTTTCCTAAAAATGTCATGTCTCCCCAATATAATCATCCTCTTACATAAACATCATCACAATAAACTAAATATTGATTCCATAACACAGTCTATTATCAAGCCCCTTTCAAGTTTCCCAAATGTTCTCCCAAATTTCCTTGGTAGTTTTCTCTCCATCCAGGATGCTGTCTGTGTTTCTGTCAGTTATTATGTCTCTTTAGCCTTCTTTATGTGAAACAGTCTCAGTACCATTTTCACTTTCAGGACTTTGAAAGCACAAATTGTCTTCCTGGCTGCCCCAGAGCTGAGTTCTGACCTTGGCTCTTGTGGCTGTTTTGGTTTATCCTTGTTCGCATGTGTCTCTATATCTGAGGGCCCTCACCCCAGATGTCGTAAGAAAGATCATTTGTGGGAGCTGTGAAAAATGAATTCAGAGCCTCTTGCTCAAAAAACATGGAGATACTGCAGTTTAAGATGCTAAAATATAAAACTTTCACCTTTGAAAATATCATATATCACTATGAAGTATAATATAGGTGATAGTAATATATAAGTTTCAATAAAACTTAAAAATTGCAAAACAAATTGGTATCATGTCATATAAGCAATGCTAATAAATTCAATAATTTAGTATTAATAAATACACAATAACTTGATTGTTCATAATGTTTCTCTGGTTTATGTTTCAGTAAGGCAATCAAATTTATACTTTTAACAACTTCATTTTCAATCAATACAATTGAAAGCAATTGCTATTGACAAAAGAAAGATCACAAATGATTTTCCATAATTCTTAATTTCAAGAAGGGTCTTTCTGCTGCAACTGTAACTACAGCTAAGAGAGTGTGTCACACACTGTAACAATATTGGGAGATATTTCAATATTTTGAAATATATTAATTTTGATATATCTAGAACTAAAGATGCGGTTTTTTTTTTTGGAACCAGGGATTGAACTCAGGGGCACTCGGCCACTGAGCCACATCCCCAGCCCTATTTTGTATTTTATTTAGAGACAGGGTCTCACTGAGTTGCTTAGGGCCTCGCTAAGTTGCTGAGGCTGGCTTTGAACTCGCGATCCTCCTGCCTCAGCCTCCTGAGTCGCTGGGATTACAGGCGTGTGCCACCACGCCTGACTTAGAACTAAAGATTCTTAAGAAATAATTTTATTAGAAAGATTTAACACTTCATACAAATCAAATTTGTGTTAGTCTGAATTTAATTTTAAGTGTAAGTTTATACAATGGCATTTTATATTTCCTCTGGCAGTTTTTCTAATTTGTAAGGTCATAAAAGAAACTAACGGGAGTCAAAATTTGCAAGTTTCAAACACCTGTTCATTTATTGTATCACTGCATCTTCAGACGAGGAAGCATTAATCTTAAAATTATTTTCTTGTTAATAGTTGTTTCATCCAAAGTTTCATTTGAGAACATTGTTCACTGAACGTGATGATCCTTAAGTTTAATTTCTATTTCTAAACCTACGAATATTTGATTTTCAATGGTGCTGTGGTTTCAAACCCAGAAAGTCTAAACTCTTTGAAGAATTTTAATAACTTAGTTTAGGCTGCTGTAACAAAGCACCTTAGATGCATGCTTAAGGTGGCTTAAGGAACAGAAGTTTGATTTGCACAGTTCTGAAGGCAAGAGATCTAAGATCAGGGTACCATAATGGCAGTGTTCCAGTGAGGGCTCTCTTCCGCATTACAGATTTCTCTTTGTAGGCTCATGTGGCAGAAAAAGGGTGACAGAGCTTTCTAGGGCCTGTGTTATAAAGGCAATGATCTCATACATCAGTCTCTACTCTTACAACCCAGTCACTTCTCAAAAGCCTCACCTCCAAAACTAAACAAAACAAAAAGTCTCAGCTCCAAATACCATCATGCTGGGGATTGCAATTTCAACCTGTGAATTTGGGGAAGACATAAACATCGTTCATGGTACATTAATTACTTGATAAGGTTCATTGCCGTGTGCATGTATGCACTATTTTTTGTAGTAATTTACCAATAACGTTTTCTGTCTTAGTATAAGTAGTTGCTGTCCACAATGCCTGACTTTTGTTGCTTCTTGAGGATCTAAGACGTCTCCAACTGCACCATGTGCCTGGGCAGCCAGGTCAATGGCTCAACCTGTGGGCCCCTGGCTACCACCATTTCCATGTCCAAAATACCATTGATCAGGAAATAGAAGTTTCTTTCTGGCAGTTGTGGGAGACTAGAAAGTCCAGGATGGAAGTGTAGCAGATTGGATGTAGGTGTCCAGGGTGAAGCCTTGCTGCCCTGCCCTCTGGAAGGGGCAAACCTGGTGTCCTCACATGGGAGAAGGAATAGCAGGGCACAAAGGACTAGCTAGTTCCCTAGAGGCTTTCTACAAGGCACCGATCCCTGCAGGAGGGCTCTGTCCTTGTGACCTTATTGCCTTTTAAAGGCCCCACCTCTAACACCATCATCTTGGGGTTTAAGGTTCAATGCATGTATTTTGGAGAGACATGTACACTCAAACCACAGTAAGCTAATGTCTAAAACATGCAAGAAATTCAAGCAACTCGGTATTAAGAAAATAAGTAACCCCATTTTTAAAAATGGGAAAAAGACCTGAATAGATACTTATCAGAAGACACACAAATGGCTAATAGGCATAAGAAAAGGTGTCCAAGGTCACAAATCATCAGGAAAATAAAATCAAAATTATAATGAGGTATCACCCCACACTTGTTGAAATGGGTATTATAAAAAAAGAAATCTTCCTCCTTTAAAAAATATGTTTTAAAAAGCAACCAAAGCATCTATGTAGATTAGATCTGCTCTATGTGCTCTTGTTTTGTAATTCTCCCACAAAGAGATTGTGTAAATTAAAGGAAGGGTCACTTGTGAGCTGAAACCTTAATGTTTAAAATTTGATTAGGAGTCAAGGCAGTGGTACATGCCTGTAATTCCAGCTACTGGGAGACTTGAAGCAGAAGGACTGGTTTCAAGTTTAAGACCAGCCTGGGAAACTTGGCCCCTATATCAAAATTTAAAAATTATAAAGGGCTGGGGATGTAGATCAGGAATAGAGTATCCCTGGGTTTAATACCCACAACACACATGTGCACGCATGCACTCACACACACAATTGACTAGGAAATTGGGTCACAGATATAATTTAAATAAAGTCCAAACCAGGGAAGTTAAACTCTATTGGTTTTTTTTTTTTTTTTTTTTTTTTTTTGGTAAAACTGTTATTAATTTCCCCTGGAATCTAGGAAGAAGCAAAAATCATGATAGCAAATGTGCAGATCCATTCAGGGTTGCATTATCAAATTGAAAGGAAAACACATCACAAATTAGGTAAAAGAATTTTCCACTATGGATTGGAGCCATGAGACAAAACAGAGATAGGATGTCTTGGCCTAATTTTCACCTGAAATGCAAAGTACTTCTTTCACATTAAGCTGTCTTTTTCCAACACCTTCTTCTTCCTTCCCGTCCAAGGCTCAAACTTCCCTTTAGCACAAATACCGTACAATTGGCTGTGCACATTCAATATTCAACAGCCATAATTAAGACAGCTAGAAAGCAATGAAGGCAGATTTTTCATAGAGTGAAAAACTACCGCTGAATTCATTTTACTTAGTAGCAATTAAAACACATTTGTGAATTTATAAATATTTTGTAACGTGGTTCTACAAGTGTTTCTAATTTGAGCAATGACAGGTGCTTGTTGTTTAAAATAAATAGCAATCCTGGGGTCTTTTACTTAGGATTCAAAATATGTCACTGCAGAGGGCTAAATTGAATGCCAGCTAAATTTTCTTCAGAAACAAGATCCAATATGCCTTGCCCAGTGAACTCTGACTTGTGTCAGAGTAGCATGTGAAGAAGTGCCTACTATGTGCTAGGTACTTATTGAACCTACTGCCATTTAATCTTCCCAAAATTTTGAGACATAAGCCTCAGTAGCCAAATGCTATGGATGAGGAATCTGAGCTCAGAGGGTAAATGACATATCCAAGATTAATTTGCCAGGAAGTAGTTAAGATAAAGTTTGAATGCAAACCCTAAGATTTCCCTTTGGGTGATCACCTGTAAGGATTCTTGTCTTGCCTACTGTGGCTCAGCTGAACACCTGTAGGAGCTGCCAGGGGAGCATCACCAGCCTTACCTGCAGCCTGGGAAGAGGGCTTCAAGTGAAGAGTGATCCCAATGTCTTCTTGTGTTCATTTTTAGGAAACAATTGCAAGATAAAATTCTAAACTCTGAAGTCAAACTCTTTCCATTCAAATCCCATCCCTGATGCTTCATAGTTCATGACCTTGGGCAAGTTTCTTGGCTGCTCAAGGTCTCAGTTTCCCCCTTTATAAAATGAGGGTGCTAATATCACCTACCCCATAGGACTGCATTGAGAATAAAAATTACATGATGAGCATAATTTAGTAAGTGCCTAATCTTGCACAATGTGAAAGCTCAAAAAACAAATCTTGGGAAGGGCTGAGGATGTGGCTCAGTGGTAGAACACTTGCCTAGTATGCATAAGGCCCTGGGTTCCATCCCCTGCACTGCAAGAAAAAAATTGGTTAATATTCTGGGAAGTTAAAATGTATTATGTATTTTTGAACTCTGGGAAGAAGCAAAAATTATGATAGCAAATGTGCAGATTCATTCAGAGTTGCATTATCAAACTAAAAGGATGCTTAATTTAAAAGGGCCTTTGGGAGTGCTCTCTACCCTCCAAATATCCTGTCTACCCAAAATCCAGACCTCAAGCCACAACAGGTCAAATTCAGTCCTGAAGGTCCTTCCTTTCGTTTGAGTCAATTTTAGCAACGTTAGTCTCAGGTACCCCAGATGCCCCATGTATATTTGTTTAGCATTGTTTGTCAGATTATACACCATATTACGGTAAATTCTATGGTAGTTTTATTCAACTACCATGACAGCTTACTTGACTTTTGCCCAGCTTAGACTCTGTGCTCTGTGAAGGTAGCAATGCTTTCTGTCTCGCCCATCCTTGGGTGTTTGGTGAAGTGCTGGCTCTCACCCTAATCTGCTGCCACAGGCTCCCACCTTTGCAAAAGGCTCCTCTACCTATGGTGCATTTCTGAGAACCCGCATACTGAGTCACCTTGCAGAAACGAGGGCCCGACAAGGTCTGTGGGACACACCTGCCTCTCTGAGTACCATGTTGTCCCCACTGTGATCTCTTCCAGACACTGCTGGAACACAGTATCTGGAGTGATCAGGGCTCTGTGAACAAACGGGCAAGAACCTTCCTCTCCCTGTGTGCATTTTGCTTTGTTCTACATTTTCCCAAAGAGTAGTGGAGGGCCTTTGGGGAGAAGACGACTTGTTCCACCCTACGCAGAGGCAAGAAAAGGGTACAGTTAAGAATTGCAACTCAATAAAACCAACTAAAAGTCAGTCTGCTTTTTCACTCATGATGCACCAGCAACTGAACAAAAATGGTAAACATCCTTTGTTGATCTAATTTTTCTTTTTTCTTTTTTTTTTTGGTATTAGGGATTGAACCCAGGGGTACCTAACCACTGAGCCACATCCCTAGCCCTTTTTTTAATTTATTTTGAGACAGGATCTCATCGAGTTGCTTAGAGCCTCACTAAGATGTTGAGGCTGGCTTTGAATTCCTGATCCTCCTGCCTCAGCCTCCAGAGCTGCTGGGATTGCGGGCATGCACTACTGCACCCAGCTAGTTGATCTAATATCTTAACAATGCTGTAGTTCTTGTTGAGCTTTCAATAATAGCACTAAGGGCAAAAATAATAGTTCCAATATAAATCTTAAATTATGGAGCTTTGTTATTTATCCTTTAAGACACATGGCACACTACATAAGAGTTAATTCAGAGAACTCTTAGTTGGGCATTCAGTTTGCAAACACATGGGCTCAGCTACAATTTCCTTTGAGGCATGGTTTGGAGTCAGTCCAGCTCATTTGGGTATAGTTTATGTTTGTGTATCCTGTCCCCTGGATCCTACATTTTCCTACATGCAAGCAGCAGATTTCAAATAATGATTGCTTGTTGGTTGAGAGACGAAGAGACAGAATCTGAATTCCTTCAGCTCTGTCATTCTGTGTGATTTCTTGGAGCCTTGGGGTCTGAAATTTCAAAACAGCAAAGCATAGTGCAAGTTTTTGAGATTGTTCATTAAGTGCAAATTTAAGTTGATATATTGTTTTATTGAACTTTAATACTGTGAAATTGAAATGTATTCTTTTTATATTGCTTTTAAAATAATAAGTTGATTATAATTACTACATGATTACTACTAAAAATAATTTTGTGGAGTCAGGAAGGGGAATATTATCAAGCAATCCACTATCACATACGTGAGATATATCAGGACCAGGGGTGCTCTTGGGCTGCAGAGTGGCCTTGCAGATGCTGGGGACCCCCATTGCAATGGTACACTTTATGTGTCAACTGGACCGTCTAAGCCCAGAGGGCTGGTAAACCATTACTTTGAGGTGTGTGTGAGATTGGCATTTGAGTCAGAGGACTGAATAATGACCACTCTCATCGATGATGGTGAGCATCATTCAATCCATGCAGGGCTCCCACAGAACACAATGGTGGAGGAAGGGGGAATTCTCTGTTTTTTCTTGACCTGGGACATCCATCTCCTCCTGATCCTAAACATTAGAGCTCCTGGTTCTCAGGTCTTCTGAGTAATACATTAGGATCTGAAGAGAGACAATAAACTGGAGAACTGAGGACAAAACCCTTGCTTCTAGATCAAACTTGTCCTGCGCCCCTCCATCCTCCATTCCCACGGCCTTTCAGGCTCTTGTGTAAAGATTCCCAAGAAGCCTGCCCTGCCTATTCTCCCATATTCCCAGCTTCTTGGCACAGGGCCTTTCATGCTGTGTAGAGTCAAGCTGGGACCCTGCACCTTTGTACAGTCAGGTCCAGTACTGAGTCCAAACAGGACAGAGATGTACCAAATGTTAAATGACAAACGAAAAAATGAAATGCATGAAATTAAATCACACCGACAAGACAGTGTTTCATCTGATCTCTTTTCCTCTTGACTGGGTGGGGAAAGGAAAAGGAGGAGGATGCAAGTGAGTGTAAGCCGAGGCAGGGTTTAATAGAGGTGCTGCTCAGCCTGGGAAACTGAGCTCACTTCTGCACCCTGCCAGGCTGGAGCGGGATTGGCTGCTTTGTTCCCATGCTGTTACTGCAAGTGCTGAAGTTGAGCAGTATGGACAGTCCCTTTATTGTGGCTGTTTCCATAGCACTTCAGGTTTGATGCTTTGCAACCATTAATTATTTATTCCTCAAGGCACTCCGGAGAGATGGTGCAGACTAGGAAATACACGGAGCAAGACGAAGTGCCTTGCCAGCCTGCGGAGCACTTCAGGGGGAGTGAGTTCGATGGGCCTCACGGTTTCCACTCCTGTGCGGGGTCCCCAGGGTCTTTTCATCTGCCTTTTCTGACAAGGTGAAGCAGTACTGTCTGGCTTCCAGAAGCCATCGAAGACTTAAATCCACGCACTTGTGCTTAGTCATAATTGAAGACCTTCAGGAAAATGACTTTAGCCTTTTGAAAGCAATTTAAGGTGAGAAAAGAAAAAGAAACATTTGCATTTGCAATGCTGAGTCTTGACTCAGTTTTTCCTTCCGCATGAGGTGGTGACCAGGAGAGAGGCAAGATTTAATGGAACCCACCATTCTGAATCCTAAGGATATTTGGTACTTGGATCTCCCTGTCAGCAGGGCAGGCAGTTAGTACTCCACCGACAAGAAGTGAAGTAGGACTTTCAGAGTTCTCTGGAGACTCCAGCCGTAGGCCTCCCTGTCTCCTGCAATGCTGATGCCACCTCGGGAGATTTGGGGAGGCTCACAAAACTTCATGTGCCCCCAGAAAGATGGTCCTGTAGCCACAGCCATAGACCAATTCATCCCTACAGACTGACCTAGAAAAAAAACAAGAAAAGGCTACACACAGCATTTATGACGTACCTTGATCTAAAAGACTGTGACAGCTAATCTGGTATCACTCTGATATCTGGGCTTTCCTTAGCTGCTTGCAATTTCCAGACTTCCACATTTCCATTATTCCTTGGGCTTTTATCCTTCTGTAATCTCCTAATCTGACCCAGTCTCCCCCAACTCCCCTGCCTCCCAACACTTCCACTCTTCCATTTGGAATTCAGTTTATTACTGACAAATTATTTATTTTTGTACTATTGAGAATTAGACCCAGGGCTTCACATGTGACAGGCACCTGCTCTACCTCTGAATTACATCCCCAGCCCTTTTCAAGTTTTATTTTGAGGCAGGGTCTTACTACAATGCCTAGGTTGGTCTTGAACTTGTGACGTTCCTGCCTTAGCCTCCTTAGCTGGGATTAGAGTCATGCACCACCATGCTGTTTAGCCAAGTTCTAGAACCTCATTGTCTTCTCCAGGCATGTCTTGTTTCCTCTCACTCTTACTGAAATCTGCCTGTGGTGTGAAGTGTGGCTGCCCCCACAGCCCTGGCCCACCGTGATCATGCTTTTCTACCTCTCCCAGATATCCTAGGACCTGGATATGAGGTGGCTTCTTCCTTGGCCACGTAGCCATCTCTGTATGATTTCTCATCTCGCCTTCCTCACACACACAGACTTCACTGGGTCACATCCAGCAGGGAGCTCCCTTTACTCCCTTTCCTTTTTATCTAAAGGGTTCAATTAAGCCTCCATCTTCACTGAAAAGGTTAGGACCAAGATCTAACCAAGATCTAAAGGCAGATCAGACTAAGATCTGCCTTTCTTGCCAAAAGTATTCCCCATCCCTGTCATTACTATTGGTAACTTCAACCTCTAGTAAATAATTCCATCCCCATAGCCTCTCATGTTCACCATCTTTCCTTTAGTTCACCTTAGGCATTAACTCTCATGATCTTAACCACCAAAATCTCATGATTACCCATAACTATATTATCTCTGTTATCTTGGATTAAAGCCCTGTACACTCTGACCATTAATTCTATCTTTCCAGGTCCCATACCCTCACACCACTCCCATTCCAACAATTCTTTGATCTTCATTTGGGCTTTCATTCTATTGACTTTGACACACCTATCATTCCCCTAGTCTCCACATATCCTTCTTAACTCATCTTATGTTCTATGGATCACACAGTTTTGTGGCTCAGGAATTGGAAGGGACTGGATATTTCTAAACTCATAGTCTCTCTCATGCAGTCATAATCAAGATATCAACAAGGGCTGTAGTGATCGAAGGCATAACTACAATTGGAGGCTTTGCATCCAAATGGCTCAACCACATGAGTGTTGGTAGGAGTCTTTACTTCATCAAATGTGGACCTTTCCATGAGCATGCCTAAGGGTCTTCACAAAATGGTAGCTCACTTTCCCCAGGGCAATATCCAGTAATAAAGGCAAGCAGAATCATACAGTGCCTTTCATAATCTAGCCTCATAAGCTACACACCATCCTCCTGCCCTGTGGTTGCTTATGAATAGGGATGTTCCAGTCAACAACAGACAACATGTATGATGGTGGTTCTGTAGGATTATAATTTCAAGTAATATTATGGCCATTTATTTTATGTGAGTATAGCAACTGTGTGATGTTTACACAATGATGAAATCACCCAAGGATGCATTTATCAGAGTATATCCCCATCATTAGTGATTAGATTCTATTTGTTAGAAAGCAAGTCACTAACTCTGGTCTGTGCTCGGAAAGAGAAGTAGGCACTACCATTTGCAGAGAGGAGTGTTGAGGAGTTTGTGTACATATTTTAGAATCACTGTCCCATTTTATAAATTAAGAAATTGATGCACACGTGGGTCAGATAACTTGCCTGTGGTCACACAATCTCAAATGTGAAGCAACTTTTATCTCTTGCTCATGTAATGTCCTAATTGGGGAATGTTCCTCCAAGTAGCAATTCAACAACCCACTGGGCTTCCATATCGTGGCTCTGTCACCTTTAACACGTGGCTTCCAAGGTTCACATTTTTGTGTGCTTCAAGCTCTGGAAAGTTAAAGAATATGGAGAATCAAACATAGGAAGTTTTTATGGGCCAGTCTTAAGAACAACATAACATTAATTTTGTTCAAATTCCATTGGTTAGATGCCAGTCACGTGATCAAAACTACCAGCTGGAAATGCTGGGAAATGTAGTCTAGCCATGTGCTTAAGAAAAGGAAGCCATGTTTGGTGAGAAGTTAGCAGTTTCTGCAAATTCCATGCCCATGCTTATAACCACTGTGATTAGAAAATGTACATGTATATATGGCTGGTTGGGAAAGGGTGAGATGAAGGAACACTTCAGATCATGAACTATTTCCACAAATAAGAGTGTTGTGGATTTTTAGAATAAATTGGCAAAACCATATGGTATACCTTCAGATTGTTTCCATATTGTTATAATTGTTGTTGTTTAGTCACTTGTTTGAGCACTGAAACGACCAATGGATACACATATCCATTCCACTGTGGAGATAAGCATGTTGTTGCAGGCCAAACATGTCATTTCATCATCATTGCACAGATACAAGATTCATTCAGAGCTTTGTTTTAGAATTATCTAGAAAGTGGGTCCAATCTCCCACTTCATTTATGAAATAAAAATATGCAAAGCCTATGGAGACAAGTTAACCTGTGCCAGTCTCTTGTTTGTTTTGGAATGGAACACACCTCCAGGACTCCTCCAGAAAGTACTTAAGACCCCAGGGGTAGTAGCAAGTACACACCCCTCCACTGATCCATCATCTCACCGAGGACTATAAGCAAGAGTTTTCATTGAAACCCTGTTCAACTGCACTCGTTAGTTCTCCATTGGTGGCTACTCTAGACCCTGAGAGTATCAAAGACTAGTTATGATCTATGGCACTAATGAATACTCCTATATTTTATTTTCTGGCTTTGCCACTTGTGGTAGACAATAATATTATTCAGGAAATTATTATTTTCTCCCCCCATGACAAGAGATAATATTCTCACCCATTAGTACTGGTCTTATGCATGTGACTTGCTTTGACCTCTTACTAGATAAAATGTACCTCCCTACCCCTTGTTCAATGACTGACCTGTTTTTGTGAGTATAATATGAGTTTATATGATACATGAGAATTTGAAATATACACACACGGTTCAGCTCAGTCTATCGCTTTCCTACTTTTGCCATGAGAAGAACACACCTCATGTAATATCTGGTCTATGAAGGGAGAGAAACGGGAGGTGGATATCTTGGCTTCATCTGCAAAGCTAAACCAAACAAATCTAAGCCAGATTGGCGAAGGCCCAGCTAACCTACAGGTGTACAGAGAAACGAATGCTTAAGACTCTATAGCCTCCATTTTAGGATGGTTTGTATGCAGTTTGTATGAGGCAATCAAAATTAAGCAAGGATGCTAATTCAGTTCAGGAAGATAGTTTGGTACGTCTGACAATAGTGGCCAGCCCATGCTCCCCGTTAGCTAATTGTAAAGTTTCTTTAAAATAGCAGTTAAAAGGGTTTGGGGTGAGTCCAGTCGTGGAGCATGTGCTTAGCATGTGCAGGTCTGGGTTCAACCCCAGCACCAAAAAAAAAAAAAAAAAAAAAAAAAAAAGGGCATTTGGAATAAGACACAGAACAAATTTTCATTGCTTAAGTGAACTCGCCCTCAGGGTTAGGGGTATCTTTGCTGGCAAGTATTTCACAAAGAAGGCATTTGTTTCAGAAATAAACATTTAATTTGGATAAATTTTAATAGTCACAGAGCTTGATTCTGATGAAAATGTTTACTAGCAGCATTTCTGCTTTGGAACCATTTGTTTCTATTATTTTGACAGAAACAAAATTTGGTTGGTTCTTGTTTGGGTTGTGAAATGATTTTGTAAGCATTTCAGCTTGATGCCCAGGCAAGCAGTCACAATAATTCTTCTTCAAATAAATGGGAACCACCATTTTTCTATTCATTACTTCAATAAGGAAAGTTTTACCAGTGAAAGGATTTGTAAAATACCGCATCATAAAAACCTTGAAGTAAATCGAAACAAAAGTTAGTACATTGTAAATATTTTTGCAAAGGTTTGGGCAATCTTTTCTTTCTATAAATACTTGTCTACATAGCAAAGGAAATGAAAAGTCAAAAGAAAAAATTGTGTTGTCTCACTTCTAGTTTGAAGCAGCAAATATTATTGAATTCAGTAGAACCACATTGCATGCTTTAGGAGTTATACCTAAGGCGGAAAATCAGAGAAGAATTTCATGCAAACATATCAAGCAACATAGAAGTGACTGCTGTAATTAAATCATTTTTTAATCAACAAAATTGAAAATAAGAGAAAACAACTTCTGAAGAAGCCCAGGGTCAATCAACTAAATAAACTGAAGTCATTCAGTCAGCTGGCATTGATTGGATTTTAGCAGGATGGAATTGACTTTGCTCCAACTCCACCCACTTCACAAACTAATTAGGAAAGCACATCAGCAACATCTTCAATCAGCTAAGGAAGATAAGTGGGCTTCAAAGTAATCAACTACAAAACTCTGTCAAGAATAGCAATAGATCCTCAAAGAACTTCAGAGAGCTTTCTGGAAGTTACTCAACGTCAATCAGAGGAACAAAACTTCAGAGCCATGGCTTTTAATTTGGGGGAACCTTTTTGGACAGTGAAGCTGACTTATGAAAAAGAAACCCACACACCAACAAAGCATATGTAGCATCCAGGTTCTCACTTGATGTCAGGCCACCTAGGTACCCATTCAGGAAGAGTCGTAACAATGCTGGTCATTGGGCAAATCGAAGGATCATTGGACAAATTATTTAAAGTGCCTAGAAACGTATAAACTCATACAGTCCTTAAATGGAGGAGAGGATTATTAGATTACCTCTGCAAGGAACGCTATCTGCGGATCAGTAAAAGATGGTGCATTATGAGTGTCTCATTCTCTCTACCAACCAAAGTACTACAGAACATTGTTTTCATTTTTGAATGGAGAAATGAATAAAAGAATCACTTTGAGTTCATTTAATGGCACTTGAAATGTTTTCTTCCTGTATGTTTTTATTCCCAATGTACTAGAAGTCTAATATCTTAATGACAGATACCTACCTACCTACCTAGGATGAGAATCCTAGGTAAACAGATCCAGGAAAACATGAAAACAGATTTTTCCCTTTAAGTCTTAAATTTTAAAAGGAGGAGGAGGAGGGGAAGAAGGAAAAGAAAAAGGAGGGGAATAAGGATAAGAAGGAGGAGAAGTAGAAGAAGGATGAGGAAAAGAAGAAGAACATTCACTTTGGCAGCACATACACTAAAATTGGAACGAAACCCAAAGATTAGCATGGCCCTTGCAAAAGGAGCACACCCAAAATCATGAGGCATTCCATATTTGTTAAGATGTACACTTCTGTCAGCCCTACCAAAAATAAGTAAAGCTAGAAGCTATAAAGGAAGGGTTCTTGTGTGAGAGCGTCTAATAATAATGATCGCAACGGACTTTAGAGTCGCAAATTTGTCCTGAGTTTAGACCTACAAATCTTCCTAACCTCCTACATTGATAAACTTGATAAAATGTTTTTCACTGATAAGATTATGAGTTAGTGTTCTCATGATTTTCAGAGACTGGTTGAAATACCAATTGCTTTTGTGCTAAGTTTTACAAAAAATGTAATACTTTGCTGTCTTATTTATTATTGGCTTAGCATGAACTCTGCCAGATGTATGTCGTGTCCAGTCACCTGCCATCTGCCACTGTGGTCCTCTGGACTGCTCTGATGCTGAATGCCCTCAACTGTCCACTCCACACCTGATAGGGAACAAGGACTTTGGGTTACTTCCTCCAACTTGGCCCCCTTTCAGCAGGAAACAGCTTGGAGATGTCATCGTCCATTTTTCTCTAGAAATGGAATGCAGAAATCGACAGCAGGGAACTGTAACAGGGTCCACTTTATGCTCTGAAAGCAGCCCTTGCTGCTCCGCCACTGCCACTGATTTTTAAAATGGACATGTTTCTTTCTCTTCCTCTCTCCCTGCTCCTCCCTAATCGCTCCCTCTCTCTAATCACAAGTGAAACAGGGTTACCTTTCTTCCCCATCCTAGGCAGTTATCTGTCCCTGAGCACACACCCACCATAGGAATCAAGTAATCTAGATTTTGGGGATGGCACCAGACGATCTCAGAAATAACTATCTGCCAAATGAACAAGTGAATTACAACTCCAGACAGAACATGTGGAATGTGGCCTTTGAGTCACCTCTTTAGAGGTTCCCTGTTCCTGCTGATGGGCAGAATCACAGCCTCTGGGATGGCAGTCCCAGTGTTTCTCCTTTGCTGGCAAAGCAGTAAACCTTCTTTTTCCTTTTTCTAAAAAAAGAGAGAGAGAGAGAGAGAGAGAGAAGAAGAAGAAGAAGAAGATGAGAAGGAGAAGTAGGAGGAGGAGAAGAAGGAAGGGAACAAAGGAAAAAGAGGGAGGGAGAAAGGACATAGGATGACACAGAGGGAGACTGTGTGTGTCCAGCACAGAGTTAAGTTTTCATGTCGACCTCATTGCCCTCCAGGGGTAGCATGGTAGCCATTGCTTTCTCCACCTCCACTCTCCCCCAAGTCTCTGCTTGGGATAATAGTTGCTTTAACCCTTAAAAAAGTTCATAAACTTCCATGAAATACCTTGGCCCAGTGATTGTGGACTGACTTACTTAACACAGCTGAGTAAGTCACACAGGATACTTCGGATCAGCTCAGTCACCAAGCAGCGTGGGAGTGTATGGATATTGCAGCAACCGCCACGGCAGTGTCCACGTGCATCTGCTCAGTGTCCCTGCTGCCCTTCTGCACCTTTTGCATAAGCATTTTTACATTCACAGACTCATACCCAGGAACCAAGGAATTTAAGGTACACATTGGATTTTAGAACTGAAAACCATTAGAGATTACAAAGTCCAAGTCCTGGTTTTAAAACAAAGAGTCATGTGTAATGTACTCATGCCCACAAAGCTCTGTGGCAGCTTTCAGGCCAGACCCAGCATCTTCTAAACTGTACAACATTCTTCTCTATGACTTTAAACAGAGAGTGCTACTCTAACGAGCTTTTCTATCACTCTGGTCTTTTTTCCCCTACCACTAGCGGAAAAATCAATTTCAGTACATCAACCTGAGAATTAACAGTGTTACTTAAGATGTGAAATATTACTGGTTCTCATGAAAACACAAATTTTGCCTACATCCAACTCTTCTGTCAAGACATTTGGACAGATAATGGTAATGATGGACACCTTACACTAAAACGTAAGGACAGCAACACTTCACCAGCTCACTTTGTGGAAACGCCACAGGAAATTAACCAGGATACCACATTTGTTTCCAGTTCTCTCTCCACTCCTTTAAGAGGCTTCACGGTGTCCTAGAAAATGCATTAATTTGGTTGCAGATGGATGTAACACAAATCTCAGTGCAGTCATTTTACAAGCAGTTAAGACTTGGGCAAGAGCTTAATCCATTTAATTCTCATTTTCCGTAGTGGTAAAATAGAAGTGATAATACTTGCAACCTGATCATTGAGAATTAAATAGGATAAGAAACCCAAGTGCAACCTGTAAGTCACCCGTCTCACAAGCGAATGGCTATAGAAATGTTGCGTTCTCTTTTCATGGTTCCATCAGTCTTGAAGCTACTATGGGCAGATAGTTTTCCAAGTTTCTCAGTCTTCTGTCTCACACGCGGTCCTGAACATGTCTGTCGATCCTTCCTCTGATCCCCCATGCTATACACAAGGCTCAGCTGTTTTTCATGACACGCCTCCTCCCTGGTCTCACTGTGCATTTGCCGTTCAACACAATTTCCGAAATCACAATGGGGACAGGATTAGGGAGGATGTGGCTTACCCCAGACTTAACTGAGGTTTAGGGATTCAGAAATAGCTTACAATTGCTACCATCCTATACAAACCAGTTCTCCTTACTAGGTCAGGCTGCCTGTCTTCCAGCCTGCTCCCCTGAGTGAAGGCCACAGACTCTCATTATTGGAAATACTTCAGATGCGCTCGTGCCTGAGTTCAGCCATAGTTTTCCTTCCTTGCCCAGGGCCTTATGGAAGAAAAATGTCCTTTCCAGCAACCCAAGGGCCAGAGTATGTCCAGCCCTGGAACCTCTTTGTTCTAGAGTGATTGAAAGTGGCTAAGCTTCCATTCAGAGCAAAAAATAAACAACCATCAGATATAGACTGGCCCAATGGCTCAAACATGACATTTACAAGACTCAAAGAGGTATTTCTCAAAGCCTGGCTTGTTCAATCTTACTTGTGTACTACCTTCTGATACACAAATAACTCAATCTACTAGGAAAAGCCTGTCTCCCCCAAGAGTTTCTTTGAGAATGAAATACAAAACTATGACAAAGTATGCCTTGCCTTTTTACAGTCTGGTCTCACATCCTGATCACCTGTGAATAAAAGGGCAGTTTCTCACGTACATACATAAACACACATACTTACATATACATGGACACATGCATGCAAGCATTCCTACATGAGAATGTACATATGCATGGGATCTATATAAAAAATAGGAGGGACTAAAGATAAATCATAATCTGACTCTAAAGATCAGAAACTTCTTACAGACCCATAGACGATAGAGATTCAGCTTAAAATATTTTGTTAACCTCCAGTTGACCTAGGCATAATATTAAAGCTATTGTTATATATCATTATTATTAGGATTAATAAACTGCAATAATTATATCGAACTAAGTAAATTGAAAATCAGATATTAAATCTAAGACTATAGACCTCAGAAAAAAATGTGACTACGATGATGGAGCATGCAGATCAAGAATGGCCATTTCTTAAATGTTCATTACCATGCACCTGGATTTACCAACGACTAACTTTCACAAGACAACGTTACATGTTGGAAATTATCTTCCTTTCATATGTGAGGATGAAAAGCAATTTGTCTAAGATGACACAGCCAGTAAGTGACAGAACTAGAATTCATGATAGAAAAGCCAATGATCTTTCCAACATCCCGCAATGTATCCTTCCATCTGCCTGATACCTGGGAAGACCATGTGTGAAGATGAAGATGGTCATGCTGAAGATAAGGGCCAGATGAAGGAAAGGTTTTGGTAGTTTTATGAAGATTCATATATATAATATAAGAATATATGCTCTCAGTAATACCAGCATGTTTTTTCTTTCCTTGGATTTCAGTGCAGTAAAAACAAATTGCAAGGGTTCATTCATTCATTCAAGTCATTTAGCCAGCACTGATTAAGTACCTACTATGTGGCAACCACAGTGCTCTGTGTGAAGATATTGTTATGGTTTGGATGTGAGGTGTCCTCCAGAAGCTCACATGTGAGACAATGCAGGAAGGTTCAGAGGAGAAATGATTGGGTTGTGAGAGTCTTAACTCAATCAGTGAATTAATCCCTGATGGGATTAATTGAAGTGGTAGGGTGTGACTGGAGGAGGTGGAAATTGGGGCGTGGCTATGGGGTAAATATTTTGTATCTGGAGAGTGGAGTCTCTCTGTCTCTCTCTGCTTCCTGATCACCATGATGTGAGCTGCTTGCCTCTCCCACCCTCTCTTGCCATGATGTTCAGCCTCGAGCCCCGAGGAATAGAGTCAGACTTCTATGGAGGAAGACTAAGACCTCTGAAACCGTGAGCCCTCAAATAAACCTTTTCTCCTCTACAATTGCACTGGTCAGAGCCTTTTAGTCACAGCAATGAAAAAGCTGACTAAAACAGATATAGATGTGAGAAAGATAAGATACTTGCTTTTGTAAATCTTAGACTCTATTAGAAGCACTTATTAGGGGAAAGCAATAAGAAAATCAGTAAGTACTCTGCATTATTAAAAAATCACTTTAAACAAGGTAAGGACACAGTGAGAAGAGTTGTCCCCTAGCTCAGAGATTTACAAAACCTCCATGAGGCTCTGACTCAGGATCCTGATGGGGGAGCAGCAGGTAATCAGATGGACATGGTCTATAATAAAAGGAAACTTCAGAGACCTTACCTATGCTAAGCCCTGAGAAGGCTTTGTGCCTTTGGAAAACTGTAAGTAGGTCTCTTTGAAGCATGGATAAGAGGCTTTTGGTTTCTTTATGGGTTGTAAATCATAAAAGTACCTTCGTTGTGGAGATAAATGGTGTGTTTAAGCTAAAGTGAATTAGTACTTACCAGTTCTTGTCCTTCATAAAGCTGCATGATGGTAGCTGTTGTTACTATGGAGAACCTGGTAGGCCCTGGTAGATTATGCTTCTGGTTAATAGAATCAGAAAATCTGGGTCAACTGACTTAAACAATAGATTCTAATATGAAAAGGGAAGGAGAAGGCCATGCTCAGGCGGGGCTTAACTGGAGAACGAGCTGCTTAAAGTTCATAAATGTTTAACAACCAGCTTTGCAGGGAGAGGGAGGAAGAGGAGGAAAAAATTATGAAGAAGAGGAAGAAGAAAAAAAAAAGCAGCCCTGATAAGAAGCTTTTGCAGATTTTCAAGATGTGGATTCCCCCTCAGTGACCAATTTTAAGTTACCAAGATTATATTAACAGGCTCGTCAGATTCCCGAATATTTCTCCATCAGCTCTCATGAGGCTGTCCAAGCCAGCTCCAGTGCACCACTGCATCCAGCTGTTTCTTTGAGATTCTCTTCATCCTTTCTTCACCCTGAGGTTGGCTCTTCTCACAATCACCAAATGGCAGCAAGAGGGAATCCAGTCTTCTGCTCATATGAGGGTAGAGTAGGGTATAAGAAAGATTGTTTCCCATGCCATGGAAAAGAAGATTCAGAGACGGTGGGGCCTTAACTCATGTCTGATAGGTGCATTAGGAGGAATTGCAAGGAATGCATGCTGGAAAATCTACCCACAAAAGCCCAACACATGCCCTTGGGAGTTTATACCTTATTGTGAGGGAGGCACATGGGGATGCAAATCATTGGAAAATTAGCCTCTCAATTCTGATGCCAATCCTTCTTTAAAAAGCAAGCCCTGCTTCTAGCATCATGGTAGTTTGCATCAGGAAAAATGTTCTGTATGTTAGTTCAGGTTTTAACTTCAGATATTTTGTAAGCAGCCAGGGCTTGTCTTATAAAGAGGCAATTTGTGAAATCTTCTCATTTTACCAGTGAGAATTTGTTTTGATTCTATAAGTTCCTCACCATTTTGAGGGGAGAAAAAAAATGAACTCAATTAAACCTTAACTGAATGGTAAATGAGGTAGTGATTCTATTATGTCATTCACAAGATAATGCAAAAGCAAGAAGAACCTACAGGGCAATTAGCCCCCTGAGAGACTCTAATATTTCAATAAGTCACAGAAATAAATTCTGAGCAATTTAAAGAAGAAGAACTCAGTTAATTGCAGTGTTCACCTGCCCATATAAAAAATGGTTGCGCATGAGTGTCTTCTAGCCTTTTTCCATCAAGTATTTCTTGAACTTCTTTGCAACTTTTCAGCCCCTCACATTTGCCTCTGGCTGATTTTAAATTATGCTAATTGGAAGAGGAAAAAATGCTGGTAATGGAATAAAATGGAATGCTATTTCTTATAGCATCTGGTGCAATCTGAGCCATTTAAAAGTGCATCTTATGGAATAGAGATATGAATAAGCAATGCCAGTCTGATTACAAACAACATGGGTCTCATTAGAATACGTCAATCTGATTGCTAGGTAGCGATACACTGCAGATTAGCAAGCCATAATTGCCTCTTACATATTATGTGTATAATATATAGTTTCTCTGGGTGTACGTTAAAGCCACTTTCTCTAGTGGCTATCTTTTCCAGCCCTACACAAAGCAATGTCTGTGTTCTACTAAGCTGATTTTAACTGGGTTCTTGGGTCCTAATTCTATTTTCTTGGAAGTATTCATCAAGTTTTCTAGCAGTGCTGTAAACAAAGAATTATGTCCAGTGTGATTGCCAGAAATAAGATATGTCAGTGGCATATAACCCACTCAACCAGGAGCAGTCAATGGCTCACGGCACTTCCTCCGACGGGAAAGGGTAAAATAACTGAGGCCAAAGCCTACCATACAGCTACAGGTCTTAATTAGGTTGTTGATTTAAGTGTGTGGTGCATTTTTTCACTGTCAAAATCCATTTGGTTTTTGATTGTGACTGGAAGAATTCAGACATCTTAGCCCAGGTCATGACTTTGGCACGCATTGTGCAGTCCACGCTGTACAACCTCCTATGCTGGCTCTGAAATCAGGACTTGAGAGTCGCATTTCGCAGTAGCATAATCTTTCCAATGGTTGCTCCGCATCTCACATGCTCTTCCCCCACAAAGGGCGACAGCCACAAGACCACAAGGCAAAAAGGCAAGTCTCTATTCAGCTGCAAACTTAGTACTTGGAATACATGTTGGGGTGTGGCAGTGGAAGGCACAGGCGCTGGGGATTCAGCATACTTGAGCTCTGGTATTGACCCAAACATCTGTGCAATGTGGGGGTGCATCTGTTTGCCTCTCTTTCCATTTTTTTCATCTGAAACTCTGAAGAAGAGATTTGCAAAATGTGCTTCAGAGGAATTTTATCAGACTCCTCTGTTAGAAGTTTTTCATTTTCTAATAGAGTTACAGAATGCAAATTTAAATTGGTAAAATGGGTTTCTTTACTAAAGGACTTCCTTAATATACCAATGTGCTTTCTGGAGCTTCAAAAGGGGCTTGTGAAATCCATCACTATTAGCCAGTCTCTTCTGGCAGTAGAACCCTCTCCACCCCAACCTGCTTATCAATGTCTTCTCTAACCTAATGTTAGAGCTAAACACCTATCTACTCCTGTTGGCTCTGTTTGGAAAGCCTCACTCACTCACACAACTGGGTGGTGTAGACATCTATTTGTTCTCTTCTCTCTGCCACCGTGTCCCATGGAATTAATCGCACTGATTTCTCCCAAGAGGCTGGCAGTTTACTTCTATTTTAAGCATGAGTAAACTGAGTTTCAGGGAGGTTAAGTGACTTATCCAAGTCACACAGTTTGAAAGTAGCTGAGGCTTTTATTACATCATGCTCAGCCTGTACCTCAGTTAATTTTCCTCTTGTCCTGGGACCTGGCTTTTGTTTTTGTTTGGTTAATGACTAGCCTCTTTGTCACAGGCCATCATCAAAGTGAAGAATGGCCTCTGAGAAGTGCCGTCCATGACTTTATGCCTAGAACATGAGAATGATAATTAAAGAAAATCACTACCTCTTCCCTGGTTATCAGATGGCAATATCTTAGCTGCAATAGATCACACTCTGCTTTTCCTGAACAGCAGAAGGCAGAGATTCTTACAAAACAATGTGTTAGATGAACATTGTACCTAAGTTATAATTTGTTCCATTAGAGCTTCCCAAAAATAAACAGCATGATGAATCAGTCAAAAACAAGCCACCTGGCTGGGCGTGGCCACGCTCTTCTGTGATCCCAGTAACTCAGGGGAGGCTAAGGCAGTAAGAGCACAAGTTCAAGGCCAGCCTGGGCAGCTTAGCAAGATTCTGTCTCAAGATAAAATTTTAAAATGGGCTGGTCTGTGGCTCAGTGGTTGAGTGCTTACCTAGGGTGTGCAAGGCCCTGGGTGTAATCCCCAGTACTCAAAAGCAAAAGCAAACGAACAACCAGGCAAAACAAGCCACCTGGCAACAGCCCAGGCCAGCAGGACCCAGGGAAGAATGCATTGGCACAGATCGTGCTAATCAAGGTGGTCAAGCTGGAACACAAGCCCCAGACAAACCATTGAATCAAATGGGATACAGCTACATGGGCACATCATATAGTGTCAGGGTGGTGAGAGCCCAGGGGCAAGTTGTAGGAGTCCAGCTGCTTGTGTTTAAATCTAAAATCCCAGCCCTGGGTGCCCTTTGACCAGTCATCCCTTTCTCCATGCCAGTCTCCCTTTCTCCATGCCAGAGTTCTTCTCTGTGAAATGAGGGCAAGACAAGTTCTTTTCTGTACCTTGGGGCTGTTTTGAGAATTGAAATAAACAAAGCTCAGTACCCTCTGTGAATGAGGTAGTTCGTAAATGCTGGAAGAAATAGGCCTGGGTTCCAGATCCAGTTCTTTTGATGTCTCAGAGCAAAGCTTTAGGGTCTGGCCCATCCGACAAAGGTCAAAGAATTAAGCTGGTGTGGTTTTGCATATTCTTATTGTATGTTTATTTTTTGGAGGAAAAATAACTCTTCTAATCTCTGGCCAAGGATTCAGATTTACTGAGCTCGCACTCCTTTCCTGCCTCCTGAGGAGTATAAGAGACTCAGGGCAATTGAAACCCTGAAAGCCAGGTCTTCTATGTATAAATAGAATGCTGTAACTAGAGAAGATGTGGAGATCTGCACACACAGAAAGGAAAATGCAGTCAATTCCCAAGGCATCTGGATATCCAAGGGTGAGCGCTTCCCGGCACGGCTGCTTCTCTGCATCTCTGGGAAATGACCACTGCCCACATTTGAGGGAAAAGGTCAAACTCAAAGCTCAGAGATGGGCTCAGTTGTGCAGGAAGCTCTCTGACCTCCTCCAGGTGCACTGTCTTCCTTTGTACTTGTGGTAGAGACCAGCTTTCCCATTGAGTTTCAGGTCCTTTTCTGTACATTTCCCAGCCTCCTAGCATCTGTGTTCGGAACCATGTGATTAGGTTCTGGGCAATGAGAAAAAAGAAATAGAAGTGAAATCCCCTTTCCAAGTCCAGCCATAAAGCCTTCAACAAAAGTGACTACATCCCCCTTCCCTTACATTGTGACCTTTGGTCACATATTGAAAAGGACAGCATCACACCAGATAAGGAACTTGAATCCATTAGTCACAGCTTGGAAAAGAGTTGCCAGGAAGAACTCCACGTTCTACGTCAAGTTGGGATGTGAGCTAGAAATAAATGTTTGATGAGTTAAGCTGCTGAGACTATTGGGTCATTTATTATAGAGAGGAGTTGGCTTTCATTTCCCCAAACACAAAATCCCATATTACACTGCACTGAAATCAATCTCAAAATTACTGTTAAGATTAAAGGTAGCAATTCTGATATCACTCTATGAGCTCTTTCTAGAAAATGTACAGAAAAATACAGATGGGTGATTTTCTGTCTTGCTAAACCAAAGGAGAAAATTCTCAGCCTAGTCCTTTTCAAATCCTAAATTTGCTGCCAACTATCATGCAGTTAGTACTATAGCTGATTCTAGAGGGATACTTAAGTAAGAAATAAACAGAAAATAACCAAACATGACCCAGATTCTGGAATTCTTTTCATTTCACTATCCATGTTTGAAATTGTTGCTGGTAATGATAAGTGGCCCGCGTCTGCTCACTGAAGCCAACTGTTCTTAGGGCTTTGGTTAATATAATATACTGGAATGTTTTGAGCCTGATTTTTAATTGACAGTGACTTTGTTAATTAATCATTAATCATATGAAATAGCATCATGGTGATAGCATTCATCCTTAAGATTGCAGTTTTTAATATGTTTTTATCTCACATCAGCTTAGAATTTGATAAAATTTATGAAATCTCTCCATCAAGCTGCACATACAGATGTAATTATTAGTATTTGCAATTTTAGGGACCATCTTGGAACTCCATTGCACCCCCAAGGATCAATGGGTTCCATGTAAAAGCCCCTGTAAAGAACTGGCAGCTGGCCTTTTGGATCAGTAATAAAGACAGAGGAAAACAAAGTTCTTTATTATTTTCAGATGCAAACAAAGAAATAGGAAGAGGGAAGATAAGAGACTTCCCCTAGGTTACATAATTAACAAGTGACAGAACCTAAATTCCAACCAAAATTCCTTGTCTTCATTACAATGGAATATAGAATCAGAATATAGGATCTCAAAGTCAGTGTTCCTGATGCACTGATGTCCAGGGCAAGGATTAGAATTAATCTTTTTTGCACTCATATGTATGTATTGAATTATCACACTGTATATCCCAAAAACTAGTACAATCTAAATAATCATTGAAAAGTTTAATGTTTTTTATCCTCTGAATAAGCACGCTCAATTGAAAATTAAGATTTTCTATTTTAATCAAATGGCAGCCAATAATTAATTAATTTAGAAATACCACCCACATGGCAAAAATTATCAAAAAGACACAACCAGATCCCAGATTTGTATACGGCAACTACTTTATTATTTTTCAAATGCAAACTCTTTGCATTTAGTTTGCTATTTTACAATTTTACAAACTAGATATAAAAGACCATAAATAAATGACATAAGTTATGTGTACCTAAAGTTCATGAAGGGAAGAAAAATACCTTGACAAATTAAAACATAATAGAAAATCTATGACTAACTCAAAAGACCACTCAAATTTTGGAGCATGTATGAACCAATCGATGTTCTGTTAATTTCTTTTTCAGTATGAACTAAATTATAATATGCCTTTATACATTCTAATTTTAACCACAGTTCTTGCATATTCCAACATACTTGGAGTGATACAAAAAATAAATGCACTCTTCAGTGTGTATCAATGCTTGATGTTGTTTGGACAATGTTAAGTAAGTGAAAATATTGCTTCTAGAACTTTCCTTTACTGGTCAGAATTTAAGTGTCTTCAGACAGATATTGAGGCTATACGAGTGTATGGATTAATACACATATCCTTCACAGATTGAATACGAGGTCTCAAAGTACACACACCAGCAGTGTAGTGAGCATACCCTTTCTTTAAGTAACTTTTTAAAACACACCAGAACATTTCATTTATAAGATTGCTAAAAATAATTTGGAGCCCGCAGACACATGGTGAAGCTATTTGATTTGGTGCAGGGGAACAGCTTCACTCTGCTTAATAGAAGATCTGAGAATGATTTAGCATCTAAGCTCACTAGGCCAGTGCTTGCACATGGACCAGTCACAGCCCAGAAGTTGGCCCCCTACCCTTACCTCTGGGAAAGATGACCTGCTCAGCGATTCATCCTCATTTCTTTATACATATTTTTCAGGCATCAATGCATAGGCACATCCCTTTAAAAATATATTAAGGTCCCCAAAAAGGGGTGAATTAACTTTGTCACTCTGGCATAGTTATGAGAATACAATGCCACACACCCTGTCAGAATGCAATAAATATTTATTGATGATTTTCTCTACTTGTTCAACAATATATGGTTCAGAATCCTTTTCCCCATTTTTCCCTGATTCGATGTTATAGCTTATATAAATGGCCACAGTTTCTGCAACCACAGCTTAGAATAAGCAAGGCAGCCACTCGGATTATCTAAAATGGCAGTATGTTGGCTGGAGTGTGGTACACGTATCATATCAATACTGAATCCTCACACGCCAGAGCTTAGATTCCAGAAGACTGACGCCCTTTTGAGGCAAGAGGAGTTAGCTGCATATGAATTACTGGAGAACTTTCCATGTAATTTGTGAACCTGAAATTGTTTGAGACCATTTCATCCCAACTACATTAACCTCAAGAGTCACTGGCATGTATTTTTCTGTGATATCGGGAGACAAAGTATTAATCCGGACACATCATCTCAAAGCTGACACACATATCTACGTTCATCTCCAAAAGTATATGAATTGCATATATTTGTTCGCATTCAACAAGTCCATTTATGCGGGGAAACGAAGGCTACTTATACTCCACGTGGGGCTTCTGGACGGATTCCTTCCCCTTCTCTCTCCACTGAGGAACTGGTGAGTCAGATGAGTTCAATCAGAATTTGTGATTTCATCTATGGGCTGTCACCTGAATGGATTTATATTCTAAAATTACTCCACCATTATAAGGTGAAATTGCTTCCATCCAAAGCTGTAGAATTACTTCTTAAGGTTAGTGTGGCAGCTACAAAATACATATATAGATACAGGACATTTAACATTTCCAGGTTGTCTTCCCAAGGGAACGGGCACCGTCTCCAGGCCCAATACATCATATGGTTCTTTATCTTGGAACTGGTGGGAAACCAGAACTTTCCAGGTATAGCATACCACAACATTCACAGGCAGTTCTAAGCATGAGGTTATACACGCACACACGCACGTACGCACACGCACACACACTCACACCTATGTACACACATCAAAAGAGATAGTCAGCTCATATTTAGTCTAGGAAAAAAATATATTTATATCACTGCAATGGCACACCCTGGGTAAAATGTCACTTCAGCAATGCATATCATAGGCAGCTCATGGGAACTGGCTTTGTTCTGTATGGTGGCACCTGACTGGTGTCCATAATAAAACCTGTAGCCTTTGGTCACTTGCTGCCACACCAGTGCAGCTGTGACATAAAGGAATGAAATATGGAAATACGTATAAATTAAACCAGAAGTTTGGGAGCAAGGGCTCTGCAGAGCTGGTGCCAGGAGGCAGGACATTCCTCAGTGTGACTGGAGAACAGATGCTGAACCTCGATGCTGCTGCTTTTCCACTGGGAAAGGGGATGTGAAAGTTGGACACTTATTCTTCCCAGGTATCGATGCTGTTTCCTCAGTGTCTTTGCCCCAGAACTGGCACAATAGAAGCAGAAGAAACACAAGTGGAAGGAACTGAGGAGGGTGGGTTCTGTTTTCTTCCAAGGGCCTGGTCATCAACAGGAAGGGCTGTGAGGCCAAGATAGCGGAATCTACTCCCTGTAGAGAGGAGAACAATACTTCAGGAGACACATCAACAGCATTCCCAATCCGCTGTCAACAAATATTGGTGGGAGAATATAGGTTTACAGAAGGTGGCGTGGCTCAGTTTAAGCAGTTCAGAAGGGAGATAATGAATTCCTACTTTCTGCCTCTGAAAAGTCATAATTGCAATGACAAAAATAACATTTATCAGCAGCTTGGTGACAACTCTGGCAGGTGTTCTATGTATCCCTATTGTGCGGATGAGGAAGCTGAGACACAGAGGCCCATGTGCCCAAGGTCACACACTCTGCCCTTGAAAGCTGGGAACAGAACCTGCAAACCTGGAGCCTATAGCCCATTCCCGAATGACTGTGTCAGACAGACAGACTCTTTGAAATGAGAATCGTGGCTTATTTCAGTTCACAATCCTTCACAGTCATCCCTGATGATTGGGTATTTTAAAAATGTGTGTTTTCCTTAAAAAAAGAAAAAGTAACTTCTGATAAATGGGAGTATCTTACTTAGTGAAGGATCCATGCATTTTTCTGGGAAATAGATAGGAGAGGGAGGCTGGGGCCAGCAGCACAGGGAGAAACTTATGATGTCGGTGATGGAGGTGGTCAGAGATCCGGCCTCCTGTGGCACATCAAGAACCCATCAGCCACAACCCAGATGCTCAGGCCTCCATCTAAACTCAAACCAGGCGGACAAAAAGCAAAGGGCCCTCTAAGCTCCTCAGCATCTTCTCACTTGTCAAAGGACCAACTCAAACCAAAAGAAGCAGTTGTCCATCTTTCATTGCCCATCAGGACTCTTGGACTATATCCACCGCAAGGCCATGCTTAGAAGTTGTGGGCTTTAAGTGGAGGGCAGGAAGTAAGACCACACTGCACTATTGCAGATGAGTTGCTTATTCTATCAAACCAATCGTTTCTTTGTTTTGTATATATGTTTATAAGAAGAAATAATTAGATTTAATTTCTTTGAGTTAAATGATCGTATTTGAGCATGTAAAAAACATTGTAGTCTATTTGGAGAGACAGAAAGCATTTTGCGAATTATTCATATAGATTTTTTTTAATTACTGAAAATTATAAATGTGGGCTAGAGTGTAACTACCAATATCATCAAGTCACTTGTTTGGGATAGAAGGATATGCCAAAGGGGAAGTTGGGTTTGATCAGTGCACATGCTGTACACATGTATGGAAATATCACATGGCAGCCCGCTAATATGTGTTAATAAAAGGGAAGTCAGTTGTAGGTATTAAGGTTGTTCATTTTGACAAATTATGAAAAAAGAAAGAAGAAACAGAACTGGATTTATTTTTCTAATTCTTTCTTCTGGGGAAATCAGTAAGCTCATCAAATGTAATTTTGGAAACCTGAATGCGTAGGAATTTCACCCAGCAAGCATGCACTTATGTGAAGGACAAGAATATGAACTTGACCTTAAAACTCCGAGTGCAATCATGCTAGGGGGATGGGCAAACATTTTTGATGAAGAGCTTCCTTTGCTACTAGAAATTTCATTCTTAGAAGAGAAAGAGTGGTCTTCTAAACACATTGGCCCCTTTAGGGTCTGCGAAGCCCCTAAAGCTCACTTAACACCTGGATATAACATCTACTATGTAAATATATTTGCAATGTTAAGTGATAATTCGGGGGACTGTGTTTCTGTAAATGATCAGATGTCTGAAGTTAGAAGCGTGGGAATGTGAAGATTTCTAGTTGATGGCAGAAGAAAAGTTGAGACAATAAGCCGGTCTCCTTTGAATTCGGGCAACTCCTCTATCATGGGGAATTTCTTGGATAAAACCTGTGGCTTACAAGGGCGGGTTACAAGTTGTTAAAATAAAATTCACAGTGACTGAGTTAAAAGAGGTGCCAGGCGCTGCTCCTAAGAGTCAGCCGCACAGACGTCGGAACATCCTTCCCATCCGCTTCTTCCATCCCAGTGGAGTTGCACTTGTGCTTTTCACTCTATCCAATTATAAAACAGCAATTTCATAAACTTCAAGGCTAAATGATGCATTCTAATCCTTTCAAGCGTAATTTGATAGGACCACCACCTTTCAGATAGACCTCCATTGACACCCTCATCAATGCATTTAAAGTGAAGGCGCCTCATGGACGCCTGGACACTGAACCGCACTTCACCCTTCGCTGGCATGTGTAGCAAAGCATCCGGGAGCACAGGAGAAAGGCAGGCAAGTAACACTGACACCCGACAGGCGCAAGGGCGCCCTGGGGCTGCGCAGCGCAGTTTTCCATGAGAGCATCTCACGTGCATGTACAACACCGGGCGGCGGGAAAGGTGTCACCACTAAGGGATCATTAGCTTTCTAGTTCACAGGCAGAGGAACTGAGTTATAAAGAAAAGTGGGGTGAATTTCCCAGTGTCAACATTTGGGTTGGCTTCAGAATCCAGAGCTGTCTGGATGCCAGGTTCTGGTTCCCAGGAAACAATGGAACGTTCCTATTGTTCTTCCCATTACCCCTCTAAAACGGCAGCGAGGGAATGGAGGGAGTAAACACTTTGACTGCTACTGGATATTATTTTAGGCACTTGGAAAATCCTTTTCCATTGGCTTTGACTCTAACACATGCATGTGTTAAGAGCAAGGTTCAGAGGCGACCTTTGAATGACCCAGGATTTCATGTTCCACCTGATTATTTCATTTGGAGATACCTGCTGGGCAGGCAAGGCTACCCTTGCATGACATCTGAAGAACTTTCCCTTTCTTTGGAAAAGTTCTGCTTTGAGTTTGTTCAATGTTTAGAAAAATAGTTACAAGCCCTAAGAAGCTGGATTTAAGAATGCAAAAATTTTAATTATTCAATGAATGCAAGGTTAACATTCTGTTTTTACTTAAAGTGAAATTTCATAATACTGCTGACTAGAGATTAAAATCAAAATACTCCACAGCTTGGCTGAAAGAAAAAAATAAAGCAAAATTTTTGAAGCAAAAATAATAATAATTTGCCTACATTTGTCAACGTTTAACTAGAACATCCAGCAAACTAGACCTCAGCAAATATGGTGATAAAATAAAAATTACTGGACTAGTTTTAAAAACAAATTTCACATTCTTTCTGAACAGAAATGCTTTTGCACCTAATGTTGCAAAAAAGGTTTTTACTAAACTGTCATGATTTGACAGCATCGAATTTAACATTCTTTGCTTGGTAAGAAATAGCTCTCAGGATAAAACTGAGAGAAAAAAAAGGTCATTAAAATTAGTCAAACTTTCATTTAAAAGTGATAAAAATAGTTTGAAAAAAAAAAGTTTAAATCTTCCCAGTCCAACATTAGGTCCTTTACTTCTAGGAATGAACAAAGTCATTTAATTCACCTGTTTCAATAAGAAAATTCTAGAGAATGAAAGAAAAGCTGTGAAGAGGACTGGGGCCTTATAGATGAATAGTGCATTCTTAGTGGTCACTTTCTTATAACGAGGAAGTCAAGGCTGAAGTCGAGGCAAACCGGCCTCCTGATCCTGTCTGATAGGGGGCTTAGGAGCAAAGGAGGCTAAAGGGAAAGACTTCCCAGCCAACCAAACTCTCCAAAGGATGGGCCGGTGGTCCAGCTGTTGGAGAAAAGGATCCTGAGGTTCCTGCCTCACACCCAGAAGAGTCAGTGACAGGCCAGCATGAATGAGAGGCTTCAAAGGACAAAGAACCTCTTGAGGAATGCACAGCCAACAGGGGCCTGGGACTCACCCTCCTGAACCTGACCTCACTCATTAATCCAGACTTCACTTCCTCCTGAAAGAACACCCGGAGAGTCTATCTGTTTGGGTCTCCTCTCTTACTGTCCAGAAAGGACTAAGATCCTGAAAAAACCCAACTCTATCTGATAGATGGTAAAGAATATTTTCTGAATAGCATCTCAAATGAGATCAAGTTTACAAAAAAAAAAAAAAAAAAAAGCCAAACAAAACAAAACAAAAAAACGGGGGGTGCTCATTGGAGAAAGACTGGTTGCTGGTTCTTTTGACTTACCTTGTAGATTTGGGATTCTTCGTTAAAGGAGGGAAGTATGAAAGTTCCCTATTCAAGATTGTCACAGCCCGCTATCCATAAGGAAGTTATGATAAGTTTGCAGGGTCCCAAGGAAGACGTTACATGGCACAGCCTCAGGCCCAAAGAAACAGACCTCATTTGTTCCATTAGGGATTACGGGGCTTGGAATTATTTTTTTCAAAAATCCACGTTCCTTTTCATTCCAGCCCCCATTGTCACAGGTATCTACCAGGTGACGTGAGCCCTGAGGAGGCTGCATGGGTGAGCCACATGATTTTCACCCAGGTCTTTTCCCGTGGTTTGAACCAAGTTTTAAATGCTACAACTGAGTCCTTCAAAAATGTTCCTGGGCATGGTCATAATTCCAGTTGAGCAAAACGAGTGTTAATTATGCCAAACAAAACATCTCAGTTGTAATTCCAAATGGAGGGAGGGTCAAGGGCGTCTCTGAGCAGCTCAGTGTCTGGCAGCAAGTACAGCATCCAAACCTGGAGGCAGAGTTCTATTTATACAGGTCCACGTATTTTACAGACTGATGATGGACTTAAGCACTGGTGAGAAACAATTTGTTCCAGGTCTCATTCCAATGACCGGCTGTCATTTCTGTAAGCCCCACAGTTTCAGCAATCTGTACACCAAGCAACGCTGCAGATAAACTTTTCCTTTAATTTCAGAGGGCGAAGACGAAGTAAAAAAAGTGCAGTTCTTCAATTAAAGTGCATGGATGAGGTAAACTAATTTCAAGAGTTTTGAGTTTATTCAGTCCTGGCTCAGACAGGAACCATCCTGCCGTGCATCTGCTGCATTTGGGTCCTCATGGCCTGGACACTGCTCAGAATCTTGTTCTGGTGCGTGATGGCCGTGATGCCAATCCTTGCCAGGTCACTGTAGGTAAGGCGAAAAGAGAGGGAGAGAAAACATTAGGGGGGTTGAGAACTTGGATTTCCGGACTTCATGCAGACACACATTTGAATCAAACACACTTGATACAGCACAACAAGGCAGGGGTATTAAAATGTTTAATTAAGCAATTTGATGCAACAATGTAGGTGCTATATAGAGATTGTGTAACATTACATTCAATCAGGATGGCAGACATTCCAGTTTTCTTTCTTTCTTTTTTTTTTTTAATGAGTAGGATGATTATTGATTATGGAGCTCAAAGAAAAAAAAAAGGAAAATACTATTAAATCTAGATTTACCCTTTGGTGTTACATCGCTGAGTACTTACTCCTGGTTCATGTGCACCACAGCCTCTAGGGTGGTGTAACCAGCAGCTGTGAAGTTATCCTTATACCGGTCCATTTTAATGGCCTGGAGCCAATCACCCACAGATACCACAGCAGAGAATTCAGGGGAGCTGGGATCCAGCAAGGCAGTATTAGGCCTGGAAGGAGAGCAGAAAGTATAAACCAACAGGGGCCATCTGTATGAGAGGAAGGCTCAGAGTGGGATTGCCTAAAACAGGCAAGGGGAGTTTGCCTAAAAAAGCCAGGAGGTCTTAAACAGAACTGTGGTCAAATGCAACCATGTGATTCTTCTGCCCTTATTTCACAAAGCAGCTGAAGTATGTATCCATCGCTCTTATTCATTCTTAATTCCATTTCCTGCCCTTGTTTTATGTGGTCCTCTTATAGCAGTTAACACCCTAGCTTGGGGTGAAGATTGGGGGAGCACTCATGAACGGTCAAGTCCGTTCAGTCTTTGCAGACAGAGTCCAGTCCCTGCCAGCACTGAATATCACAGGCTTTGGTTCAGCAACTATGGAAACCTTACTGAAGTATGAGCAAGAAAAACTACAAGCCTGCAACCTGCCAGTCTTGAACAAAGTGGCAGGAACAGGGAGGGTTCAAGTTCAGCATGGTTCCAGCCAGGTCTGCAGGCAGGCGGGTGCACTTATACAAACTCAGGCCAGCAGAGAGTTAATCCCCTCTAATCAGCCCATGCCTGACCAGCACGTGTGCCAAGACTGGCAGGAAGAATGGCCACTTTGATCACTGTTTGGATTATGGAATGTGCTTCTTTGCTGGTCTCCTGAATAACGATTTCAACAGATTCAAAGAACTTCTTATTAACTTATTTATTAGTTTACGTATTTCTCAAGCCAGGTGTTTTATATTAGATCATTGTCAAGAACAAGACAGGCAGGAATTCTGCTGTTTCTCTTGATACTGATGTACAGTAAATCACCTATTTATGAAAAGTATTTATTAAGAGAATTATAGTCATCTTCATCATCAAACGACTTAATAACCTTCATGAGGTATTTTATATCACCTTTACTATAATTACCTGCATAGCAAGACTGTCATTTGTTAAACTGTATTTTCTTGAACTTCCCTTTTTCCTGAAAATCACAAAATGTGTTTGATTTTCACATTTTGCCCTGGTTTTCATTTGAGATTGTCTGGGTAACAAACATTTAAATTGCAATTATAACATTACTATTGAATTCTCAAACAAAAAATTTTTCTTGAAAAAACAAAATGATATAATGCCTTGATTAATTTTCTACACAGCAGAAGTAGTCCAATTTTCAATTTTAAATTCATTTAAAAATACTCATTTTACCTGTTATTTTGATATGCATACTTTCTTTTACCCATAAATATTTTATCAAAGACTGAATTTTATCTCTCAGTTTTGTGTCCAGATGATAGTTTGCCTTTCTGACCTTTCTTTTGTGTCCATTATTTCTAATTTTCTGAGTAAAATTCTGCAGATGTTTATAGCAAGAATAGCCAAAATTTAATTCTTCCATTTTGAAACCAAAAAATACTACCATGTAGAATTTTAGCTATCTGAGTGTTGGATATACAGCAATATTTGTTGGTAAACGAAGACCGATAGTTTGCATTTACTTCCACCGTTAAGCCATGCACACAAACAGGACAAGATGTAGACTCTAAGTACCTGACAAGTCAAAATGACCTTAGGAAAATATCCTCCCTTGTATCAGTTAACTCTATCGGTCATTCTCAAGCTTGTTCTGGAAGGCTTTGTGTTCTTTGTGGAATGCCATGACATTTCCTAATTTTTTGCAGAATACTTGTGCTCCGAGGAGGTTAACCTTGGAATTGCAGAGACTGGCTCTCCCTGGAAAGCATGCTTCATAGGCAACCATTCTACCCTCTCAGAAAAAAAAGAGTAATAAAAAATAGCCCAGAAATGGTAGATTTTTTTCCCCCCTGATCACATGTGGCAGCGATCAGTTGTGGATTCAGCCCTCTTCCATATTATTTGCAAGGAGCATGGCCACTGTGGTTTTAGCTGAATGGCCAGTGGGAGGGATTTGAAGGTGAACAGAAGAGAGAGATTCTTTGCCATCTCCTCCAAACTCTTCTTCATGTGCTGTGATCACAAATGGGTTCCTTCTCTCTTCCAGAACCTTTAAGCTAAGTTTTCAGTAGAAAGACTGGAGGACCCAGAATACAGGCAAACACTAGAAGGGCTCAGACATGGGTTTGGGAGAACTGTCCTGCTTTTGATTCAAGGTCATGCTGAAACAGAAGCTCAAATTTGGAGGCAGGTAGGCACCTCACTTCACACAGGCCTGGGTCACTAGTCTTATCATTCTTGGTTTCTTAAACAATTTAACTGATAAGCACTATTGGTCTACACCATTCACCTTTCTTGAAGGGGCTGTTTCTAGGTGTCCTGAATCTGATGGCGGGAAAGCCCAGGCTCCATGGAGAAACTGCTTCCTAGTGAGTCAAGGCAATTATATGTCTTTAGGTTCCTAGTAGACTGATGAGTCTTGTGCTGCTCCTTCCAATGAAATGACCACCTTTCTCACAGCTGGTCCAATCATCTGGGTGTTCAAACCCCTTCCTAAACATGCATCTGAATGCTCGGTATTATGATCAGTTCCTATGCCCTGCTCTGCAAGATTCAGAAAGGGAAAAGCAGAAGAACTGATACCTCATGGCTCTCTTGCTACAAACACTTGGTAAGTCAACCCAGAATCCCCATTTTTAAACACCTATCCTCTGCCTGAATTTCTCACTGTTTCAATGTTTTTTTTTTTTTCCTTTTTCAAAGCATAACATCTACTGACCTGAATGTCTTCCAAGACAGCATTTCATCCCTCTTCCTAAATTTTCAAGGCCAGTATTATAAAAGATTTATATTATTTCCTTTATTTCCTTGTTTTTGTTTTTTAATTCTTACCACCATTTGAGGCCTGACAGGTAGTGGGCTCTTCAGAATGATGGAGACAACTGTCCTAAATACTCCACTGATTGAGAAAGAAGTCACCCAGATTACAGAGAGCTATGAAGTGGCTGCAGAAGACAAGGCAGGAACTAAAACGAGTCACCACCAGCCCACCAGCTCTGCCTCTTGCCTCCTACATCACTGTTAGGTAAGCATGGCCAACCTGGAGCTCTCTGTCCCCGTCCTCTTCAAGCTGTTGGGATTGCGGATGAGTTTGTCCAACATGTTGACAATTTGCCCAAATTTAGGCCTGTCACTTCTCTCCTTCTGCCAGCAGTCCAGCATCAGCTGGTGGAGAGCAATGGGACAGTCCATTGGTGGGGGTAGCCGATAGCCTTCCTCGATGGCTTTAATCACCTGCAGAAGACCACAGAATGGGAGGTTAAGCAGCCAAGCAAGCAGCTGCCAGAGGTTCACCCCCTCCAGATGCACACGTTTCTTGTGCCAGCAAGCTTGAGCAGGGGCACAGTTCCAACTCCTTTCCGGAAGCCAAAGACAGACCTGAGTGTCGGTGGCATGGAGAGAGGGAAGGCAGCTGTTGCATTTAAGGTGTCCTTAAATGGCAAGCATTGCCAATCGAAAGTGAAGATGAGCGATATTCCACAGCGGTTAATAGCCAGTTAGAGCAGAGCTTTAGAGACTGCTCTCAGGTCACCTGGTTCCGCCCCAGCCCCTCTCTATTCCTCTATCCAGCATGAGCACACCTACTCACTCCTAGCAAGAGGTGCTCTAGTGCCCAAGACCTCCCCCAGAGGGATGTATTGTAATTCCCTTGCTTCAGTTTAAGCCTATATCCTCCTGCTCAGGCAGCTAATGGCCAAGCCCAGACCTGCCTCCCACATGCTCAGCCAGTGTCCCCTTTGGAAGACTACACCCTTGGACATCAATTCTGTATCTCTTTCTTGGTTTCAAATAGCTATGTGGTGACTCTGTTAGAGGTTTAAGTAGATTTTTAAAAAGTGTCAAGAAAAAATGACTTCTTTTAGGGCATTTGCATTTTTGAGGGCAGCCCTGCCACACCTGAGGAAGGCAGTGATAATGGTAAAGGATGACTTTCCTATTGCCCAGGACCATCCAATTGATCTCCTTGCCTAAAAAGACAGAAAAAAATCATTCAACTGTCTTCCCACTCATCCCTGTTGTTCTAATTTCTCCTTGTAGGTATTACAGAATTTCTTAAAAGCTCCCCCCTAACCCACTTCCCCTTTAGGGCGTGAATCCTGTAATGTAACAGGCCACAGCTCATGCCAAACTGAAAGGGCAATTACTTCCCAGTTTCTTGGCTATGCAGCTTTGTTTATAAGTATCCAATGAGGTCCTGGAAATGCTCTATTTTGTTTGAGGCTTTAAAAAGTTTTATTTGTTTTCAATCAGTGCATTATTTTTCCCCTGCCTACCAACATGATTGCTGCTGGAAAAACCAACAGTGGCTGCAGATTTTGTAGTCTCCACACTGGATTTTCTCTGCATTGGGTCTATAACTGCCCAGAAACTGGCTTTCAACCCAAAATAGTGAATCCACTTGGATCCAGTTTTCCTGCACCAGTTTGTTTTCTTCTTAATCAGCACTTTGCTTCAGAATAACAAGCATCTTTTGATTTAGTAGCCCCCATGATCCTTTTCCTCCCATGAATTCTTGCTGTATTAGTAATACCTACTTCTTCTAAGGCAGATTTCTCTATGCTATTTCACTTAACTCTATCCTATTTATTTCTTGCAACTACACTAGGTCAATTCCATCCTCTGGCTTTCTTTTGTCTTACCTGGTACATGATATTGACTCCAGACTAGATGGAAGCATTTTAGATTGAATTGATGGGAATGTAAGCAGCATTGGGCTGGTGCCAAGCCACCTCAGTTTGCTGTAACCCCCCAGACTGATTAATACCCTTGCATTCGCTTGTTCCCCACCGCCAGCTTGAAAGATGGCTTGTGGGTTAACAAAGCTCATTTTCTCAGTTTACTGATGAATCTTATAGCAGGCAAAGGATTAAAGCAAACAAAAAAACTTGCTAAGTTGGACATATTTTCAACAGTTACTCTCACTCCATTTCCCATAGGCTGAATGAATCTGCTTAGGAAAGTCATTCTCCAGCTACATTTCCTATTGATTCCTGTTTCATTCAGACTCTAGCATAGAGACAAATACATGGAAGAGGATGATAGGTTGATATTATTTGCAAGCAAGAAGTGGATTGAGAGGCTTTTTCACAGCTAGATCTTTTCCAGAAGATTGAAAATGCAAAACAACTAAATCGTTTTCATATGATATAGAACCTGTCAGAATCACAGGTCTAAAAATATTTAGGGTAGAAAAACTGATAATCTTTAGATACTCTGCTCTTAGGGACATTTGGCTATGCCTCATAACTGAAATAAAGGAGAGCCTGAATACCACATCAGTAAATGATCACATATGCACTACTTGTTCATTTAGGTTGTTTTTCTTTGTCTCTGAGAATCTCTAACCTGAATCTAAATGTTGCTACTTGAAGGTCTCTACCTGGTATAATCACATCAAACAATGGATTATACACTGCTCACCTCTATAATTATCTATCACTTAGGCAGGCTGCCATCTTTCTTCCCATCCACCATGAATCATCTTTTTTTTTTTTTTTAACAAATTACAGATAATACAGTGTGGATTCTACCATTCCCTTTAATCTAGTTAGTCATGGTAGAGTCTTTCTGCCTTACTAGACATGGGGCTTATTAGTGTCTGTATGACTCTGAACTTCTTTTCCTGATAAGGCAGCCTGCATTCTATTTAAGTTCACCTGGGTCTTTGTTTAATTGTCAAGGCTTTACAATTTCCTTTTGCCTAGGAGAAGGTGGTTGGTCAGACAACATACTGCATCAATCAGATTGACGTTTCAAGAAGAAGACTTTTTAAAATAGAACTTCAATTGATAAACAAAATACAATGCATTTGGAAACACTCTCTGGTAATATTCTAACGCATGCATAAAAAATTAGTAAAGTTCATGAAGTATAGGTGGCCATGTAATTCTGATCAGATTTCCAACCCTGCCCACACTAAAACTCTTGCAGAATGAGCAAAAATATGTTCTAGGAAGACCCCCTGATCTGGGGCATTCTCTTGTTGTGTCTTTTTCCTTCCTCACTGGAGATGTTTGTAATTAAATTCTATTACTCTGGAATCTTATTAGTGTCATTATTGAATGCTTTTCTGAAATTGCAGGCACTGTGGATACTCCCTTACCAACCAGTCCAGATGGTGCATTTAAAGGGATGTGCATAATTTACAAAGGGTCATTTAGTGGAGCTTTATTTTAGAGTCCTCAAGGGGCAAACTCTAATTACAACTATGCCAGCTTTAAAATATTCACTAGTTTTCTTTCAATAAGCCCTTCATGTCAATTTTATCACATGTGAAATTTGTTTTCTCATAATCCTTGCATTTGCTTAAAAGTCAAAGTTTAATTTTGTTTCGGTATGGTTTTAAAAGTCTACCAGGCAAACATACTGACCCATATTGTTTATCCATCAATCTATCCCCCATACTATACCATGGTCTTTGAAATGCAAAGTCATTGTGGTTCACACTGTGGAACTGGATCGAAAGACACATTTGTATTAAAAACCCCAAGTTTTAAGGCATCATTTGAAGCCCATCACCCAGTAAGGCATAACTTTCTGAATCTCAACATAAAGACATATATTTTGGAACACAGAGACTCACGTCTTGGTTGGACATATCCCAATAGGGTCTCTCCCCATACGACATCACTTCCCACATAACGATTCCATAGCTCCATACATCACTTGCTGATGTGAATTTACGATAGGCAATTGCTTCTGGCGCAGTCCACCGGATAGGAATCTTGCCACCCTGTGACATTGGAGCCATAAGTTAGTCCCCAAGTCCATCACTGATGTACCATTTTCATTTCTGAATGCAGTTACTACTTGCCAAGCAAGACCACAGCATTCTGGAGATAGCGATCAAAACAATAATAAGAGACTTGTTTATTTTAACTAAAGTCTTCCAAGTTGAGGCGGTTCTCTTCATGTGTTTTCTTTAGTCACAGGGAAGTGAACAAGTAATCTGTCTACCTATTTTTTTTAAAAATCTATCTATTATCTGAGTTTTGCTTAAGGCAATATTATAGAAGAGAGGGAATCTGAGCTTTTACAAAACACACATGCCATCCAGGGCACAGCAAAGGATATTTGTAGCTGACATTTGTTTTGACTTCTTGCTGCATTCTGTCATCCGGCAGCACAAAGGCAATGCTTAATATTGCATCAGGAAGAGTGAATGAAAGAAGATAAATATGAAAATTCCTGTCCATCACACTGTCTTTCTAGTCTTACAAAGCATGAGAAACATGCTTAATACATCTAGAAGATAATAAGCATCAACAGGCCCTGAGAAAAAGCCAAAAGTAATACCAAATACTAAATCCATTATTGACTTTAATGGAGCAAATTATTATTTCATGTGTGGTTTTTTGTTGTTGTTGTTGTTTTAATACTTAAAAGGGCTAGGAATTTAGCTCAACGGCAATGTGCTTACCTAGTGTGCATGAGGCCCTGGGTTCATTCCCCAGTAATCTTACCCAGGAAAGGTTTAACATGCTTTTCCTCCCCTCCCGCCTCCCCGCCCTTTGTTTTTCTTTATGTGCAAAATATTTTTAATTGAGCTTCAAATTTCTGAGGATCCCATCTGGGGAAACTAATTCAGCCTGAATTAAGACCCTTGAGCTGTTTGGGCAGCATTGTTTACAAGTTTCCTAGGCTTTATTAGGGCTACTAAACAGGACAATAACTTTTCTTGGGAATTGCTGTGATTCCCCGCAGCTCACTGTCACCCTGGGCTTTGCATCCTTACTCCTCACCCCAGGACCCTGGTGCTCCTCTGCCTTCCTTAAGTGTGCCTCGAAGGGTTCATCTATGTAAATCTATCACTTTAGAAGCCTCCTTTGACTTTCCTATCTTCAACTACTGGGAAAAATAAGAGATCTTTATTTTTCACAGAGAAGTATTCTTTTTTGAATGAACTGATTTGGAATTCAAAAGAAGATGCTATAAGAATCCAAAACTAGGATCAAAGAAATTGAATTGAATACCACCCCAAAAAACCATAACCTAAAAACCAAATCTCCAATGCTTAGAACTGCAGATGAAAAGTGGTGAATGAATGTTAAAGGGGAGAATGGTTAGTTAGTGGCTGCCTCATGGTGATTTTAACAGAGTTGACCTTAATAGCCAATAACTGTTTTATGATTCTGTGTTGGTTCCATTAGTATTTTATATGCAGATTTTCAGGTTAAGAAAATAGCATAGCCATGACTGTATTCAGAATACTCTTAACTGTGTCCCATCCCTGATTATCTACCAACAGTAACATGAAGGCATTAGGCACTAGCCAACCTTGCCTAGTGGGAACATCTTATCAGTTCTCTCTATATATATGTTCTAAGATTCAGCAGCCAACCAACTAGATAGGAACATCACTTTGTCTTGTTTAGAAAAAGGTTTCTTTTCCAAGAGTAGAAAAGAGCCAAAAGAAAACCTCAGACAAGGAAGTGAAGTAAGAAAGCAAGAGAGCCAGCTTAAGTGTAAAAAAAATACAAGGGATGGTGCTGCCTCCTGACTTTCTTAGTAATTGATGCTCTGTTGTATAAATTACCCTTCAGTCTTCCTTCTCATTGAGCTCATTTTTAAAGATACCCTTTTAGTGTTCATTAGCACTTTGCACAGGAAAATTCAGAGGAGAATTCATTTTGCTTGTCGTTTGTGGTTCTGTGAAATCTTCACCCATTTAGTCTGCTTTGAAATCCCTTTTTCTTTTTTTTCTTTTGGAAATGTGGTTTAAAAATGGGTGCAAGAACTTGAAACAAAAGTGACAACAACCACAAATCACAAAAGGCTTTAAACATCATGGTGTGGAAAGAGGTCCAGTTTAATCCACATGAAAGCCCAGTGGGGCAAATCACCCTTACCCTAGTAGTATAAGCTGCTTCTGGATCGTCCTCAAGCACTCTGGACATGCCAAAGTCAGACACTTTGCAGACCAAGTTGCTGTTCACCAGGATGTTCCGTGCGGCCAGGTCACGATGCACATAGCTCATGTCAGACAAATACTTCATTCCAGACCCAATACCACGCAGCATGCCCACCAACTGGATGACTGTAAATCTGCCATCGTTCTTCTGCACAGGAAAGGGGCAGGGAACAATCCCATTAACATTAGGACAAATTAATTTCACCAAGTATTTATTACTTGGATTTTTTTTTTCCTATCTGTATCCGGTATGCAATGAAACTCAGCATTATTTCCGGGCCTTTCTGATCAAAGTCACTAATTCACTAGTAGAGTGTACCCTAGAAGCAGGGTTTGCTTCCTGATAGATGGAAATTATCCAACTGTAATGAATCTATGACTAGGGCAACTCTATGATACAAGAATAAATCAAACACTCCTTTCATTGGCCATGGCTTATTTAATAGCCTTAAAAATCACATCATTCTTTATTTCTTCATTTTAAAAAGTCCGTGAGTGCAACCACAGAGTGGATAGAAGGAATCTGTTGGAGTTTTTCTAAGTACCGGTATTCTTGGGTTTTGTAGAAAGTGGACACATACCCTGAGGAAGGCATCCAAGGACCCGTTCTCCATGTACTCTGTTATGATCATTACTGGTTTACCTAGAGTTTTCAGAAAGAAAAACAAAAACCCTTGATGAGCGCTGCAGTTAATGAGATAAAAATGGGCTGTGCACAATTTTACTGCCAAGACACCTGTCTTGCGCGATCTAATTTAATTAAAACAAGCCAAGCTTATGCCTCAGCTGTGGGGAGCTAGGAATGAAATATTAAAAGGACGAGTAGGTGTAAACTCCATCTGGAAGGTTAACCCTTTGGGTGGCTTGTTGACAAGGTCTTTAACGAAAGTGGCCTCGGGTACCCAGGGAGCACATCAATGGATAATTGTTCTCTCAAGCCAAAGGGGGAAACGATAAATGGGCAGGCCTGTTTAAACGTGAAAAAATCTTTAGGATAATTAATTTATTGTGTTCCCAGAAGAGCCACTTGTGTGATGCTTAAGAGCACAATGGACGGGAGAAAGCTTTTCTCTTTATTTAGGGAAACCCAAGTTTCAGGGCGCACAGTAGCTTGTGGATGTGCCTCGTTATCCAGACACATCTTAAAACCCAAGAATGCACGACATAAACTTCTTTCCCCTCATCTTGCCCTGGTCAGGGGCTGCGTCTTTCTCTTCCTTTTCCCTATCTACAAATAAACTTGCTCTTTTTTTTCTTCCTTAAAAAACAAACAAACAAATCCTAAAACCATCATGGAAAAGGTTTAGTAAATCATTTCATCTGAAACAAGAACTTCTGCTCAGTACTAGAACATTCTTGCTTTCCTACCCCTATTTTAGCAAAGAAATCAAAATGAGTTTCAGTCTTGGGAGAGTGGAGGAGCATTTTCTGCTTTGTTTTAGTTCTCTCTGGGGAATCTTAGGGAATAAGAACCATCCTTAACTCTCTTCATCACCTGCAGTGTATTTAAGGTCTCAAATGCCTTCTGTATAAGGGGCATTGTTGAGGGATGGAGAATGGGAATCATCCATTTTTTACTAAGTGAAGTGAAGAGGGAAGAGTCCACAAAAGATTGCTTTGGATGAGAACAAAATGTCAGTGTGAAGTACCAAAAATATTCCCACATTTATTGCTTACTCCTTGATGGGGCTTAGTCATTCAGTGAGGAAAAATGGGCTGGGATACTTCCCTACTAAAGAGTACCCATAACTATTCTAAACTAAAACATCTTTCACCCGGAGATGCTGTCAGCTAGTAATTTCTAGAACAGCAAAAGGGAAAACATCTTCACTTCAGAGACAAACATTTTGAGGAGTCAGATTTTTAAATTTCAGTTAAGTCTGATTTTTTCTTCATGATTTTTTGTTGTCATGTCTAAGAAATCTTTCAGAAGTAAATTTTTTTGCATCACAGAATAATGTGTTGGAGATTGTATTTTCAAGCGAGGGATGAAAGCTGGCAGAAAAGGTAGGAATCTTGGTGGAGACCAAAAGATGAATAAGGACCTTCAGACTCCCCCTCTGCTAGAGGAGGTGGTCCTGGTACTTATTCCCACCCTCTGTTAATGCAAGTCGGAAGCTCTTAGTCCTCAGACACATTTACCCTCTCCATCTGGGACCAGTCTGTACAGAACAAATGCATCTAAGTGAGTTTTAATTAACCTGCCTCAATCAAAGGATACTTTGTCAACTAATGAGAAAAGGGCGACTCTTTGGGCCATGCATTAACACCTACTTCCATTTCACCAGATCTCTCTGGAGCTTTGGAGAAGAAAGTAGAAGATCCAAAAGAGAGGGAGTAGTGGGGAGAATTTATGGTCCTCCTGTCAATTTAGAAAGTTCCTCAAGTAACTGCTTGTAATGAAATCGCACTCTTCCATCCCACCCTCCCACCCTCACACCTCCCTGGTCTGACTTCTGGCATTGTCTTCACCATTTTTCTGCATTCCTTTTTCTGTATATTAAAAGTATCCATTTATCAGAACCTTTACGAGTTTTTCGAGAGGAATAAAGATGAATGTCTCCATAAGCAGAAGAGCTTATAAAGTGGACCCAGGCTGGGCTCCTGGATGGAGTGACTTCCTTCCCTGCAGCAGGCAGGGACGCAGGGGGGGAGGGGCGGTGGGAGGGATCAGGACAGCTTCTCTGGTGGAAATTTTAAATCATTTTAATTCAGTGACAACTGCATTATGCAAATGCATCCAGTCGTTTATAACAGTTACAGCTGTAATAGCGACGGGTTTTAGAGGCGCGGTGGGACTTTAGTACAAAGATTCCCTGTTCCTTCTCTTTTCTGCAGAGGTGCTATGAAAATCACTGTCTGCGGCAGGAAAAACAGCCTAAGCTGAACAGAGCCTCCTTTTGAGAAAATGGACCTGCAGAAGTATTTAAACAGGAATGTTATCTTTTAATTAAAGTAGTGAGGGGCTCTAGGCAGTCCTGAAGGCCACAGGCAACAGAAAAATATCCTGTCTGTAAAACTAATCTTAAAAAGCAAATAGAGCTATTCTATGCTAATTATAGTCTTCACCTAAGGCAGAAAATTATATCTCCTTAGTTTCCTTTTTTGAAGGATTTTGAAGATGAGGGAAGATGTACTCCTTAAGACATAATAGCACCAGTTGACACTGGAGAGGTCTGTTTTTTAAAAAATCCGCCATTACATTAACCACTCTAAATACTTCATTTCATTGCGAAATAAATTTGTAAGGCAAGTTTTAGCTCCATTTTACAGATGAAGAAACTGAAAGAGAAAGACAGAGCCGCCAGTCAAGGTCACCTGTTTGCTAGCAGAACTCATAGGCAAGTCCTTAGTCCATGAGGCCAGTGGTTCCCCCAGTCGGATCCCTGGTCTTATCAAACTCCTGCTGCTGAAGCAGACTTTCTGGGACAAAGCCCAGGAAACCATTTCAGTGAACTTTCCAGAAGATCCTCAGGTAGGTTTAAATCTGAGAACCTCTGAACTACTGTGTATTTTTACTCTTTAGTGGCCTCCTCATTTCCTCTTCCTTAAGACTTTATACCTTGAATCCCACTGCCAGTCTGGGACAGACGAGGAAATGGAGATGTTACCACCTTATCCCAATCTGCACTTAGCCTACCAAAGCAGCCATATTCTCACCCCTCTGCACTTGCTGATTGATGTGCTTTGCATAGATACTTTGAATCAATAAGAGAAACACTGGCTTTACTGAAGACAGCCAAGACCTGCAAAGTCCTTGACTTACTCTAACTATAACAGGTACCACGGCTCCTGGAACAGAGCCACCTCAGACGGTAACCGTTTCAGCTGCACAGTCAGTGGGACACTGGTAAGTTGGCCTCAGCCAGCATTACATCTGTCGAGCTGGGTTGCGTTTTAATTGAAGCATGGTTCACAGGCTCAGCGAATGCTAATGGACTAAAAAAGGAAGGTTTAACCAGGTGTTACTTTAAATAGGTGCTGAACAGCAAGAGCCATAAATCAGGCAGTGCAGACAAGCAAATCCCCTGATATAATGAAGAATCCCAAGATTCACTCCCTGCATCTGGAATGGAAGCTTCCAACACAAGGTGTCAAGGTTTTGTTGTGCTTTACGTGAGAAGTACTTAAAATTTATTTTGCTTACCATCTGCTTGTGCCTACCCTTCGACAATCAGTTTGGTCTAGTAAAGATTTGAAAGATGGCGTAGCATACCCAAAATCTGCAATATTAATTTCCCTAAAATCTCACGCAAGCTGCCTTGGAGATAGGGTATCCGCCAAAATCGTAGACCCATTGAGAGCTGACTACAAGATTAATGACTTGTCCTGTACTGATTTCCTCCTATTAGCAATCAGTGGGTCTGCTCCATCTGTCATTTCCCTGGAAAGAAAATGTGTGTTTAATTTCCCAGTAACTTCAGACTCGACTTTGTGACAGGAGTGACTCACGTACATTTGGTGACAACGCCTTCCAGGTGAATTATGTTTGGGTGGTCAAATTGTCCCATGATGCTGGCCTCGCTCAGGAAGTCCCTCCTTTGTTTGTCTGTATACCCAGCTTTCAGTGTCTTGATGGCCACACAGATCTCTCTCTTGCCAGGCACTTTGAGGCGCCCACTGCAAACTTCACCAAACTCACCTTTGGGAGAAAAGGAATCCACCATGATGGATTAGAAAGACATTCAAGATGAAAGAGGAACAGCTAACTTTCATTGCATGCTTACTACCTGATAGCACTGTGGTTATATATATTATATAGATGACTACATATATTACATACAGAATTAACTCCCCAAAACTCTGAAGTCGGTGCTATTATTAGCCCCAATTTAATAGAGAAAAATAAAAAAAAAAAAAAAAAAAAAAAAAAACTGGCCAAAGTCTTATAGTTGGTAAGAAGTAGAGTGAACATTTTGAATGTCATCGGTCTGATTTCAGATTTACATGAGATTTGTGCTTATTAATTTTATCCTGGGTATAAATTGAAATTTACAAAAGTTTTTCAGAGCACAACACATCTTATACTTCAAATAAGGAAATTCTGTGTACACTGATATTTGCACATATAGATATGCATACAATACACTTGTACACATGCATCCATTTACATAAACCAAATAAATATATTTAACATCCCCCAAGAAAATCGACTTATTAGACAGAAAATCAGACTTACCAACTCCTATAACTTTTTCAATCTTAATGCAAGATGCATCAATTTCTTTGGCAAATTCTCGAACTGCCTGGTTGGGATCTTCATATGTAAAGGGATCCACATAAGTCCTAACACCTAAGTGAGGAGCACAGAATAGGTTGGTTGAATATGTTTCAGGAACAATATGTTTCAGTCTGGGTCTAAAAACCCTAATGTAGGAGAAGCTGGGTTAGCTGTGTGGTCTTGGATGTGCACAAACTTTAAATTCTTGCTCTGATTTTCATTAGTGAGTAAACAAAGGCTTGTTGGCTATTTAAAAAGCTGCAGCTTTACTGACTTTCTGTAATGTCTTCCCACTTCAAGGACAAGAGTTTAAAAACAACACATCCCACAGAGGAAAAGAGAGTCTCTAGGAGGAAACTTGGAATGTGTTAGCTGAATGTTGTTAGCCAATCTGGGATCATGGCTCCTCTATCCTTGCATTAAGTCTGGACCTTATTTTCAGCTATTTTCCCTTGGCAAGAAAATAGGGACTTCTTTTTCGGCTGGGCCTACCCACAGTGTCACATTTTGCCCACTGTCAACCTGTTCAATATGTGACCTCTAATTAACAAACATAGCCTAGGTTAACAGATAAGAAGGGCACATCAACTAGTTGATTTGAGAACATATAGACTGAACTGAACCTCTACTTTCTTTCTATTTTGGAAAGAAGGTGCTCTAGGCGATGATATTGAAGTTCACCTGGAAGCTTCCGCTGGAGACGACTGTTGAGACCTAACTGTGAATGGATTAGATGCCAGGAAGTGCAATTCTGCCATACTTCACACAAACTCAACTCAGAATGTGAGCTCTGAGAAATGCCAGTAACAGGCATTACTGAGAATTGCCATTGGCCCTTGCACCCACAACCCCTGGAGTTCCTTGGGGCACTGTGAATGTGGGGGCCATCAGTCAGCCAAATCTCTGTGATTTTCCAAGCCTGTCCATCTTTTTCCTTGTCTCTGCTTCATCCATCAATATAAACAATCTACATAAATTGGCATTTTTTTGCTGCTTCTCCTGGGGGGTTACTGGGGATTGAACCCAGGATTCTTTACCATGGTGCTACATCTCGAGTCCTTTTTATTTATTTATTTATTTTAATTTTTGAGACAGGGTTTCTGTAAGTTGTCCAGGTTGGCCTCAAACTTGCAGTTCTCCTGCCTCACTGGGACTCCTCCAGAGTCGCGGGGATTACCAGCACCACCAGAACTGGCTCTACCTCTTTTCAATATATCATTTTTGTTTACGAACATATATACCATGACAAAATTAAAAAGCATAATTTTAAAAATAAAACAAGGTGGACAGTTAGCAAGTTGTCAGACATCTCATATCCTTTGTCACTTTATATGCTGGTCAGAAAATCTTCCTGCAGAATAATCTCAGGCTGCTGTCTTTTGCCTATGTCCGTCCTAAGGTTAGTGATGAGCCATATCTGGATATTAAAATATAAATATGTTTAAATTAGATTTAAAATTCGCTTCCTCATTCACGTGGTCTACAGTATTCAGTAGCACACGTGGCCAATGGTGAACATATGGAACAGGCAGCCACAGCTCATTGTCAGCATCTCAGAGGGTCCCTTGCAAGCTGCTCTTGTTCAACCACTACTCCTGTCAAGGTCATTCTGGAGCCTCTTCTTTCAGTTTATTCTTTGACCTCATTTGGAACATCAAAGCACCTATAATTCACTCAACAATTGTTAAGAGTCACTGATTTGACATCACATATTGCCATTCTTTGGGAAATAGCAATTACTGTTCAATTTCCTATTTTTTTATTGCCCCTCTCCCCCAGCAATTTTTAGCTAGTAAGAGAAAAATTTCTTATTTAAATCTTGCACCACGCTACAAAAATGAGCTAGGTAGGCTGATATATTTTTCAGGATAAGATAAGGAGAGGCTGGGCGTGATGGCGCATGCCCGTAACCCCAGAGGCTCCAGAGGCTGAGGCAGGAGGATCCTGAGTTCAAAGCCAGTCTCAGCAATGGGGAGGAGCTAAGCAACTCAGTGAGACCCTGTCTCTAAATAAAATACAAAATAGGGCTGGGGATGTGGCTCAGTGGTTGAGTGCCCCTGAGTTCAATCCTCGGTACCAAAAAAAATAAAAATAAAAATAACAAAATAAAAAGGAGAAAGAAGATTTTAAAGGAACTTCTCCATACTAACTTTCTCTTTAAATCATTTTGGATTCTCTACTTCAGTTTGATATCCTTAAAGTGTATTATTTGGATAAGGAATGCATTATATAATTATTAATGGCCATGTTAATCTTATTTAGACATTTTCTAAAGTAGAAAACATGACACATGCTCAAAAAATACAATTATTTTAATCCAGTGTTTGGTACCTTGGTTCAAATGTTTTTCTTCATCTGCTTCTTGTTTTGCTTTGCTGTATTTACTCCGTCTAGCAAAAAAAATTTTTTAAATAGGAAAATTATTACCCTCTCACATGAAAGTTATAGCAAAATCCATAAGACAACTTTTGCTCTACTCAGGCAGATATGTGATACACATTTCACAGACAAGAAAGCTGAGACTTCGGAGACATGGAAGAATGAGGTAAACATTTGTCACCTGGAAATAGTTATGGTTTTTAAACACAAACCAAGTAGTTTATGATTATAATTTCAAATTCTTAGAGAAAATTTGTCTTTTTAAAAATAAGATCATATACCTATATTCTTGATTGAAATATATGGTCACCAGCAATTCTCCATAAATCAAAAGGCAATAATGTTCCATATATAACAGGTAATAAGTCCTTTTGTTATAACCATAATAGCTACTACCACAATAACTCAGTATCATGTTATACTCTCAAAACAATATGGTGATTAGGTTTAGCTGCTACATACAAATCCCTAAATTATTAATGAAAATTTAATAAGTAAATATTTACTTTATTCTGGACTAAAATTTTTAAGATTTTGTAGAAAACTAGCAAGAGTAAAATGGAAAGTTTTCATTTGCTTTGCTAATGCTCTTCCTTGAAAAGATGCATGGTTTCCAACTTGGCCTTATGTTCCCAGGTCCTACTGGGGTGAGATCTGGTTTTGTTACAAAGTTTTGGGAAATCAAGATCTTTAGCACATATAAATCTTGAATCAGGATTATCTGTATTACTTACATGAACTGGGAAATTTACATAAGTCTAGAGAATCAAAAATCCATCTATTAAGTTATATTATTTATATGAAATTTTTGCAGTGCTGGGAATTAAACCCAGGGCCTTGCACATGTTAGGCAAGTTTTCATTATATGTAAATATTGAATCAGGAGAATATATTTCACATAAAGGAATTAAATTAGAAAATCAGTTGATGGTATGGCTCTCTAAAACTGAAATCACATTAATGAATAAAATGGGTACTTTCATGACTATCCAAATGTAAAATTCACATTGGGATTTATAATCATCTTGTGTTCGAGTTTCAAGGACAAGGTAAATGAAGACTCTCATGGATGAGGAAACTGAGGTTCCCAGGTGAGGAAAGATGCCTGGATACCATGGTGTAGTCCTGTCAGGATCTGACACCCTTAACATCTAAACTCTGAATAGGCAGAAAGGATGACCATACAGAAGACAAAATAGCAGAGAACCTAAAGGAGCGAGGAGGGGCAGCCAGAGAGGCAGCCTAAGGCAGCACATGGGCATGAGTGTGAAGCTTCCCTCCCACATCCCTCCTGGAATTGTCAGCAACGCAGGAATCAGCTAGCGACCAGACCTTGGAGCCTGCAGATGGTGCTCCATGTGGATAATTCTCTTGCAAATAATAATACCTTGCACTTTTACACTGCATTTAACTTTTCAAAGTGCACTCATCACATATATTATCTCCTCCCCTAACTGTTTGCAAAGGAGGAGCCAGCTTAGCAAGACGGAGACCCAAGTTACTACACTTAACTACAAAGTGCATATTTCAGTCCCAAATAATAGCCTGCGTTCTCCTTTGCGTTTAACTTTTCAAAGGGCCTTCAAAGGGTGTATTATTTAATCGCATCTTCATGATAACCCTGTGAAAGGAATCTGGTGGAAAGACACACTCAGTTCCATTGTACAGATGAGGATGCGGAGCCAGGGGGGCGAGTGAATCACCCAAATCCCCTTTTGGCAAGCGCAGGATTTGGTGGGTGCCCTGATCCGCCCGTGCCTGCACAATGCCCCTCCTGGTGGAGATGGGCTTACGGGGCAAATGATGAGACTTAGGAGCAGTGGCACATTTTACATCAGCAAATCCATTTAAATTGGATTCAACTGCTCCTAAAATCAATTGTTTCATCAAAGAAAACAAACAGGTTTAAACATCCTGAACCAAACAACTTTCTCTGAAAGATAAAATCCCCTCTAACCTGCCTCCTTTACCTTTTTGGAGGAAATATAGGGGGCTCAGGTCAGAGACTACTAAAACATTTAATGTTGGGGAAAATGACTGGGTCCCCAGGGTTTAACAGGGTCCTGCCAGCCAGAGGGATTGTGTCTTTTCAGAGCTCCTAAAAGCTTTTTCTAAAATTGTAAGCATATCTCTTAAATCAGTTTAGATCTCTAATAGTAATGTGAACTTTTTTCCTTTAAAGGAAAAAAAAATGCATAAAACAGGAGAGTTCTGATAGCCCTCCCCCCTACTATTTTGTGGGACTGAGGCAGAATAAAGGGCCTCAGGCATGCTAGGCAAGTGCTCTACCCCTGAGCTCTACTCCCAGCCCTGGATAGCCACATTAAATTATCAGAGAATTAGTTAAAATCTGGTGTCTACATAGAAACCGGTGACTTTATGCTGCCCAGAAGCATGACTTTCCATTTGACATCAAGCACTTTCATTTAATATGGACAAAGTCACAGGAAATACAAAATGGCAGGGGTCACTAATTATAAGGCGGCCCACCCTTCCATCCCTTCCTCAGACTTCCAAACACAGAAGGAGGAATTAAATGAGTGGTGAAGGTATATTTTTAAAGAACTTCTTTACTTAGAGGACTATTTGAAGGAGAGGACCCTTCGTCGCCACAGGGAATACTAAAAAGGAAACACAAGGATTACTGTTCAAGACTAATTGTAGCCTATTAGCTCTCTAATAATACCTTGAAACCAAAAATGCCTACTTCTGCCCTACCTTTGTCACCTGATGACCCTTTCTCCTGAGCTCAGCATAGGACAATGGGACTCATTATTACCCCAAGAAAGAAAGGCCATTGAGGCTTACTCCTGGGTCAGCCTGTGCGGAGGAGCCAGGGAGCCTAAAGAAGAGCTAACTCCAAATTGACATCCACAGCAGATCACCTGAATGGTGGAGGAAAGCTTTGTTGAAGATTTTCTAATTATGGAGATGTGGACAAGCCAATTAAAAAGGGGCAGGAGAGCAGTGGCTTGTTAGTGAATGGTCCAGAAGGAAACATGGAACCTTTCAACAGCAGGAGTTACAGAAAAGGGCTTGCTCTGCAGGTGAAGCTTTGAAAGAGGGCCTGGGCCTCCCTGCAGTCAAAGGGGCACGGTAATAAGGGTATTAGCCAACATTGTGGAGGAACAGCATGAGACCTCCCAGGCCATGTGCTGATTCTGGCACCTTGACTATTCAATACACCAGACAGAATAGAGGAGCCCCCACCTCCATAAACCCCGCTTTTATTAAAATACTAACTTTTCCCATCAAGTAGACAGATTTGATTGATGTGGTTCACTGTTCCAAAACTAATTAGTAAAAGGTAAGTAATTTATTCAGCTAAAGTGCAGATTAAGGGAGATAAAGCAATGCAATAAGCAGAACTCCAGGTGGGACCCTTCCCAGTGCTCCACAGCATGGCTCGTGAAGGTTCAGAGATGCCATCCCTTTTCCCCTTCCTTAAGCTGTCATTGTTCTCACACCGAACGATGCCTAAATATTCTTCGTGAGCCACATTTTGAAATAGTTGGAATTGAACCATACTATTGCAGGCAAGTTGTTTAGATATTCCCGAGGTACCATCTGCCCCTTAATTGTGTGAATTTACATGATTTCATCAGAGTCGATTTAGGCTAACATTTAAGTGCATTCATTCCTATGTGATAATAATATTGCAGAGGAGAAAATTAGGGTGCATAGGAAGATAGAGACTGAAGAGAAACTGTTTTTGCATTACATGTACTGTTAGCTCCAAAATAGAAAAACTTCATGTTCTAGAGACAAAGCTAATTGTATTCTGACTTTATACTGTGCATTGGACTTGCACATTAATTCACAGATTGCAATTTCCCAGTACCCACTTTATATGTGTACATACATATATGTACATATGCATTTATATGTATGCATACATACATATGTATATTGTCATAGCTATTTATTTTTTCTTTTTATTTAATTCTTTGTTTTTTGCATTTTTTCCTAAAATCAATTCATTTCTTTTTATTTAATTCAGGCAAAGGGATAATTTATAACCTTAACATAAATGGAAAGTCAATATCATTAGTAATCATTGAAAGGTTGCTAATAAAGCAACTTATGCTTGAATATCAGATAGTACCTTCCCATAACTACCAAAATGTCCTTAAAAAAAAATCCAGGACTCTTCTTGTACTCTAGTTCTTTCTTAAAATTCTTTCTCATGTTTGAACAATAAAATATTGTTGAGGAAAAACAGATTAGCCTGAAACAATCTGAATTATTACTAGTTTGCATAAAGGAGGGGGTTGTCAGAGAAATTCAACATAGATCCAGTCCTCAGTCCTGGCGTATGACTTCATGATGTCATTGCTAACAGTCCCTTGAAGGACACTTTACAAAACACTTTTTTAAAAAAAGTGGTTGCATTGTGGAAAACACCAAGTTAAAATGTGTCAATAAGGAAATGGAGGCTTGGATTAAGATAAAATTTCTCTTGTTTTTTGTGGATTAGGATAAAACCTCTCTCTCTCTCTCTCTTTCTCTCTCTCTCCCTCCCTCCCTCCCTTTTTCTTATGATGTTGGGAAAACATTCTGCCACTGAGCTACATCTCCAGCCCCTTAGGGTAAAATTTCTAGGGACAGCATCACGGTCATGCTTCTTAAAACAACCTACACAACAGGCTCAATTATGTGCTTTGAAAGTCTAGCACCATCCTGACATGATGACTAGAAGAAGACAGGGATCAATAATGCCTATGAAAAATGTCAACTAATTTATTTAACATAACATGGGTGGTAAAACATACACAAATCAACTTTATCAATAAAGTTCATAAATTTAGTAGTTTGAGTCTTTCACTGAGATCCCTAAACACTCACACATTTAAGTTGGCCGAAAAAAATACATAGATCATTTGAATGAAAGAAAAAATTGGGAGATCACTCTGGCTTACCTTAAGCTCAGACTGCTCAGTATAAATTGAATACAACAAAACAGACAAAACAATTGCTATTAAAAAGAATTCCAGCCAGAAACTACATGTGAACTTGAGGCTATTTCCTTTTAATAACAAATTACATCAAACAGGATTTTCTCCTTGAGGTCATCAGAAGAATTGAGGCTTTTCTCACCAGGTAAGTCCTTATCCATCTATTTCTTTACAAAATCTCACTTGCCATGGGTAGTGTGGGATTCAGTTCAAAGGGACTCCTTTAAGGGATCTGTTTCTAGCATCCTTTCTTCCATCAGCACACAGTGTCTCTAAGAAGCAAGAAGCTGCCTGACCAGGAAAGACAGGACTGCAATTTTTCAGGCCAGGACGTTTAATCTGTTGCTTTCCTGCACTGCTGGCTGAAGTCTGGCAAGATTATTTCGTGGGTACCATTTACTACCTTTTATTTGTATTTTTGCTAAAAGCCTGGGCCTGACTTTTGTCCGTAGTATCTGTCTCCTCTCTGTTCACCTGTTCCCGTCCCATTTAAACATTTGTAGTCCAAGATAACAGAGCAGACAACCTGCGTGGGGAGAGAACTGGCTGAGGGAGCATCAGCTGCTACAAGCCTGTCAGCTACCTGGCTCCAGGCGGCCCTTCCCATGACAGCTTTATGGCCAGCACTAAAGAATAATCAATATGAGGGCAAGGGGTTGACATTTCATTTTCTAAAAAGTGATCCATTGAGGACCAATCACCAAGCAGTGTTTATCAGCCTTGGGAAGTGACATTTTTTTTTTTTTAAATGGGGGAGAAGGGACAGGAATCATCACTGGGTAACTCGACAGGCTCAATTCTCTAAGGGGGGGGACTCATAATTGGAAATCCGATGCATCCTGCTATCAATCCTGCCTTATATAATAAAGTGATCAATAAAAGCAGAAAGGGAATTAAGTCATCAAGCTTGGGGATGCTATTTTCGATAGCCGGGACTTTTAATAATCTTGTCTCCCTGCATTACATTTTCATATGTTTTTTCTTTATTTTCATCAAAGCCAATATGTTAAGCAGAACATCCAGGAAAAACTTACAATGAGGTGACTTATTTGTAAAACTCCAGTTTGACGGCTGTATTTAGGGCCACTTGGAGGAAACAGAAAAAGGAAAGGAAATCTAAAGGAAAGCTAGACCTCATCTTCAGAATATTTCTAACCAAAATCTAACTAAGAGCAGATCTGGACACAAGATAAGACCCACTGTCTTCTAAGATACTTTCTCACAGGGTTTTGAGCATCACATAATGCTGAATTTCAGACACTATTATTTTTTGAGGTGGAAGTAATTAATACTACTTTTCCCTATTTCCATACTTCAAAACATCTTTAATATCTAACAAAGGTTGTTAAAAATTAAACATTGCAAAAATTTCAAACACAGAAATATGTAATAATGAAAGCAAAAGTCCATGTGATTTCTACACACTCCCCATCCCACTCCATTCTCCACATTGATGAAAATCAATGTGGACAGTTTCCAAGGTGTTACACACATGGCCTGTGGATAGCTGGAATCAAATGGCCATGGACAAAGAAAAGGCTGATCCTGATTGGCTCCTGCAACTTAACTTCTTGGAGATGGAACTCACTGCTCTAATCGGACACCTGCTTATACACTTTGCACCAAAAGGAATGAATTCAGTGTCAAATAGACACAGTCTGTACCAAATGTGGCATTGTTCCATACTGTTATCATTCAAGGGAACAAATTGATTTCTTCAAACTAGGACTGGTGGAGAGTGAGGTGGGAGCATGGTGTTAAGAAATGCATGTGACAACTGGGGCCATCCAGGCAAGCTAACATATGTGGTCATCACCCTTATTATGATGTATGTCATAGCGAAGTAAAATCAGGGTGGCCTGCCCAGGCCGTGGAAACAGCTACAGGCATTGTTGTGACATTGGTGAGATCATCTTCAGGGAGGGAGGGACAGTCCAACAGACACTGGCCTGAGAGCCAGGCACGGCTGTTGGGGGCACAGTAGCTCTAGCTACGAATCTAGCAATGCAATTCACCTTTGTTCTATCACTTTCCTCTTCTATAATAGGAAAAGTTTTATATATGAAAGGTTCATTCTGACAACAAAGCCACACCTCGTGAAATTGTTGATGGTGTAAGGGGTGAAAGTCAGAAAAGAAGTAGATTCTCACACGAGGGGCAAAAAAGGCCTAGACATGGGATGGACACTTATTGATGATGAGCAGTTGCACCCCATGATTCCTCTGGAGCACCTGGCAAGTGTGAGTAAGTAGATGGACAAGAAGGCTGGTTCAATAGCCACTGCTAGTATCCAGTCAGACTGAAGCACACAGAGTAGAAATAATCTGCTGTTTGAGATTCACTTCAAGGGCAATGTCATGCCCACCATGTAATCCATAGATAGTCTTTAACAATACTTATGGCCTGTCCCACAGGTATACAAGACAGAGTAGAATTCATTTCTTTGCTTAGGTTACTGTTATTATTTTAACCAACATCATGTTGAAGCACCTACTGTGTGCTGTACCTCTGATGCCTATCAAAATTCTCTTGTTATTAACACAGTGAAGCAGATAATGATCATTTCTTATAAAAGAGAAATGAAAACTCAGACAGGTTAAGAAACACAGCTGGCAAATGACCCAGCTCAACTTTGGGGCCAGGTTTTCTCTCACAGTTTTTTCTCGCTTTGGCTGTAAGTCTACACTGAGCAGAAGGATAAATGTAACACCTTCAGCTGAAAGTCTGGGGATCTCTCATTGGTGTGCTTTTCAGCTTGGTTTCCTGGAATTAGCTGTGTCATTATGGGACACTCAATAGAGAGGGCTGCCACCCAGTTACCGCCATCAGCCCTAGTCGGGATGTGGGCAGATCAAAGCAACAAGGAAGGCTTGGCATGCAAATGCCCTGTTTATGATGCCAATCAAAAGTCCTGGCTTGATGTGGAGGAGACAAAAGCTCCCTCATAAAACAGGGAAGGTGGGGGTGGCTTCGGAGCTTACCTCCTGCTGATGACAAAAGCCGCAATGAGAATGACCACCAGCACCACGCTGCCAGAGACGGACACCAGGAGGACAGTGGAGTTGGCCCCATCACCAATGATCCGGGAAGGCACTGGAATGACAGTTACAGGAAGGTGACCTGGGGAAGGTGCCAGCAGGTTGAACAAGTGATTGGCCCACGATACTGAACTTTCTGAAGCTCTCCAGAATGCTACAGCCTTTGCTGAATATTCATGCACCAGGATTTTCCAAGCCTTAATGAGACAAGGACCTTTTTATCACAGTATGACAAACTTAAACAGAAGACTCTCATTAAATCCTCTGGTAAACGCAGGATTTTGTTTGCCTTGTCTTCTTTTCCTTTTTATCTCTATCCTCCCTCTGACATAATGACCAACTGTATTGGTGAGAAAGACATTTGGAAATTTCGGAAAGGACAAATGGTTTCGAATGCTCTTCCTTCCCTACAGCTATGCAAAGCTTGTGGATTACTGCCCAGATCAAAGCCCCTTCCTCTGGTAGCCCCCTGGATAATATCAATGCCGTCAATTCCCTTCAGATTCAACTCCACTTTTGCTTCTGCTTTTTTACATTCTTATTTTATTTGGTAATAAAACTACTTTCCATAACTGATGTTGAAAATTCCGCAGTACCATCTCTTTCTCAAATAGGTCTGATTTTGGTTTCTTAGTTCAGGAGGTGGAAATATCTTATGCAACTGCTCGTGTGTGGATAGGCTCCTCTGTAAACTTTTGATTCAGCCAACCAGTGGATTCAACTGACAATGTGAAACATTCAATATGTTTGTGCAAAAAGGCTTCAACACACACAACTCATCTGACTAGGTTTTAACAGATTCCTAGAAACAGATAAGGGAAAAAAGCATTTGGGGCCCCTTTTTCTATTTTCTCAGAAAAAAACAACAAAATTCTATCTTAATGGATGGTAGACATGCAACCCTCAATTAATCAGTTTAATAATCCTATTTTTCATGGTTCCTAGAAGGCTCAGAATGGGGAAAACTGGCAACACTTTTTCATTCACATTAAAGACAGATTTGACAGTATTATGAAACATGTCCTTCCCTCAACGGCACGAGGTTTCTAAGTAACAGACGTGGACTATCTTATTTCATGCAGCATTCATTACAACAAAACGTTCGTCTACCCAAAAATTAGGCACCGCTCCTTAGCTTTCACATCTATGGGAATTGCTTTGTATAGAAAGAATCTCCGAGGGAGTGGAATCCGGTGGTCCCTGTTACCTGTGTTGGTTGTGACCTCCAAGGGCTCGCTGAAGTCCCCGTAGCCGGCTGCTGTCCTGGCCCGCACGTGGAAGACATAGGAAGTCAGAGGGTTCAGGCCTTTGATGTCGGTGTTCCTGGCAGCCGTCCGGACTATACGATAACTTCGTTCATTCTGATCCTACATTAGAGAAAGAAAATCAATAAAGGCCGCAAAATAAATCATAAATGCTCTGCTTACTCTAGGCCCAATATGGAAGGAGCCAAGACAATCTCTTCAGAGGTTTAAAGTAAGGCGGGCAGAACTCTCTAACTCTACATGCTCTTTTATGGACTCTCTTTTTCTTCCTGTTTTTGGTGTGTGTGTGTGTGTGTGTGTGTGTGTGTGTGTGGTGCTGGGGATTGAACCAGGGCCTCACACATGCTAAGCAAGTGCTCTACCACTGAGCTATGTCCCTAGCCCATTTTAAAAATTATATTTTGACCTAAGGCCTCACTAGGCTGCTCAAGCTGGCCTTGCACTTGTGATCCTCCTGTCTCAATCTCCAGAGAGGCCAGGATGACAGACCACTGAGCAAGGCTGGTAAGCCCAATAGTTACTTCTTAGATGTTGAAAGAAGTGCAGAGCTCATCTGGCTACAGTTGAACCTGAGCAATCCAGATCTTTACTCATCATCATTTTTGAAAAGAACATTAAATGATAGTTGGTGGCTTTTCTAGCTCCACACCCAGCAATTTAAAAGGAACAACTGTAAGAAGGTCCCTGTCTTTTTCTATTTTCTGTCTGGAAAATGCCAAAAATACTGTAATCTGATTTCAATTAAAAAATCCAGTCCCTTTTCTGTTTTTAATAAGGAAGTCAATAAGTGATTATCTTTAAAAAGAGAGGACAATTGTTCATTTTCTAGACAGCCTTGAGTGCAAACAGCTCTCTTCAGAATTGTCCTCTAAGAGACAAGTTATTTGTAAAAATAATGCCTTTCTGTAACTTTAAGAGGCTGAAGAATGTAATTTTCCTTCCTTGGTTTTCTATTAAGAGTCATCAAAACCCACACCCTCATTCTGAATAGCAGTCACCTACTTAAACAGATCATTATTTCACTGTTATGAGTCACTCTCCCTGATAGAAGGTTTATAGATTAGAACTTCTTAGCAGTCCTGATTCCCATTACTAGAAAGAATATAATGATATTAGAACACAATATACCTTTTTCTATTTTTTTAGATAATTAAATAATAAATGTTATAATCAGATCTAATTGGGAAGCAAGATGCATTTGGTTTTGGGATTCATGGATGTATCACAGTTCAGAACTGGCCAACACCTGAACACAAAGGGAAGGAGGGAAGGAGGGAGGAAAGGAGAGATGGAGGAGAAAGGAGGGAGGCAGGCAGGAAGAGAAGGGGGAAAGCGGCTCATTCCAGCAATACCTTCTCATAATACTTGACTTCATATTCCAGGATTACCCCATTGGGTCGATCTGGTTCCAACCAAGCCAGAGCCACACTGTATCTTGTGACTTCTTTAGCCTGGACCAAAGCAATGGATGATGGAGCTATTTGGGAAAAACAAAAGATTTTATTTTAGGGGAAAAAATGTTTTTTGGTGGTATCAGTCAGTAATTCCATCTTACTTAAGAAAATCATATGGAATCATTTTCCTTTCGATCATTTCACTCTTCTCCAGTACAAAAGTACATCACTTTTAATTGCTCTATCCAAAACGGGCTTACATGGTTTGACTTCATAAGACAACCTCTGAAGCGGAGGCCTGGTGGGTCCACGGTTCCACAGGGTCGCTTCCACAGTACCTGGAGGTGTTCCTCATACAAAGCTGGGGGTTTAGAGCATGCTCTCTGGCCTTTTGCCTTTGGTAAACCACTTGCATCCTACCTCCAGGTATCTGAAGTGCCGTCTTACTGATATTTAGTTTTGTACAAACAAGAGAAGGTACAGCTCCTACATGGGTCGCATGGGGGATGCCGGGAGGCAAACCATTTATATACTTTCCAATACAAATAAAAGAACTGCTTAATCACAGTTTGAGTTTTCAGTTTAAACACAACCACGAAAATAATGAAGACCACAAATAAAGCAAGGATGGTCTCTCTGGACATAAATGGCATTTGGCAACTATTTCACAGGAGTTGAAATATTGCTTGGGCCTGCTGAGTAACAACCCTTCCTCTTTCCACTGAGAAAGACACAGCGCAGCCCTGCACTGGGTGTGCTGTTGGGAGAGGGAAGCAGGCCCAACCTGAGATGTGTGAAACCAGGCTGCCTAATGTTTGCTTCTCTCCTGAAAGGGTCACACCTCCAGCCAGGTGCCATCAAACTCTGCTGTGACTGACAAAGGCCCAGGCAAGGGGTGGGAGGGAGCTTCTCTAACAAAGCTGGTCTGTAGAACCATAATTGGAACCAGGGTGCCAATTATGTCCCCATACTGAATGTTTATGGATGGGATTTTGTTCCCAAATTATGGAAATATGTGAAAACAAATGTAAAAAAAAAAAAAGGCTATTGAGGAAGGACAAATTAAGCTGGGTCGTCCTGTGCTCCCCCTACATACAAGACTTCCAACTCCTAGCTTAGAGGAAAAAGATAAGAAAAGGTAAAATAAATGGTCATTGAACACAAAACAGGAAAATCTTCAAACCCACTTGATCACCTCTGATGGGTCCTACTGGTGGCAGGACAACTAACTGGACACACAGTCACAGCCACCCACTGAGGCCACTCCAGCAGGGACAGTCTCCTGGAGGTACTGATTTCACAGACTGGCATTTCTTTTCAGGATGCTTCAAAATGGTTACACACACACACACACACACACACACACACACACACCCCTCCCGATTTGTCTCTTTCTCTGTTTCTCAATCCCAAAGTGATTCCAGATTGGGTCTCAGGCATAAACCCAAGTGAAAGATACAGTGGATAAACGTGCTCTCCATCAAAGGCAACTCCAGGGTTGGCAATGCCCAACAAAGCTACACTCAGCAGACATATGGAAGCCACTGGACATCGGAGGAAAATGGAAAACGGAAATGTGCTCATTAGGTGCATTAACGCCCCCTCCCCCAGCGCGCACACACACACGCTCACACACACACTCGTGCATGCTCACACACATTCTCTTTCCTAACTGGTTGACACAGCCACTGTCCTGGGAAACACAAGGAGCAACTTTCTTAAACCTGGAGGCAGCAAAGGGCCAAGAAGACTGGCCACCTGTGAAAAGCCATTTCACTCCGGGTCATAAATACATTGCCTAACAGAGCATTTGTAGCATACACTTCATAAAAAGAGGCTCTTTAAACTCCGATGCTCAAGATTGGGAAATGAAATAGAAAAGTGAAAGCCGTTAGGAAGAAAGCAGGAGGGAGGAAAATCATAAAATTATAAAATGAACTTTCTCTCTGAGATGGTCTGGGTTAGACTCTGATAATCGACAGATTCCTTGGGAAAGAATTGCCTGGCCAGCCTCACGGTGCACTGATGAACTAAGACGGCTTCTCTCTGCTCAGGTTATCACTAAACCACTGCATGTGGGAAATGAATCCAATTTCTATTTTAGAAGTTGGAGCAGAAGCATTCCTGTGACCATTCAAAGGGAATATGCGCTCAACCAAGGTACTCAAAAATCTCAAGCGGGGAGTCAGCAATATCATATAATCATGTTGGCTAATAGAATATTTCTAATGCAGACCTGCTTGGAAAAATCAATGAGCATGCAATGTGAAAATAAATGAACAAGAGTGTACCTTGACTCAGGTGTCATAAGAATGCAGAAACATGAGAGATTAAAGAGAAATACAAGGGAGAGGCAAGAAGGACTGAATGAAAACAGAAGGTTCAGATGGGAACAATCAGAACACTGCTATGCTGACCTCCGTCTTGGGTACCTATCAGAGAAGTGCCACCAGGGACAGAAGAAATTCACAAAAAATATAACCTTGTATGGGTGTCAAATATGAATTCTTTACTGAACCCATGTCCTTCAGAAGAGCATGTTACCAGGACATAGTGACAACAGCCATTGATGGCCACAGTATGCTGGGAAACACAGCTAAAAAAAGACAAGTATATTGTGCAACGTGGTAGTCACCTTTAAAGGACAACTGTGTGTTTTCTCTGGCAGGAATCCTGGCTTGAGAAAAGCTGAGCTTTGCCACACTGTCACTTTAGAAAGGAGGGAACTGGGATGTCCTCCACACCATAAGCCACACCCTCTGCCTCACCTCTTCCCTCACCTCTACCCAATGCAGCCCCAACTCTCCATCTGGATCCATTGCCCAGCTATCTGTACTGCCTGTGGTTCATTTCCCTGGATAAGTTTTGGCAATGAGATTTCCCAGTCCCACCCCAGTGGTTCCCAAGCATCAATCCTTTCATGCCACATTTCTCTGCCACTTGTGCTACGACTTTCTTATATAGACACACTATTTTTACACTTTGCTAGTTTTGGAAAGAAACTTCCAAAAATTAAACCCTATTATCACTTCTAATTAATGGCAGGCAAACCTAAAAATGGATGCAGTATGTAGATGAAACAATGTTATCAATGTTTTCTGGGCACTCTTGTCTCCCCAAGCTTTTTAAAAACAGAGATTAGCCAGTGTTAGAGAAGCAGGAAGGATATCCAGGCACGGACTTGAGATTCTGACCTTGGGATACTCAGAATTACTAAGTGAGATTTGAGAAGGAACTAACTTTTTCGTAGGGGGATTCAATATTATGTAACATCCCAACTGATTCATCCCCAAAATCATCTCTGATGGCAACACCGGTCTGCTTCCACACTTTGGTAAACACTGCCCAATCTTAACACCAGTTAGAAATATCTGGATCCTGAATCCCAATATCCCAGGGCTCTGCCCTGTGCTAGCAGAAAGGGATGAGATGATAAAATAAAATAATATGTTGAACAGTCTCCCCAAATTCATGGTAAATTGACAAATCCATGCTTTAGTTCAAAAGAGGGAATTTTGGTCAATATAAAAATATCAAGAAGATAAAGCCAAAAAAGGACCTCTATTGCCTCTCAGTTCTCTGCTTTATATTCCCAAACCTTGGAGAGAAATACTGCTTCTTCAGTCCTGACTCATCCACTAAGCACACACTGAACCAGCAACTTCTGAATAAGGCAATGATGAGTGAGGAATGAGCCAAACAAGGCTGAACTCGAATTATGTACCATCTTGTACTTTAACCTCTCTTTAGCTGAAAAAAGGTAAGGAAATTTTTGTGATAGTTTAACACAGCAGATTTGTTCTAATGTCAACCCAAGGACTCCTTCTTCTAGAATGTAAAAGGAGACAGTGTTCATCGTCTTCTTATTCAAGTTTTCTCATGATGATGGGGAGAGGGAAGAGGAGGGTGCTTCATCACCATGTATCCATAGACACAAAACCCACCTGCAGAAGCATCAGAGCTGAGGCCAGGAGGAAGCTGGGCCTGATGTGCACATTCTAACTGAAACAAAGTCATGCAACATCGATTGGAAAACATTCCTATCTACCCACGGCCTGCCTTCATTAAAGAAATGGTTGTTGTAAGAAGAGTTCTGTGCCCCCAGACAAAAGCAGCATTGTTAGTGGCTAGAATTTAGATATTACACACAGCAAAGAGGGTTGGTCATGCTGGCTGACAGTAGGTTAGAGAAAGCTGATGGATGGACACGTCACAAAGGCAAACACTACTACAGGGTGGTCTCTAAAGAAGGATTTATGATTTAATTCAACGAAGTCTAACTTTCAAACTTTCTCAGGAATTTGACTAATGGATGTTGATTTTCCTGTCCTGAGATACCAATACTGAGGCCATCTTTTCCTTTTATTCTCAAAATTGTAATAGTATTTTAATCCAAAATATGTCCTTCAATTCCTTTATTCCTTACAAATCATATGGACACACCCATTCAATCATTCTGTAATAAGTTTCCCAAGAAACTTAACAAGCCAAAGCAGAGGGAAATAGATATTGTTTTAAAAGTTGAACATTATGTGCCTGAAGAATGGCAGTGCCCAGGGATCAAAAGTTGGAATAAGAGGGGGTCCATGGTATCTTGCATACACACCATGGGAGGTTTGGGGGAAGTTGGTGGGGTGTGGTCAAGGGTGGCAGATACAGAGAGGAGGCAGACCCAGGAAAGCATGCACAGCAAAGTGCACCAGCGGCAGGTTCGACTGGAACCTTCAGTGTTTGGTTCTGTGTAGGGGGATGACTCCTCTAGGATGTGTGAACCGAGGACAAGAGGACAAATCATTTGATCTACATCCTGTAAGTACTTGTCGCTTTGCTAATTTGGTAGACAGTTTGATGGACTTAGAGAAGATTTTGGAAAAACTTCTGGGTCTGACAATGACTAACTGTCATCTTGGACAGGTCACTCAAACTTCCTCATTTCAGTTTCCCCATTTGCAAAATATCTACAAGTTCGTAAGCTAGTAGAATGCACATTCTGAAGGCCTGAGTTCTACCTTGCTCATCTTCTTCCGGATGTCTGACATACAGTGGGTCATTCAGACAATGAGTGAATGGAAGGGAATAAGTGTTAAAATGGATCTAAAGAATCTTCGTAGACAGTGAAAGGTTTTCTAAATATAAAGTACCAGTCACAAGCTATCCTTAAAACAACTTTCCACCTACACCTGTTTCAGATGACCTTTTGTAGGTTTAGTTTTGCTATTTAGGTTAATCAAGACATTGACAGTTGGGGGTGAAGCAAATGACAATTCTAATTATAAAATGGGGTCTTTATTTCTAGGGTATATGTGACACTTCTGAACATTTTTCAAACACACAGGCTGTAAAATGTCATTCAAATGTAAGTTAGCATTAAAACTAGGCTTCAGTGCACCTGTTACAGACAACATTTTGAGGGACGCTCTTTAGGTTGATGAAGGTGTTGGCAATTTGCTCAGCAGTTCTCCTCTGGGTTTGTATTTGCATATGCAAATAGCTCTCCTGACTTACTAGTGACGAAGGGGAAGTGGTGTTGAGATTCTGAAGTCATTATCCTTATCCAGAAAGAACCTTAAGCCTTTCCCTTGTTTTATAAAACTAGAGTTAACCTGTGAAGATCCAGTGCTGTAAACAAGTCAGGTGCTGACTGCCAAGGGTTGCCGTTGGTTACCATCTATGCCCCTGAACATCTACCAGAAAGACTCACTTTAGAGGGAGGGCAGTGGGGAGTCCTGAGCAGTCAGCAGGGGCAACAGGATTATGCATTTGGAACAGACTCTCAACAGATCCATGGAAACAAATAAAATTGTGAAAAGATACCATTTTTATGGGTGGGGCCAAAAAGCAAAAGATAAAAGGGGAGAAAAATATCACCAAAGCATGGACGTTGAAAAAGTTGAGTTTTCTAATAGAAAATCGAGATAAAATTTTGCCCCCAAGTTATTTTGTATTCAAAGTTCTACATATCCCTGATAAATGGAGACTGCTTTTTCAAAAGAATCTCCATTTGCTAAGTACCTGTGGTTCCGTTTGGTCTGAGAGCATTCCAAGAGGCAGTCAGCAGGCTCATGTGGGTTTTATCTCTGTGTGTGTTTTGGATAAACAGAAACAGCACAGATGAGGGGGTTCTATCGTGACTCCAACCGTGGTGCATTTCACAAGGAAGAATTACAGGAGATGCTTTGATGTCAAACAGAGGTGGCTCCCTTTAAGAAAATGGCAAATTTAACTTTCTTTGGTTCAAAGCTCAGCAGTTCTCCTTGCTCCCCACTGACGCGAATGCTCCAATTTTCTTTTATTCACTTCCTCAATGACTTGCCATTAAACACCTACAAGTCATTTTACTGCAGCAGTTTGGTACTTGTGACATCCAAATGGGATGGAGAAGAGCAAAAGAGAAGAGGAAGGGGGCGGGGGAGGATGCACTTGGTCCCTGAGCTGGGAAACAGTCTTCTGGAGTCCAGCGCTGCTAGCAATGAATTAAAAAAAAACTGTGTGGGGCGGAAACAGACAGACTGCATTTCATTACTGGCTCAAATTAGCGGGGCGGAGGGATGAGGCCAGAAATAAACAGATGCAATGAAAGGTCTGTGCACAAGAAGAGTGAAAACCGCTCCTGACGAAGAAGGAGCTGGATGGAATTGCTGGATGTCAGTCACACACAATAGCCAGCGTTGGGAGGGAAGATGATTTCTTAACCACAACAGAGTTACCTTTCCCCTCCCCAGGACCTGGATTTAAAGGGATGGTGCTTACTCAAGGGGTCTTTCCCTGATAGGAAAAAATAAACCCACAGTTCATACATACCTCTGCTTAATGCAAATAGCATATTTAAATTTAATTACTTAGAGCTTAAGGTGGTTTTCATCCCCACCTTCTTTCTCAATTCAATGCCACAGCTCTGATTCGCTCTTTATCAAAGGTTTGTGCATTTTAAAATGCTGTCAGGCATCAAAATTAAATGCTTCAGAGCACTAATGATATCCTTGTGATTAAGGGTTTTGCATCTCAGAGATGCTAAGAACTCGGGTGCTAATATTAATTGCTTTCTTCCACATCCCACCAAAAGGAGAGGATTTCTCCTCACGAGCTTAGCTATGCTGAGCACCACGTGTCACTCACTGATCAATCCTCTACTGCTGCTGTTGCTTTATTTCTACCTTGACATTGTTTCATGGTACTACAGTATACCCAGTGCCTTCCACACACCTGATCTTGTTTGCAGCACAATCAGCTGGGTTAATCTCTCTTATGTCTTAGGTAAAGTAATTGAAAAACTCAGCTTGGACTACTGTTGGTGGACGCATCACAAATAGAAGAACTCAGTCACAGCTTTTAGTTGTTACAACATTTGATCCAACATTAGCACATTTATTCAGAGACAAGGGAAGCTGTTTTTTAAACAAAAAGCATATAGAAAAAACTCGATCATCCCAAATTGATACAAATTTTTTCCTATTCAACAACAAGAGCAACAAAAGAAAGAAATTCTCAATCAAAACCTTTAAAGATGGAATCTCATGAAGTACATTTACTGGTAAATTTGGAAATATTCATATTACTTTATACTTAAAAAGATATAGGTGGACTGTATTTTTTTCCATAACAGTGATTTCCAAGGTCAGCACAGAGATTATTTTAAACAAATAACCATAAATGAAGAAGCACAGTAACACACTGACTCATGCAACTGACCCAAGCCTCCAAGGATTTTAAAGGATCTGATTTTACAGCACTAATAATTCTTCAACTGAACGATTCAAGAGTAAAACTTAGCAAAGTCTTTAACTCAGAGTTTTTATTTTTGGCTTAATATGAAACCAAAACTTTAATAAGACTTTTAAAATGGGATGGCATGTTGCTGCTTTCTTTTTGCCAGAGAGGTAGGCAGCAGATTATTTTCAACATATTCTTTACAATGAGTTATCAATAAAACTCTAAATAACGGACTGTGCTGCTATTATTAGCCTTCATGGAAAGCGTTTGCAACAGAAGTGGAAGGTGTTGGGATTGGCTCCTTTGGCTCAAGTCCAAAGATGCAAGCTCCTTTCTCTTAAGTAGCTGTTTCTGGGATGGAGCTACCCAGCCAAGACCACATTCCTAGACTCCTTTGTATCTAGGGTGGTTCATATGACTGGGGTTTGGGCAGTGGAATGCGGGTTGAAGTGATTACTTTTCTTGAAGACCTGACCCATAAATAGCTCCCTCGTGACTCTATTCTCTCTCACCCGAAATCTGCCAGCTGGAGGTTGATGCATTCTTAGGCCAGTCCTGGAAGCCGCACACTGACTCTCTTCTTGTCACTACCAACTGTATGTGACTTGAGCAAGAAATAATTTTCTATTGCAGTCACCCACTGATTGACATTTGGGTTATAGCAGGTACCCATTCAAGCAAAGTGGGGCCATTTAGGAAAAAAAAAAAAAAAAAAGGTATTTTCATACAACAAGGAACTTTAATGAAGTGTGGCACGCTCTGGCCTACAGAAGATTGATCTGTGGCTGGAAGCTGCCAGAACAGCCTCCAGGTTTTCTCCAGCTCCTGGTGATGCACTATGAGCAGATACCACTCATTTGTGAAAAACTGGAGCATGCACCCTGAGGTCAGCAATGGCAGCAGCAGAGGCTGTGTAGCTTCACAGGGACATAATCATGGCCACACATCTTCTAACAGCGAATGAGCTCAGCAGAGCCTCAAAATACTAGGCCAGAAGATTCAACTGAGCTTGTGTTAATGTTAAATGGGAAAAGACAGTGGGGTTCTCCAAATGGCTTGGTTGAGTTTTTCTTTTCAGAAAAGACTTAGTTTAGCCTTCATTGCACAATTAACAGTTAAGCAGTTGAAGAGTTCTGTCACGTGAATCAGAGCTAAACAGAGAATGGGCAAAAGAGCGAAAAAGATGCAATTGGCCTCCTCTGCAAGGCACTTGCACAAAAACCTTTCAATTCTTGCCACTCTTTGAAGTAGTTATAATTATCATCTTTGCTTTTTAAATTTGGAAACTCTGGCCTAGGGAGATTAAATAATATGACCAAAGTTTTAAAATGAGATTTAAAACCTAAGTCTGCCTGAGTCAAAATATGTGATCCTCTTCCTAGGCCACAAATTTCTAATAACCCACAATGAACTAGCATTTATTGGTTAATTACAGTACACCAAGCATTATTCCAAATTTTCTGCATGAATTAATTCACATAAACATTATAAAACCCTATAAGAGCCGGGCGTGGTGGTGCACGCCTGTAATCCAAGCAACTTGGGAGGCTGAATCAGGAGGATCACAGAGTTCAAAGCCAGCCTTAGCAACTTAGCAAGGCCCTAAGCAACTCAGTGAGACCCTGTCTCTAAATAAAATACAAAATAGGGCTGGGGATGTGACTCAGTGGCCGAGTGTCCCTGAGTTCAATCCCTGGTTCCAAAAAAAAGAAAAATAAAAAAATAAATAAATAAAACCCTATGAGACACATACTATTATTATCCCATTTTATATATGAGGAAAATAAGATGCAAAGTGTTTGAATAACTTGGCCTAGAGATACAGCTTAGAGTTGGTGAATTTGAAAGTCTGGTCCTAGAGTCCACATTCTCAATGACAGATCTATAGAAAGCATGGAGTCTCTTCTCCTTTCACTGGTAGGAAACAGGCAACTCCAAGGTCGAAGGATTTGCATTCCCAAAGCAGGAGCAACAGATTTGGAGCAAGTCCTCCTGAAGTCGGTACACATCAGGAACAGGGCTATGTACATATATTAGTGGTTGCAAGAAACTGAAGACGCAAACCCTGCCCACAGACAAACCTTCAAGTTTCTGGGGATGAATCATCTCATATTAGAATTAACCTGAAGAACTAAGATGGGAATTTAAAAAAAAATCTTTTTTAATTTAAAAATCTACTTCAAAATAAATAATAATATCTGGAGTTAGAGAAAGGTGCTCCAAAGTAGCATCTGGAAGGTTTGCAATGTTTCATTGTTCTCTCCCTTGTCCCGGGTGATGGTCACATAGGTGTTTGTTTTGAGATAATTCAATGACTATACATTGTAGTCTTACACATTTTTCTGTGTGTGCATATATTTCACAACACAAAGGCTATAAAACAAAGTACTAATGCTAACCAAGAGTATTAAAGATGACAAATTATAATCATTATTAGAAAAACCCATTCACAATTCATAGTAAACCATGTGGACAAGAATCTAAAATGTAATGGAATATCTACATTTTTGCAAATTAGACTTTTGTAATTAGTCATAATTCTTGATCCCTGAGCAACACAGCATTCCCTGCTCTTGAAATAAAAAAAAAAATGCATTACTAAATGCGTTTTACTTCTAAAATAGCTATTATCTAGAATCAGCACTGCCATCGATATAGCCCCAGGATTCCTTCTAGAATTGCAAGAATTCCTTCTAGAATTGCTAGTGAGTGACAGTTTAACTCGAAACTAAGATCCACACCCACTGGAATTCACAGGGAATTTCCTCAGAAGCGCCCAAGCTCCTGTCGCAGCTCCAGTGTGTCCTCTGTTTCGTCTGGGAGCTGCATGTTTTACTTGCTACTTGCTTACTAAGAAATTCGTTGGCAGGTTCTGACAAGGATAGCCAACACTTGCCAAGAGAAACATGGCAGGATTCAACGAATGTGTTTCCTGTTGAGTAAGAATGCCAGTTTGAGGCAAACAGGGAAACAAGTCTCTGCACTGGAAAGATTTGCCTGAGCAAGACAGTTGTTTTAAGATTAGATAGATAATAGATAGATAGATAGATAGATAGATAGATAGATAGATAGATAGATTTTCCCTCCCTCTGAATTCTTCCAGTAAGATGAATCTTGCTGGGCCTAACTATGCTAAAATAGTCTGTACTATTAAAACTCTTAGTTGAAATTGTTTTATGTATTATGCTGTGCTTAGGATGGAGAACCCTGGCCAAAAGTAGGTCCTCCATGACGTACGATGCCCTCCAAAATAACTGGTAAGGAAAAGGGTCCCTTCTCCCAAGAGCAGGAACAAGAGGAAGGGAGAGATTAACTGCTGTGAACCAAGGCTCTGTTCCCTTAGCTGTCAGCTCCACCGGAGAGCAGCAGACATTCCAAATCTGGAAAATAAAAGGTGATGCTGTGTGGCCCCAGGTTCTCTTTGTTCCTCAGACAGCTGCTAATCGTCCTGCTGTGCAAGGAACCAATGAGACAATGCTCTAACATTTAGCTTTCTGACATCTGAAACATCTAGATCAGTCCCCAATTAAACATGTATTAATCACAAAGACTCTAAAAGCCAGGATGATAGATGTGCACAGTAAATCTTCACTCTTGCCTTTTACTTTCCACACTGAATTTCTACATTTACAGGCAGAAATACTTAAAAGCCTGCTCCAGAAACTGACCAATAAAAACCCGTGTTCATTACTTTATATCAGATGCATGATGATTTCCTACCTCTGTAAAGCTTTTCAGAAAGAGGCAAGACATTGATCATTCTGCTAAAAGAGCCTGTCGGTTTCAATACATAGATCCCGTGCGGCTGTGGTCATGTGTTTTAAGTATGATAACTAATTCAGGAAAGTTGTGGCTTTGCTACTTTCTACAGGGGTATCCAGATCATCTGTGAAGTTAAAAAAGACACCAAGAGATGAACCTAGGTATCTTCAGGGGGAAATGTTAATCCTAGTACCAATAATCTCCTCCAATTCAGACCAAAGCGTACTCAGCTCACAGGACATTTCAGCATTGGCGGAAACCCCCTTAATTTCATGCTTTGAAATCTATGTTAGCAAAAGGCTCTTAGTGTTGCTTTTTCACAACGGTCTCCATTTTGATAGGACATGAAGTATTCATATTATATTTTCTATCAAAGAGTATCATTTGTAGCTCATGTTATGACAAAGAAATAGTTTTCATAGGAGGTATCTAATCACCATAATATAAAATGAATAGGAAAGCAGTAATACATGAGACATAGTTGACCTCAACAAAACAGTATTAGCCATTCCAAGTTATTGGGAAATTTAAAAAATTATATATATATATATATATATATATATATTTTTTTTTTTTTTTAATTTCTTAAGCTAATGGAACCTACAAAAGACAAGGACAATATTTTCAAAGCACCAGGTTGGTGCCAGCTAAAGGAGCTGATTCCTTGGCTTTTGATGGAGCCTGAATATATCATGAACAACTTCTTCCCCATCACTGTCTCAATGATGTTTCACTGTCTTCCAAGTTGAAAGACTAGAAAGCCAATTAGTGTCAGCTGTGATATGAACACCTGTCGACTAAGACCTGGACTGAGACCAATTCCATTAACATAGACCCTCTATGGCTGCCAAATGGTCGGGCTTTGGACCACTTATGAGCTAGTCCACATTCAAAGAGGTGACCCAAAGACAGAAAGGTCCAGAGTCCCATTAGTCATCTTCCAAGTCATCCAATTCCCCATCACATATCCAGTTGGAACAGGGTACCTATCTTTTCTAATGGTCATTTTAAAAAATCACATAAGCCATTCACAAAAAGTCATGGTCACCATAAATTGGGGGTATAAGTTCCTTAGCATTTTTATCAGCCATCGGAATTTTTAACTCTAAAACTATTTTTTAGCAACTTATCTTTTTCTTGTTGCATTTGAAAAACACAAGCAGAAGAGAGAGAAAAAAAGAAATGAAAAATAATTGACAAAGAATAAATTACAGCATGAAACTATAGGCTCCAGATTATTACTGACAGAACCAGATCATGAGAGGAAATATGTCAGTAAAACTTTCATTGCAAATCAATGTGTTATACACCACTTGGATGTTTCCCAAGTCCCAATGTCACTGGGCTTACAGAACAATGGGTAAGGGCTGAGAAGTAATGGCCACAGACAATAGAGTGTTCGGAGTGGAAAAGAGAGAGGAAGAATAGCACGGTAAGTATTGGGGTAAAGTTCTGAGATAAAGTTCTTATCCCAATTTGGCTCCCCTGTATGAAAGTCTGGGAACACAAGGAGTCAAAATATTCTAGGGCAAAGTCCACGAATAATGGAATACTCCATTTTTGTGTGGTCATCTTTCCTGGCCGTCTCTTGCAGGAGTACTGTACAAGGGAGTGATTGGTAAGTGGAGATGAAAGAGAGAGAGAGACCTACCGTTGGGTCAAATTACAGTCAGTACCTTCTGAAAATGCTTATATACAAATGGTCACTACATGCTGTGCTCTCAAAAAATGTGGTCACGAAATGATATTCTTGCAGCCCTCATACTTGAGACCTTATCTTTTTAACAATTCTCTTAAAAGCTATGATATAGGAACAGGAGGATAATTTATGAGAATGGATTTTTAAGCTTGGGATTGGCAACTGTAGAATTAATTTTTTTTTGTTTTTAATGTTGGGGTATCAGCCAGAAACTGAATTGTGCCAGATAGTTTAAACTCCTACAGGCATTATAAGACCAAGGTGGAAACAACTGAGCTATTAACTTTTAAAATGTTATTTAGGCCAATAGATGTCATCAACTAGATGTGTGCTTGAGAATTCAAAATGACTATTGTAATCATGAAGAGTAACCAAGAATGTGTTAGGAAAGCTATAACTGTCTTAGGATTATTTCATCTAGTGGGTTCAAGGAACCTCACAAAAGCCTCTCCTTTTTTTTTTTTTTTTTTTTTTTGGTACTGGGGATTGAACCCAGGGGCAGTGGACCACTGAGTCACATCTCCAGCCCTATTTTTTTGTATTTTATTTAGAGACAGGATCTCACTGAGTTGTTCAGGACCTCACTAAGTTGCTGAGGCTGGTTTTGAACTCAAGATCCTCCTGCCTCAGCCTCCCAAGTGCTGGGATTACAGGCGTGCGCCACGGGGCCCAGCAACAAAGGCCTCTCTTTAAACACAATTTGCTGAGGTGTGAAGTTCAGTGGATCTGGCTCCACCCAGCAGTCATCCCTAAATTCTGGAAACATCCTATTAGGAATGCATCTCACCTAGAAACAGTCCCACAGCTGGCTCTAAGGACAGCAGAGTCCCAGCATGCTAAGAGCACTTGTGTGGAAGTTATTTTTTGTGTGCTCTGAAATAGAGAAAGGTAGACGGAAGGAGAAAAGTCATCCTGCAAAGAGCAGGTACAGTTAAGGTATACCTTTGAAATGTGAAGAGTGAGATTTAAAGGACTTCTCCAAACACATTTTTTAAATTATAAGATTTCTTAAATATATCTCCAGGTCTCATAGAGTCTGGTAGAGGCGCACCCACATCAATTGATTTCTCTGCATTGGAGTACACAATGAAGGCTGGAAAGTTTCTGCTTTTGAAATCCTCTGTCCATTGTTCCTGTTTACAATAAGATACTCTTTTAACTTTCAAGTGGGGAGGGCAGGATTCTGCCATTGTTGTTCTTGCTTTCAATTCAAAACAAAGCAAGGAGGAAGCCTAGTACATTCGGCAATGATAAAACAGCCTCTATTTTAAATCAGGAGAAATGAGATGATGTAGGTTCCCAGGAGATTTCCCAAGTCTCCCAAAGCACTCTCCTAGGAAGCTCCCTAAAGCCACACTCTTCTGGGAACCCAACAGGATCAGGATTCAGCTCCATCAGCAAGACTTAGGGTCATCAGCAACTTCCAAATGAAAACAAGGTTGTCAGTTATCTTGATAAGTGGAAAGAATGTACCATCAAACAGAAAGTTGCTAATTTATATTAATACCTGTATTAAAGATAAAAGCAAAGAATATACCATCAAGCTTTCTGCTAGTTGCATATTCAAAAGCCCTGCTCGCTTATTTCTGTGTTGCCCTTAGTTTTAATAAAGAAACGTGCTCCCTTCCACCTTCACACTTATTATGCCCAAAATACATTCAGTAGACCAAAAAAAAAAAAAAAAAAGTGGATTGAGGAGGCAGATTTACCGCTGGCGGTGTGTTATCTAGACAAAAACACAAACTCTCCAGGGAGCCTTTGTGAACTTGGCCCTATTCACTGTTTGTTCTAATGGGTGGCTCTTACCCAAGATTGCTACATGCCTGGAAGCTGAGGTTGCTGGTGGCAGGCCCTTACTTAGCACCCACTATGAAGTTGAAACTACTTGTTCCATGAACACGTCACAGACCCAAGGTTCTGCGAGTGTGGAGTGTGGAGTGAGCCTTTTTATGAAAGTCAGAATCAAACTGCCTGAGAAATTGTGTTCACAGAGTACCATTTGCAAAGTGTGAGGCACGGAGGAGCAGGCCATCCGTCCTTTCTCTCTCCTCTCTTACCATCCCCTCCCAAGAGCAATAGGAAAAGAGAACAAACCTTTCAACTCACTGTAATTTTACCCTATAGGATGTTTTAGAGAGTGACCTTCTTGCTTTATCATAACCCAACACAAAGATGGTTCAGAGGAGAACTACAATATAATTCCTTAAGTTCAGGTTAAGGATGTACCAGAACAGACAAAGAAGGAATTTGATAAGCTGCTTTCTAGAGCAGACTGGTGAGCCAGGTTCCACTGCGCACTCAATTCTGTCCCCCACACCCTCACAGGTGAGTGCAAAGACTGAGTGACATTTCCAATGAAAGTCATGGCGTTCACTGGGCAACTGACCACACTGATGCCAGGAACTCTCTCTTTTTCCCATTATTGCAATTTTAGGGGAGTCTTAGAAACTCATTCTTCCATCTGGCATAAGCAAAGGAGGAGGAATCATGTTTGTGTTTTGGGGATGGAGGAAGGTTCATTAAATAAAAGTCTTTTTTTTTTTTCTTTTTTTTTTTTTGTGGTGCTGGGGATTGAACCCAGGAGCCTGTGCTTGCAAGGCAAGCACTCTACCAACTGAGCTATATCCCCAGCCCAAAGCCATTTTTAATACTGATGGATGCTTCAAATGCACACCTACACTCCTCACTAGTCTTCACCTGAAGACCACACACAAGAGGCCCTCTTCTTGTACAGCCACACCACGACTCAAGGGAAGTCTCTATACCTTGGATGACATGAACAGGCATTTCAATTAGTCCCTGTAGATCTTAAATCTCTCAATGCAGGATTAGTCCTGTAGCATGGCTTTTGGGTTTTTGTGATGTTTAAAGGAGAAAAAAAAAAAAACTACTTAAAGACATCAGCAGGGGGTTAATGGAAGCTTTGATAAAGTCTCTCTGGATCTTTTCATGGATGTTCAATTACAGACTGGACTCTGGAGTCTCTGGCGGCTGCTGTGAGGAGGTAGTAATTAATTTCGCCAGTTGGAAGGACACCTAGATAATTCAGGAGCCCACCTGAAACCCTTGCTAGCCCTCCAGTGCTCATTTTTCAGTTCAGCCAGGCATTTATTTTTAGGATCTCTCGGTGGCTTCTCCAGAGGGCGTAAACATTGGCAGCGGTGTTGGATGTAACAGGTCCAACCCTCCCTGAAAACTGAGCAAGGAATGAGAAGGCTACTGCCAAGGGCATGCTGGGGAATGGATTTCCCACATTTCCCACAAACGAACATGTGTTTGTATTTCTGTAGGAGCAAAGTGAAGGGAGTCAGAAAAAATGGTCTTCTCAGTCCTGGTGTATACATAAAACCTTCATTTTCTTAGAGTGAAATATTCACCTATTTTTAAAAAATACAACCTAACTTTTACTTACATAAAATGATTACCATTAGGCTCCACAGACAAACCACCTGCCTAGACTGTTTAGTCAACCTTGAAGTTGGATAATTTAGTAGGTTGCTTTGGAACGCTTTGAGTTTTCCCTCTTCGCCAGACTCATGGCACCCACCCTGGAATACAAATTCAGCAACCCTGGTGCCACCCAATGGACTGCACCTTGTTCAACTGCTGGTTTGCTTCATTCTGAAATGGCAATCAGAATGAGTGGGTATGCTCATAATTGTAGTGGTAGCAACAATGTTCTATGGAAATAAAATTCTTTTCAGTAAAAAGTTAAAATCAAAAGACTGTTCCCTCTTTAAAGGATGTACTGTATGTTTTTAAAATATACGTTTCATACGCATTATGAATGAAACCAGGAGCCAGTAGCTGGACCAGAGCTGTTAATGAGAAAACCACAGCCAGGCTCCTCTGAAGCCCATTGTGCACGAGCTTGGGCTTATAATTACCGAGGCACAGGAAAGCCTCCCAACCACCTACCACTTTCGAGGCCCTAATGACTGCATACCAAAATTGAGGGTGTGCAAATGATATTACAGCAAAATTGCTCAATGGAATTGTTTCATAATCTTTTTGAAGGATTTTAAAAATGTCTTTGGAGAGAGTCCTTCATTTCGTATATTTCACTAGCACCGTCATTTGTTTTTCCTTTAAATGTCTTGGGGATAAGGAAAAAAAAAAATACCATGATTTACTTGAGATCAAAGGCAAATAGGAAATCATCTCAGTGAGAGAATAATATAAACACACAGAGCACATGATCATTTAAGAAGGAAATTGCTGCCAGCATCTAAGACCCAAGGCATTAAGAATGCAGTCTTCAGAGAGAACCAGAGCACCATCCTCTCAGTAAGACCAACCTTGCTTCCACATGATCCATGCAAATCCCAGTGTCCACAAAAGTCAAGGCACGTGTGAATCCTAATTATTGCAGTTAATTGTTTTTTACATAATTAAAACACATAACAAATAAGGTGTCTTGCCAAATATAAAAATGGTTTCATACATGAGATTATCCCAAGTATTAATCCACAACATCCTTTGCCTCAAGCAGTTTCCCACAAATGATAGGGGCATTTCGACATCTTCTCAAACTCCTTTCTAACAGGTCCCTGTCTTGATTCAGTTCTCTAGAGCAGAGGCCTGCTAACTTTTTTCTGTAAAGAGCAAGACAGTTAATCATGTCCACTCAGCAGGACATTCACTGGGCTGCATCTACCAATTATGCCCCTGTCGCAGGAAAGCCCTTACGGACAACGGACAATATTAGGCACAAATGAGTGGAGTTTTGTCTCAATAAAACTTTATTTTCAAAGACCAAAATTTGAATTTCAAACAATTTCCAAAAGCCACAGACTATTATTCATCTTTTGCTTCAACTCCTTAGAGATATAAAGGCAATTTTTATTGGGTTATACAACGACAAGGCGAGGGTTAGATTTGGCCCTTGGGTCATAGTTTGATGACTCCTATTCCAAACTTTTGTGCCCTGCAAATATCAACAAATATTTTATTCCTCCCTTCCTTCTCAAGCTCACAGAAGAGCCTTGGTCCTGATCCTATCTCCTCTGAGTTTAGCATTCCAAGATGGTTCTGAAAACCAACAGGAATGTGTTTTCTACTTGTCCCTTTGATTTTGAACCTTGTTTTGGCCACTGCTCACTGCTCCTCATACCTGACTCTGCACCACAATCTTCCCCTGTCATGACCTTGTCTTTTAGTGACTTCATACCAGGTCAAACTCTCCTTCCCAGTATCTTCCTGTACATCCTTCCTGTGGCTTGCTCCTCACAGGCACAATTACACAACAGTGCTCAGATCTGACACTCACATCCATTTCAACCTAGTCAGGGACAGAATTTTTTGCACATGCTGAAGCTAATAAGGACATTTACGTGAGCCCCTTTCCAAAACTCTGTTTCTAATTTTGCATTTATAATTTTGTAGGGTTTTTTCCCCTTAATCACACACACACACACACACACACACACACAAAACTTGTCTAAGCTTCATTCCCCACAAAACCTTGCTCCACCATGTCTAGAGCACATCACCTAAAGCAATTGCTCTGAGAATCTCCCCCTCTCTCCCACCATTTCCTTGGAGCTTTCCTTTTACTCTCTAGCAGACAGGTAGCAATTATACCCAGTGGGGATGAGAATTCCCACTGTTCTCCATTATCCCACTCAAATAACATAATATGTCTAATTAAAAGATGGCAGAAAAAGAGAGAATGGGAACTAACAGTTGAGTAATAAAAGACAGTGTGCCTCTTGTACTTAGTTATTTTCTTTTCTCTACACATTATTTTGGGTTTATTAAATTTACTGCTCCTTGACAAAGGGAGTTAACTGGTTTTTTCCTGCCGTAAATACATGTGTTAATCAACAAACCGCTATTGCATATGGACCACTCCCTTCTGTACAATGGCATTATGACAAGGACCATACTATTTTATTGTTGGTAGTCTTTTTCCATGCAGTTTTCTTAACTGTCTAACCTGGGAGAACAATGCTTGCCCAACAAGCAGTACCAGTTTATCTGATGGCAAAACAACTGGGAAGGGATTCAGGAGAGGCCTCCAAAACCTCTTTACAGCTGCCTGTGCTCCAGGATCAGCAAGGGGAGCATCATGATCTCAGCATGGAGGAGGGCAACCAAGTCAACATGGTGGGTGCCCTATGTGCTGAGCCACTAGTCAGCCAAAGGACACTCTAGAAACCTTGGAAGGCAGGCAATATTATGCAGACTGAGATCTGCTTTTCAAATCTATCACTAGAACAAGAATTTCTCAATTCTTGTGGGCACTGTGGATATTTTGGACCACATGCTTGTTTGCTGTGGAGGACTGTTCTGTCCATTATGGGATGTTTAGTAACATCTTTGGTCTCTACTCACTGCACCAAAATTATTTCTAAACAAGATGAAATATCAGGGGTGGCTGGGGGCAGCCATCACTCCAGATTGAAAAAAAACTGTCCTTGAGGTACAGTTACCTGTTTTTCCCTTCAAAGTAAATACCTTGGCAGGGTGAAGGAAGGGAGAGGAGAAGAATTCAAAAGAATTCTTAATAATTCTGCTGAAGCATTTTTGGAATTTTCCTCTTACTCTTGGAATGTCCATTTCTAAGCATTACGCTCCAGAGCTCAGAGGTATGACTCTCATGCTTATAGCTCGTGGCTATAAATTTGTATTCATGGAGTTTTAGAATTAGAAAAGATTTTAGAGATTTGTCCATTTTTTAAAAATTTTATTTTATTTATTTTTTTTGGTGCCAGGGATTGAAGCCAGGGGCACTTAACCACTGAGCCACATACCCAACCCGTTTTTATATTTTATTTAGAGACAGGGTCTCACTGAGTTACTTAAGGCCTTGATAAATTGCTGAGACTGGCTTTGAACATGTGATCTTTCTGCCTCAGCCTCCCAATCCACTGGGATTGCAGGCGTGCACCACAGCACCCAGCAGCTCATTTTAAATAATTAATGGAGTTTATCAAATATCTGTACTCCTCCAAACTCTGAGTGTTACAGATGTTTATCACTAGGATATTAGAGCTGAACTAGAGAGATATGACCAGATTTGTCCCATAGTGAAGTGTCTAGAACAGTGTCACAGGTAAAGAAAAATCAAAACTGGAGCTCTCTGCCTGTGGGTGCAGTCTGGGCAAGAACACTCCTTGAAAGGGTTACATTCCTAATGATTTAAACAAGCACACCTGGGGTTATAATCCCGCCCATAGCTGGGAGACCAAGCCTGGGGTGGTTGGGGTGTATGGTAAAAATGACTCAGTGATATTAATGCTGGCGGCCATCACTTCATTTTTATGAAAAATATTCCCAGTTCTATTGCTTGGCAAGAAAAACTTGTTTCATTTACACAGCATTTCTCCCTCCTAGGAACATCCTCTATCCATTTGCCTGAGATGGTCCACTTAAGTAAACGGAAACTGGAGGAAAGCATCTAGAAGACCAATCAGCCAGCTGATGCTTATCCATTTTTCATAAACCTCAGGACTATCGCCTCCTAAACAAAAGACAGGACATGGAAGATGGAGAAAGCTCACTTCTCCTTTGTCCTGGAATAAAGGACAGGGACCTGGGAGGGGCTTCCAGGAGCTCCCTTCTCAAGGTTTACAGTGGAGTGACTCAGCTGGAGAGGCTCTCCCACCTCCGCCCACTTCCCACCTCTCCTTCACCATCCCACTCCTGGCAGGGGTTCGGTTGGAAGTGACATCTCATCAGAGAATTTGGGAGCCAACAACCAGTCAGCTGAGAAAGGATAAGTGTCACTAAAACCAGCCATTCTGGCCAAAGATAAAAAGCCCATATCCCTCAACTCTCCAGCAACAAAACTGACAGACTGATTGCCTTTGTCTTCAGTGTCAATTGGTTTTGAACCCAGTAAGGGAGGAAAAGGGTGCTATTAGCCCCTTAAGAGGCCAACAGTAAGACTTGGTTAGAATGATTTCCTTACCCATGTGAGAACACAAGGCCCATTCACACCACCTTGTGCCAATAAATGATCAAAGCCCTGTTAAACCTCAGTTTCCATATGCAGATACTCACATGATTTGGTCTCACAAATGGGAAGAACCCAGCACTGAATATATGGATACTACTAATGACCTCATTAGTTTAAAGGAGAGCAGCTTTGACTTTCGGGAGGAGGGTTCTGCTTGGTGTCCAGCACCAGCCCTGATGTTAGCTTGGATGAGTGGCTTCACCTTCATGGAGCAGTGAAGGTGAAATCCATGGAAGTTTCCCCTATGGAGCAGTCCCTGCCTCAACCATTAAAGTCCCCATGGTAGTGAGCAGAGATGGGGAATTTGAGGAGGTTCTGTATATTTAATTCTGGTTTTGAATATGTTAATGACAAGAGAAAGAACCCCGTGAAAACAGCAAAGATGGAGAACCACCAAATCTGTGGCTTCCAGGCGCTAAATGCAAACATTCATTAATTCTGCGCATTCCTTATAGAGTGAGACATCGCTGCTTAGAGTTTCTTAAGGAATTTAATTTAATGGAATGATAGGAACAACTGCAATTAGAATATAATTGTGTGTGTGTAAATATGCTTAGGGGAGCTTTGATAGAGTTTATGGTTGCTACAATCACCCAGAATTTTGGCCTACATTATTAATTTGCACTAGTAAGAAGAAAGGGTTTGTTAATCAAAGATAAACTATCCCAATGATTTTGAATTAGTGAACTTCAAATTATGGTAAGATAATGAGGCAGTACTGTGCATATATATATAAAATTCTCTGCTAAGTGAAAAGCTTACTGGCCGGCCACATAGGAGGTCTCTTTATTGAAAGATTTATTTTTAATTTTGAACAGCTTCCCAGCATTACCCTTCAGGAAAATTAAAATAAGGAGATGGAATTTTGTCCTATTCAGCAAACCTCCCAGCAGGACTGCTCACCATGGCTGAGAAAAAAGTTACGTTGTGTTAGGGGAATTACCTGATCACTTCTCTGTTAGATCTAGGAGAATTACACCTATATTCTTCAGAAGAATTTTGATTTCCCCCCTCTGTAGAGATATTACCACACAAGTTCCTCTTTTGGAGGATTTTTAGCAGGTCTTTGTGCTCTTTGGACCTTCTGGTCTGATAAGAGTTGACATCATTTCTTGGCTTGAATCCTTACTTACACCAAGAATCATGGAAGTTTCCCCTAAAATCAGTGGGAGTCAGTCAATCCTACCCTGAGAACATCACACCGGGGCTTTTCTTGCCAAATGATTTCAGACTTCACCTGGTGTAGCAGAGGCTTTGAATTTCCAGTCCTAGTTTTAATTTGGTTAAAAATACAACATCGTGATGTGTTTGAAGATACCCCAAATTTAAGAATACTACTGGGCCATAAACCCAACTTCACAGAGGCTGCAGAAACTGTTCTGTACCACACAGATCCTCCTAACTCAGAGGCACCAGGGGCACCAATGCGTATTCCCAGGATCTGAGTCTGATATTTCCACTGCATTCTACAAAAGAGGATAAAATGCTGGCAATCACAGACTGCTTGTGATATCAAATCCTCCTATATCATCCTAACCTTTGCAGAAAAATAAAACTAGTGACCACTAATAGTATGCAGTCTCAAAGTTCAGAAGTCAAGACAAAAGTCTAGCCAGACTACTCATCCATACCACGTATCGATAAGGACAGTCCCATTTGGACAGAGGAAGAAACATTCTCGAAAGATTGGCCTTTCCAGCCCCCATTCAGAATCTCCCCCAAGTCTTACTTTGTATGCATGCTAGAGAATTCAAAGGAAAATGGAAAAATAATGGCTTTAAATTGGGACTCTGGAGGACTTTTCAGTAGAGGATCAATTAATACAGATATTTTACTTAATTGTGAAATGCACTTACTGAAACATTCTTTTAAGAGAAGAGTGCACTACAAGACAATAGAACTGATGGCAATTTATAATTCTTTCTGACTGTTTGTTGCTCATAATAGCCTTACAAAAGAATAAGCCATAGTTGTGTTTGTTTGTTCCTCCTCTTAAACCCTTCAGGAATAACAGGGAGCCAGCAATGGGAAACAAGTGGTGAGGTGATGTGAGAACTTTTTCAGGGGAAGGATATAGATGGGTGGATCAGGAGCCAGAGACTAGAAAGCTAGATTTTGAACATACATGACATTTCGATTTTTATGACAGTTCTGTGATCAACTCTTCAGAGACACTTCAAGAACAGAAGTGCTTCCTAGTCATCTGCATTGAGGCAGGAAATGGGTGGATCAGCAGCCCTCCTGCCCCATGTCAATCATGGATTCAGCTATGAAAATGGTTGCAAAACTCCTCTGTGTCTTAAGGCAAATTTAATTAACCACACCGAGATTTACATGGTGATTCAAATATCGGTCCATGTAGATTATTCCTAACACTGCACACGAAAGAATAAGATCAAAGCTCTAACAGCTAGTGCTGGTGTTGGAAAACGCAGCAAATACCAATACAGCATTGGTACTGGTAAAATCAATGTTATTAGCATACATAATCTGTATTTGCTCCAATATCCAAACACATGGAACTTTCTGAAGTCCAACAAGGAGGGCCTTGGCCCCCTACAGTGGTCATTATCTTTCAATCAGACACTGTCTTATCTTTCATTTTATCTCCACCACCTGGTAGAGGAACATGCTATACAGCTGTTTCCCCAAAACAGTGTTTGCTGAATGAGTCAATGTCCTTCTCCGCATCTTTTGTATCGCTACACAGTTTCCAAGTTTTTAATGGGTTCCACCTCAATGGGAGAACTTTAACATGGTTTATGATTATTATCATAATCCTTTTCACTACATACATTTAAATTAGACAAAAACAAGAATCTTATTCCTACCTGCTTGGTTGGTTGTCACGGTGACGGAAACTGACTGGTCTGGGCTGGGGTTATACTTGGACACCCCATTCACTGCCCAGATTTCAAACGTGTAATTGGTATGTGCCAGGAGGTCGGTGATAGAGACTTTTGTGGTCTTCAGGCCATTCTGCTGTGGGGTGTAGTGGACCCCACTCCCACAGGGTCGGCACTTGCTAGGGTCACCTGCTCCACACTTCTTACAGACGACATTGTAGGAAATGTCCTGACGACCACCTGTGTTCTGAGGGCTGCTCCATTCCAAGTTCACGGACGTCTCATTGACATTTGAAATCAAGTTGAGTGGAGCAGATGGTGGGCCTGGAGAAAGAAAAACATGTCATTGCACCAAGAACTGAAATGCCCTTTTGGAATCTCTCAGTTTGTATTATTCTCGGCAGTTCTAGGACGTAAGATGGGCCCATTTGGCAAAGAAAGTGAAAGGCAAATAAAGCCAGCAAAAAGATCTTTTAAAAGAACAATATAATAGAAGGCAGTATATGTCATTCTCATTCCTGTGCAAACAAACAGAACATCAGCTGCCACTTGCTGATTTGAAGCAACTCTACGGTAAATGGGGTCCAAACTCAGGCCATTCCCTCAATTGGCAGAAAAATAACATTATCTATCTAGGCTACATGCTATCTTCTGAAAAACAGGTATACAACTAACTGTGAGTCCAGCTCCCAGGGCTGCTGGGAGGCTTGGTAAATTAATAGTTATAAACCTCTTTTGAAGACAAATTATGATTCCTAAGTATAGCATATCATCAATAGCAAATTAAACTAACAGATCTATGTAGATACACCTTGGCAGTTTAACATGGCAGCTGAGGGTCAAGTTCTTTGTGGCTAATTAGTAGAACCTGGTTTAACACAGTTGCAGAGATTTTGAAAATACAGCTGTTGAAAGATCTCAAAGGCAGATGGAGACCATTCAGGGCTTCCAACCAACCTCCTCCTGCTCTTCAACTGATCAGGGCTGCACCCTGCACCACATTGTTTTTTCAGCCTGCTTATTCCAGTGTTTGAACTATGCCTCATGGTGATGGTCATTATCAAACAGAACAACCAACGGCTGACAACATCATGGTTGATTTAAAAATAATAATAAAAGACTTTATATGCTAACAAATTGTGGTCTAAATTGCTGTCAAAAAGAAGTAGACTGGGAGAAGGAAGAGGGAATTTTTGTGGTCTAACCCAGTTTCAAAGGTATAAAAATATCTGTCCCATTCTATTGAAAAATATTTATTACTTGTAACAGCTGGGAAGCTCTTTCTCATTTTGGTCTTCTAAGTGAAGAGCCAAAAGAAGTTTCAATGAAAATCTGAGGCTTCTTGATCGCTGTATCTATGGCATGGCTGATGTCTTTAGAACAAAAGCTACCAGGGAGACTTCACATGTTCCTCGAGAGAAGGAAGTCAACTGGAGGCCTCTATGCTCCTGAAGCTTTCCCGAGCAAACCACAGTGAGACAGATGGCTCCAAAGTAGCCATGGAGAGAGAATTGGATAGGCGACCTGTGAGCAAAAGTCAGAGTCAATTTTTATCAGCCTGCGGTGATCAACAGGACTAATGGATTTCTGTGATAATGTTTCATACAGGAAACTCACTCTCTTTCTCTCTTCATACAGCTTAATTGAAGACTCTATTTTAATCAAATAGGAAACTTTCCCAACCCTCCTTGGACTAATCACCAATAACCTCTCTTGCATTTAGATTGGCTCTTCATCCTGCAAAATACCTTAAAAAAATTTTTAATGAAGTATTGCAAAATGTGTACTAAGTATAAGCCTATCTCAAATAAGTCCTCGGAAATAAAACATAATATTTATTTCTTGTTTAGCTTTCAAAACTGTATTTTGATCTTTAGCACGGTGGCATTTTGATCTTTAGCACAGTGGCTAGGGTACAACAAGGGTAAATAAATGGTTCCTGAATAAATGAATGAAGTTATTTAGCATCACAATCTCTGGTAAGCCAGGTAGAATGCTAAAGATCTTTTGGTCAAATACCCTCATTTTAAAGATGAGGGAACTGAAATCCGAGACGTGGACCTGATAATATCAAAAGTTCATGCAGGCTGATTCATAAGAGAGTTTGATGAAACTCAAAAGAACTGTCTCCTCCCCTGGGGTTATTTCTTCTCTACCATGTATCCCCCATTAAAGGTATAACAAGAATATAACCAGAAGATTTGCCTAAAGTTTGAAGAGTAAAGGTAGGAGAAAAGAGCATGTCTTCAATCCTCAAATGCTGTCAACACTCGCTGCCATAGTGAAAGCTACCCCGAGTCCGCGGCTGAAGCTGGCTACAGCTTGGTTTATAAAATGGGTCAGCCCCTGGATCTTCTTTTGCTGTGACGTTCAGGGTTAAATAAGAGTGACTCTGAAATCCATTAACCTCCTTGCCAAGGTTCCTGGTCCACTTTCACATGGGAAAATGTGACACAATGAATCAAGAGCTGCAGAAGCAAAAAGTCAGTAATTAGTATGTAGGACGGGGCATGGCAGTGTCTAAACAGAGGAGAAATGGAGCAGAAAACTAAATGGTCACAGGACTCGGAGATATAACACTGCCACGTGGAAAACAAAACACAAAGATGCTGCAGGATTTCAAAGTGCGGGGCTGATGGAAAAACAAGTACCAGTCTGGAGTGGCCTTCTTTCAGTGGTGACTCTTGAAGAAGGCCTTGGGGCAAATGCTACAGGAGAGACTCGAGAACAGAAATTTCAAGTCCAAGGTTGCCACCATGAATGGTTTAGCAACTGGACTGCATATGTTTTATGTCTGGTCTTACAGAAAGTTATACGGGAACACAGTAGTAGCCACTGGACTATGACAAAGTCATATGATAGAAGGGAAAATGAAATAGAGAAAAGTCCACTCTCTATGATTATAATGTTGCCCTGCAAAAGACCAGGGAAAAGGTCTGCAGAGATCATGCTGTACAAATTAAAATCATAACAGGGTGTGTTGTGTTTGTGGAATTATGGTTTCTTTCTTTCATTTTTTTTTTAACTCTTCCGGATTAAAAGATGACAGATATGTAAGAAACCGGCTTCTCTTTTCTAGTGAGGGGCCACCTCTTCCCCAGAAAAGAAAATATTATCTTCCCAAGATGAAGAGATAAAGACATAGACTCAAAAACAGACAAAAGTCTATCGGGTCCACGGTTACACCTAACAGTAGCATCTTAAAACAATTACCTGCCGCAATGGATAAAAACAAGAGAGATCAGGCATTCTGAGGAACCTGAGCTCTCTTTCAATAAATACAAGGCAACTAGAAGGAAAAACGTTGGCTCTTAAAATTATTTTCTCTTTCATTCATGTAAGTATTGCATCTGGATATTTAGAAGGAATCAAATTTCTGACACGATGATTGCTTTTCTCTTCAGAAAGATGCTCACCTGCAAGAAAGTCTCCAGTTACAACCACAGAGGGTCCCTCCATACCCACGCGTTCCACCTCCCTGGATTTAATCACCTCATCAAAAACAGTTTTTAAAAAATGCTTCTGTACTGACTGAATATGTACAAACCTTGCATCTTTTTATTCTCTAAATAATATGGTTTATTTACATAACACTTACATTGTACTAGGTGTCAGAGGTAACCAAACATGATTTATAGTACATGGGAGGAAGAGGAAAAGGGAAGGGACTGGGAATGAGGTTGATCAAATTGTCATGTGCATATACTAATATGGCATTACTAATCCAACTGTTATATATAATTATAATGTACCAAAAATCTAAAAAAAAGTGTGTATGGAATGATGGGCATAGGTTATACGCAAACACTACATCATTTTATATAGGGAACTTGAGCACCCTTAGTTTGGTATCCACTAGTGTTGTGGACCCAATCCCACAACAGTACAGAGGGAAGACTGTGGGAGGTTTACAACAAAGAGAAATAACTGCACTACTTGTTCTGAGAGTTTCTAGTCTCCATATCTTCCTCTTACTTCCTGAGCACACATTGATATCAGCTAGCTCAAGGGTCCTTCTGAGGAGCAAGGTTTTATGCTTTTCAAAACTATCTATCACTAGCCTGAATTTAAGTCTGGCAGCAAATCCTATTCAGGGTACGGCTCTTCATTTGGTTCCTTACTTCTATGTCCTACTTCATTTGTGACATCTAATGGCTTCTTGCTAACCCTTTCCGCATCGGCTTCCACACCAATCTATGTGCTCCTCGAGAGAAGTGAGGCTTTTATCATTCCCAGCATCTAGTTCAGAGAAAGCTTAATGAATGTTTGATGAATTCATGAAAGAGGGAATGAACGGATGGAAATGAACAAAGTTCTTTAATGCATCTTATAGCCACCAACTAGGGTATTAGGAAGTGTGTGAATTAATACAGGTTTCCGCTTTTCACATAAGGTTCATTAGCATTTTAAGCCTGCAGAAGTCTATCTCAACATAACTAGTTTAATCCAAGTTCCTCTTTTTGCTATAGTTTTAAATTACTTTAAAAAGTTGGGAAGACTGTATATTAAGTATTAGTGGTTATTTTGCTGGGAGGGATCATAGAGTCATCCATCTTTTCAAAGAATAATTATTGAGTGTCTAATGTTTATCACCTGCTCTAGAGGAGAGACAGGAAAAACTGTGGTTCACTTTGATACTTTCCTGATTGTTTCCTGGATAACTGACAGAAGGGGAATGGAATCTCAAGGAAAAGGAAGAGACTGAAAGAAACTAAATATGGATGATGTGTGTCCTGGGTATGAGGGAATCACCCTGCTCAGTCCTGTTTTCATGGATGGTGCAATCATTCACCACTTCTGGGAGCTGAGAGTGTGGGTTCAATCAATTATAGTTCCTTCTCATTGGGATGGGCCATTATAATTTTTTGCACTCCACTTTGATTTCCGGTGATGATTTATTTAGGCAATATTTAGGCAAGAAGCTAGGGAAAACGTTCTCTCTGCAGAAAACGAATTCTAACATTTCCAAAGGAAGGCTGGCATGTTCTCTATTAGCCTTTATGTAACTGCTGTGGTTTCTCTCTTTAATTTTATTTTATCACCAAAATTAAGACATTCTAAATATAAAGTAATCAAATGCTGAAGTTTATGTAAGGGAAAGTGTTCTTCCTTTACATATTGAATTATATTTGTAAATTCCCCCTATTCATATATATAAGTTCAGGATTTGCTCTCTCTGCATCCTGCAAGAATAGGGCTGGCATATGAAACTGTTGGAAAGTTTTCATGTTTAGAATGTCCTTTGCATTTTAAATATGACTCTTTTAGCAGCACAGGTAATAGGTGTTCTATGAGAAACAGGAGTCAAATGCAATAATCTTTAATTTATGAATAGAGCAGGACTCAGCATACTTTTTTCTGTGAAGAAATTTTACTATCTGGCAGATAGTAAGTACTTTAGTCTTTATGGGCCATATGGCCTCGGCAGCAACTACTCAACTCTGCCATCGTACCTCTGAGCAGCTACAGACAATACCTAAGCAAATAAGCATGGCCGTGGTCCAAGAAAACTTTGCAAAAATAGGCAGCAACTGAAATTGGCCTGCAGGCCATAGTTTGCCAACTACAGTTACAGAGAATTCATGAGAGCATGCACCTACTTCCCAGGAAGTTGCTCTTTGGGATCCCTTATAATTTTGTAAAATTCTATGCACATTAAGCACACCTCAAGCCTACATAGGGAGCTCAGCCCAGAAACTCATGATTAACACATCTGTGGAGCCCAGGTAACAACCCTGGTTTCTAAAACTCAAGTTCAATTCCATTGACTAAGGAAGAAATAAAGTACATGAAATATTAGCGCTTATTTTCTTGAGTTTCTCATTGCTCTGACAGAGATGGGCATGGTATTTCTTGCCATTGTGGATAAATTGAATGAACATCCATTTTCTTCACTGGTGCAAAATACTTTGCTGCATCACACAGCAGGTACTGGTGAAAGGTGTTACAATGGCTAATTATTATTTTCTAGGGGAATGTCAACCTCCGTTCAGTTGACAGGAGTTTGACAGTATGAAACTCTAAAGAAATTGTAGCCAAATTATAGCAGATGCAAAGGGCTACAATATCATATCATGCATTCTACCACAAAGGGGATCTTAATCTTCCTTAACCAAGCACAGGCTCTCCTATGTGAAAGACTATCTTCTGGAAATAAACCACACACAATCTAAAGAAATTCAGTCAATTGGACATTAAACAATGATACCGTTCCAAGCATAAAAGAAAATTCCAGTGATTCCACACCTCTTAATTCTTCCCTTTATGGATTGGACTAAAGTTTAGTTCCTGAGTAGTTTGGAGAACACACTTGCTGGCTTATGTCATGATTAAAACAGTCCCATTAGGACATCTCAGTATTTACATATCCACATAAAATCTGTATCAGCCTTAATAAGGTCATTCAAAAGCCGTCAGCTAACACTGAACCCAGAGTCATAATGCCTCCAGTGTGAGCTACAAGGTTGGTATGAGAAGCCCAGGTCAGGATAACGACCACCAACACCTGTGCATCAGAAAACTCGCTTTCTTATAGGAAACAACTGAAATTTCAACCAAAAAAAAAAAAAAGAAAAAGAAGAAAAGGAAATCTGCTATTGATGACTGCATTTAGGAGTGGATTTAGCAGGAAATGTTTTAATCTATAGATGGACATCTGGTGAAATCTGCCCTATAAACTTGAAAACTCTCTTATAACAATGGGAATTAAAATGCTAACAGTAACCAATGCTGAGGAGTTAAAATAAGTTTAAAACAAACATTGTTAGTAAAGCTTAAACATGCAACTCAGAAGCTATGAACAGGTAGCTCTGCCTAGCTCTTGGATCAGCTGACCCAGTACTGTCCCTGGGTCTCACCTCTTCATTCCAGTTTAAAAACAAAACAAAACAAAACAAAACAAAAACTGAGATTCTCCCTCCTTTGCCCCAGTGCACCTGATCACATCATCTTTTTATTACCTTCTTGTGAAAGTCTTAAATTATCTTATTCTTTTTTTTTTTTTTTTTTTTTACTTAGAGTCCCATTACAACATAAGATCCAGGTGAATAGGAATCTTTTCTCTTTCGTGAATTATGAGAATACGCCCAGCCCTTAGAACTATGCCTGACATAGATGCTCAATAAGGGTCTGCTGAAGGGCTGGGGCTGGGGCTCAGTGGCAGAGCACTTGCCTTGCATGTGTGAGGCACTGGTTTCAATCCTCAGCACCACATAAAAATAAATAAACACATAAAATAAAGACATGCTGTCCATCTACAACTACAAAACATTAAAAAAAAAAAAGGGTCTGCTGAATGAATAAATGATTTTTAGTCCAATCCAGTTCACTCATCAGAAGCATCACTGCTTGCGTAATACTTGTGTATGTCACAGAAAGTGAGCAGAAAAAATAACAACACAGGGGAAAAAAGAAAAGAAAAGGCAACTGCATGGCTAAAAATAATCCAAGTCTGCAACCAAGGCAAGGAGATAGTTGAAAGCAAAGCCAGAGTAGCTGGATTCATCTTGCCAGAGCAGTTTCCAGAGCTATTACAGATTTTTAATACTTAACTGATTTTTAATCACCATTTTAAAATTCAATGCCTGAGCCATGAAATTAATTCTGGAAGTAGCAAGGAATATCCCAAGAGTCTGGGCAGGAACATAACTCTTAAAAGATCAATTTCTTTAAGCATGACTGTCAACCCATGGAAATGCCAAAGCAACCAGAGCAAGACATATCTTCTGAGCAAGAGGCAACTTGGGTCTCTAGTTCCATTTCAGAAGTCTTCATTAACCATGTACAACTTTTAGACTGTCAATAATACTTCAGGCGTAAGCCCTTCAACCCTTCAAATAAGCTTTTGTTGTTAATCTCTCTCCAGCCCAAAGACGGCCATAAGGCAGAGTAAACAGTTGGGGTGTGTAAGTTTTGACTCTGAAATAAAGCCCCTCCTTCTGCTCTGACAGTTGTATATGCTGCTACCATTAATTGCTTTCTTCCAGTCCTTGCTGCTGAGGGTTAGTTTACATAAAGACTGCTGTTCAGGGACACCTCCTCTGAGATATATGAACAGTGCATAACCTTTTATCATGGCAGTTTATGTGTTTTAACAATGAATAAAGTCAAAGCAGAGCTGCCCGTTATTAACAACCAAAGCCATCTGGCTGTTTCCATCCCTGGTTGCTGTTATGGAAAATTCATGGTTTCCTACAGAGGTCAAATTCTTGTTGAGATTTGACCATTGTCTGTTTTTCTGTTCTCTGTTTTCCCAATCTCTCCAGGAATCTTCAGTCCTTTCCTTCTTAGGTTATTTAGGAGTTCAGTTTCTTTATATTAAGACAACTAATTCATGGCTAAAGCAATTTACAAATCCTCAGTTCTACATGCAGAAGCTACAGGATGAAAGACCAAGAAAAGTAGAATTGGGCATTTCATTTGGGATTTAGCTAGTCTGTGCATTGATTTACATTTCTCACACAGCACTTTTTCATAGCTTATCTTTAATTTAATCCCTATAATAAAATCACACAGAAAAGTATTTATTACCCATAGCAATCTGATGACCACAAATGAAGATAAGAAGAGTTAAGCAACTTGTCCAAATGAACCCAGCCGATATGTGCAAAGCCTTGATCAGAAACCCTGACTCCCAGGCTCAACAATACCTCTGCCCCTTCACCGGGATAGACACAGTTTAAAGAAAATAGTGAAGTTTAACTCTGAATTCTTTTTTAGAACAAAGTGGAAAGTTTCCCATTTTCTCAATTCACCCAGAGGTAAATGTCTCTTAGTTTCCCTCCCATTCATGAAGATGGCTAACCAGTATTACTTTCTGGATTATGTTTTCATTTTAGTTGGGCCGTCTTCTTGCCTGGCTCCTACCTTCCAAGCAAGAGTTAAGTGTACCTGCTACCTGAGCATGGCAGTGCACAATTGAATTCTGACTACTTGGGAGGCTGAGGCAGAAGGACTATGAGGGTGAGGTCAGCCTCAGCAACTTAGCAAGAACCCCATCTCAAAAAAAATTTTTAAAAAGGGCTGGGGATGTAGCTCAGTGGTAGAGAATTGGCCTGGCATGCATTAAGGCCCCAATAAATTCATCCCCAATAAAAAAGGGGCAAAAAGAGGATTTCTGTTAAAGTTTCTTCCCTTTTCCCTGGTATGATCACAGGAGGGAGAAGAGGAACAATTATCCCTCTACAACAGGACTCTTCGCTCAGCTCATCCTCTGCCAGGCTGTAGGTAGTAGGTGGAGCAAGAGTCAACTCTAAGAGGAAAATCAAAATGCTGATAGCAAAGAAGATACAGTTCTCTCCCCAGGGGATCTCAGAAAAATGCATAATTGACCCTATTTCAAAGAAGCATGCTGTGAATAACCAATGTATGACTTCCATGAATAGTGTCAAAAAACGCCATCCAGAAATGAAGGGGCTCGGCTGATGACAGGACACCCTTAATTATTCATGGTGGCAGAAAAATTGTAATAACCTGGCTAAATGGCATTGGCAGATCATTTGAGACTCACTTGAGCATACATTACTGTTCCTCAAACCTGTGCATTTTCCTAACTGAATCCACACTGTACAGTTTATCCCCATAAAATGCGAAGTAGGCTGGAGAGAAAATAGGGGACTAATATAACATTGTTTTTGAAAGAATTCAATAAGATGGTACCTGATCTTTATGAGTGATTGTGAGGCTTTTAAATTTTGCAAACAACCAAATGACAAGTGATCGACCTGGAGTCACCTAGTACCTTCCACTCTGCACACCTGGTGGTCTCCCCGCTGTGTCCTTAATTGTCTTCAAGAAAGAATCCTACACTCTGTTGTTCAGAGTACTTTTTTCTCTTAGTAGTTAAAGGCAATTTGAAAGGAAGAAATGAGGATGTAGTTTCCTCACTAGTTAAGGTCAGACCTTGAACTACTGAGCTCTAAGGAAGCAGCCTAGAAATGGAACAGTTGAAGGCTGCATCTGAATTGTCAAAATGTCTGTGGTTGCTTTGATCCATTTGTAAGATCCAGGGACAGACACATTAGCCGGCTTATCAACTGACTAACAGGCAGGGAGACCATATGTTCTGAACTCAAAACCAACCACGTAATCAGACAATGGGGAGCTGGTGTCTCAATTTGCACTTTCGCCCCATGACAAACGGAATGTAGTAGAAATGATGCCATTACATTGCAAATTTGATATAAAACATGAAATAAGAAATCCCCTTAGAAATCTTGTATTTGAGATCTTTCATATAAACACCTTCACAGAAATGATTGATAGTATGAATGATAAAAGGGTCAGAGGTCAACCAATGGATCTTCTGAAACATGGGTTAACAATACTTTGGGAATTTGGGGCCTTTTTCTCACTCTTCAAATAACTAGTCCTGCACTAGTTCCAACCTCACTGACTAGTTTCATACAATGCATTTCCTCACCACTGCATTATTAGCTGCTTGCAGCTCTAAAGCAAAAAGAAATATGCTTTTGGGTGAATAAAAATGTAGTTTACTTGAAACTGAAGGCTGCCTTTTATCCTATGGTTTATACATCAAAGCCTCACTCTAGACATCACTCCCCAAATCCCTAAGCCAGACTGTTAAGCATGTAAATCTTTGGGGTAGAGAATTGAACTGAACATCAGGGGCACCTTCAAGAGCAGTTTTGAAAATGGATGTGAGATTCCCCAAATTAAAGCACTTAAAAAACAAAAAAGAAGAAGAAGAAGAAGAAAGAAAAAGAAGAGTCTCTCTTCTCCTGACCTTGGAAACAAGTAAGGACGATGTTATTTTAATTTGCATTCAAATTTTAACAACACAGTCACAGCACCAGTGGGATCGACACTGGGTTTCCACTGAAGATTGCTCATCATTTCATTATGGCTCATTATGTTGATAACTGTCAGAAAGCATTAGAGGCGAGGGCTTTGAGTAATAGAACTGAAATGGTAATTTTAAAACAATACACTTTCTGGTGGAAATACAGCCGTGCACTAAATTCAATTAGAAAAGGCAAATGTAGACAAAGTAAGTGGTGCCTGTTGTTTGGAGCTTGGCCGTTTCAATTTCTTGATAACCTAAACCTGCAGAAAGCATCCTCAAATCAGGACTTTTCATCATAGATCTTGGTAAATTTGCCCTCATTAGCTCTAAGCTCTTCCAGTCTAAATTGTCTTAAAAGCTGCAATTTTGGAATATTTTAGGCCACGTCTAAGCATCAATCAATCACTCTTTGTTTGACACAGCTGACGAATTATTCAAGGCCGTTTACTTGGAGACAGATTGGTGAAAGCCCTTCAAGTTGGCAATCTAAAATCATAATCTCTCATTGAGAGAGGGCTCCAGATCGCAAGGCCCTGATAAGTTTCACCAAACAAGTTAAATAAAGAGCAAAAGCCCAAGGACGGATTTTCAATTGAAAAATATGGAAAACCACTCGGGGAATAGAGCCAGGCAAAGGGGGTGAGATAACAAATTAGTCTTTTTCTTAGATTTACAAAGCCAATTACTGATTCATAAGGCATTTTCTAACACATTTTGATATATGGTAGGAAAAAAATACGATATTGGCCCTGCCTCCCAGCAGGGGCAAGGAAAACCTTTCTCCTGACAGTCATTGGACAAGGAACCAAGGACTATGGGAATCAAAAAATGTCCCTGCTGGGGCATGCGGTGGACCCCTCCCAACACCACTGATTGGCAGACCAAATGCAGACTGAAGCAAAGGGAGGCCATGAGGAAAGGGATCTGGAGGGGGCCACGGGGTACTGTAGTTAGAGGATGTCAATTTCCCTAGTAAAAATCACATCAAAATTTCTGCAAAGGAGTGATTCATGGAACCAAAATTCCTTCTTCAGCTTAAATGCTGCCCTTGTGTGGGTAGGAATAATAGGGTCTGTCCTACTGGCAATAAAAGCTCTCTTGCCCTTCTTGACCCATATAACCATCTGAGGTGAGCATCTCTGGAAATAACCTAGGGAAGACACTGGAGGAAAAAGAACAACAACTGCACAGAGAGTGTATTTGATTATGTGACCCCCCAAACAGGGTCAGATTTTCTTCATATAGGAGACAAATTAAGTATTCAATTTCCAGCAAAGGAGAGTGTTCAGAATCCTTGAAATAGCTTTCTAGAATCACCACTGAGCAGCACAGGTCTGAAAGTCCCAGGCACGAAAGAGGGATTCTCCTATCTCCTGCCATCCTTGCTACCTAAGGGCGACTGGTTCACATTCCAGTAGCTTTAGCATCACCCAGGAGAATCAGGACCTGACCTCAGTCCTATACTGATCCCTAAGTGATTTCCATTCACACTGCTGTTGAAGAAGCAGTGTTCAAACTCCCTACACATTATCACCTGAAAATATTCAGATCGCATGTCCACGGACAGATCTCACTACCTCCTGCCAGCAGTCGTTTCTGTTAGCGTAACCAGAGGCCCCTTTGAGAAAGTCCTCCCCAAAATAAAGTTTACTGGTTATTAAGTTCTCATAAGTCCGCTAGCAGTGCAGATGGTGTGAACTTCTAGGCGTCTCCCTCTAAATTAGCTGATGCTCCTTGTATTCACCTGGTCTCATGGTTCTCCAAGTGAACAAAAACCTGATTTTACAAGCCAGTGGAGCAGAGTCTCTCTTTGGCTAGAAGAATGAGTCTCAAAGAGTGTGTTTTATTTCTTCATTAGTGTGCCGTCACAGTGAGCGATCACTAAATGCAGGGCTGCATGAGAATGCCGGGGTTAAAGACAGCCTAATGAACAAAGAAGGCGCCTGATTATCATGGCTGTCAGCACTAGGGAATTGGGTTTGTCACCTGGCTTAACCAACTGGTAAGAACTGATTAGAGGCTGGAATCAGTTTGAAAGGATCCCTGATGTTTATGTTCCTTTCCATCCCCACATCTTGTCAAAAGAATCCGATAAAGTTGGGGGTAGGGAGGATTATTCTGGGGGTTATCTGAACAAGAGGTTCTTTGAGACACTCCTGCTGTGTTCTCCATTGAAATGTCGACTAGAGTGCTGTCCCATGGCACTTTCTGCAATGACAGAAACTTTCTGAGCCAGTGCTGCCCACTACTGTTGTCAGTACCCTATGTGACTATTGAGCCCTTGAAATGTGGCAAGCACGAATAAGCAACTGTATTTTGAATTTAATGATGATCACTTTAATTTTGAAAAGCCACATGGCCTAGTGGCCACTGGATTAGGCAATGACAGTCCACTATATTCAACAGGAAGGGAGAGACCTAGAGGGAGAGCTGTAGGCAAAGAACTGGATTCTAATTCTGCTGCCTAACTTAGTAATACCTATATCTAGGAGCAAAAAGTGGTTACCTCCCCGCCTATACCTTTCTCAAAGGAGGTCTCAAAAGACTTCCATAGTTAATATTATAAATTTAAAAAGTAATAACTTTAAAAGTCAAGTCTGCAGAAAAGTGGTCTGAACTTCGACTGCACAATGGAATTAATGACAACCTTTTGAAAATATTGATGCCTGAGTCCCACCCCAGTGAACCTGAGGTGCACTGTGGCCATGAGAAAATCTCATTGTGCAGTCAGGGGAAAATCATTGATAAGACATAATGATAACCTGCTGGGGAGGCGGTCTAGGGGAGGAAGTGACCTTTCAGGGAAGAAAGAGGAAGAGAACAAACATTTATTAGATCCCCACCATGTGCCAGACCTTTGCAAATATGTTCTTAGCTACTTCTTAACACAACTGCTGGCATAGACAGGGAGAATCCACTTTACTAGTAGGGCGAGGACCCTTCCAGTGTCACCAACTTGGTTAGTGGTTAAAGCCAAGGCTGTCTGCCTGGCAAGACTGGTGTCGCCATTTGCACTGGGTTTCCTCTTCACTGAGGAGCTGGGTGCCACGTCAGCAGGAAGCAACCACTTTTAGGGCAATGCCCATGGCCTTGCAGCAGAGAGGAGCAGAAGGAGTTCCAAGAGCAGGAGGGCAAGGATCGCCTGTGGCTTTGGTGTTCTCACGGGCCTTTTATCCATGACCCGCTACCCTTGCTCCCTTTACTTTGTTGAAAACCATTTCAGAAAAACACAAAAATTAATTTTTCAACTTTTGGTTCAAACATATGCTAAAACGAATTTTTTATTCATCTGTATCATCAGAATAAAGCTACCAGTTTATTTCTATGGAAATACAAAATTCCAAGGGCTCCACAGCCATCTCATTATTATACACATGGCCAGCAGTCCAGTATCAGAGGCATATGGCAATATTTGGAGGGTCCCTGAACTCCCAAGGAGCAGGGTTCAGGAGGAATTCTGTAATTGGCACATGGTCCCCTACAGTGTTGGACAACAGGTCAGAATCAGGAGACCGACAAATCCTCAGGAGAAAGCCAGGCCACTAGGTCCAAGGTGAGACTCCTGACATTTAATGCAACACAATAAAACTCAGCCTGGAGAAGCTTTCTCTATGGGAGTAGGCAGCCCGCCATGATCAAGATGTCAACCCCGAATAGTTCCCCTCTGTTCTACCCTAAATCCCCAATAGAGAGTTGTTGGTACTGTGTGTGGAGAGAGGCAGGAGGTATATTACTAAATGAATCACGCAAACCGGAACACATCACAGAAATGTTTCAAGTGGGAAAGAAAAAGTCAGGACTTGAACCAAGCAAACAAAAGCAGCCATCCAGAAAGAACAGGGGGAAAGGAGGCCAAGAAATCTTCCTCCGCTTGTGTCACACCCAAGGCTGACCTCACCTCTGGAAGTTTATGCTTTACCTGGGAGATGGGGCAAGAAAACCACCCAGGAACTAGAAACTGTGAGTCTTCAGGTTATGTGGCTCTGATACCACAGTGGGGTGTGGTCTGGGGCAGGCTTTCTATCATCTCTGGACTGGAAGTTACCTTGTCTATAAAATAAAAGTAGCACCTTCCTTATAGATCGACTACCACGGAACCAGGTGAAGAGGTTTCTTTGAAAGTACCTACTACATTAACTGAGTATAATTTTTAAATTATCCTCATCATTATTATTACTATTGTGTCTTGTTATGAAACACCACAGAGGTTATAGCAATATCAGCACAAACTTAGGATGGACCTAAAATCTCTCTTCCCACTCCTTTCAAAGGTGATACCTGATACCTGGTCATCCCAGACAATGGCCTCACGGCAGCTCAAACTACTCAAAAGCCAGAAGGAACTTCTGTTCTCAGTGATGCTGGTCCTGGGCCAGCCAAGATGGAATTTGTAGTTGTTAAGGAATAAAATAATAATAGTTATAATGACAATAAAAGCCAAACTAAAGAAGTAGCATCATTTTACACATTTTAAATAACATAAACAATATGAGGGTATGGAATATCCATAGGCATGAAAGATGCAGAGCATCCCTGAATCCAAAATGTGCAGAATCCAAAATGCTCTCCAATGAGATACTTTGAGTACAGATATGACACCATAGGAGAAAAATTCTACACCTAACTTGTGATGGGGACACAGTTAAAATGTTGATGCCCTGAAAATACTGTACAAAATCCTTCAGTCTATGTGTATAAGATGTATATGAAACATAAACACATTTCATGTTTAGATATGGGTTTCATCTCTAAGATATCTCATTACCTGTATGCAAATTTATCAAACCCCCTCCTCAGAAAAAAAGTATCCTAAATCTAAAACATTTCTGGTCCCAAGCATTTTGGAAAAGGGAAACTCAACTTGAACTATTATTCACACCATCCTACAGATGACCGAACTGAGACCTCAGAGGCTAACTGACTCAGCTACTAAAGAGTGCACCAGGAAACAAAGGCCAACCCTGGGGACTTTCTATGCACGAAACCAGGAGGGGTGCATCTCCAGAAACTGACTTCATTAACAAGCACAGGAAGTGAAATTCTGGGCCCTTCACTCCTGTCCTGGTCAAGGTCACAGTCACTGCAGGATCTGTGAAGCTCAGAGTGTGCATGCAGCAACACCCGGGAACACTGTCCAAATAAGGTGTGAGAAGAGTTCTTTCTACAGCCCTTCACAGCAAGCGTGCCAGCTCCCTCCATTCATGAGCCCAACATTTATTAAGTGACTATCATTAAACAAGCATTTATTAGGATCCAGGCCTAAGTGTTATGAACACAAAACTATGAGGAAAGACAGAAGAGATGTAATGGCAACTCAAGCCATGACCTCAGAAACTCTGAGCTGTCTCTTTGCACACCGAAACCACATTCTCAAACCTGCCCTCTACCTGTTTCTCCTGCAGCTGTAAGCTTTCCACAGTCCTCTGTGCAATGGTAAAGCCATTTGTAAATTCCAGTCCCAGCTCTCATTACACTGTCAGGCAGCCCCTGAACACTCAATCTCTGATCCACAAAGCAGTCTGCTGGCAGCTACGTATTCTGGAGGCAACCAGAAACAGTGGAAAAGATTCTTTCTTCTCATAAACATTTTCCCTGCTATGATTGAGAAAAGATGCATGCTTGATCGAATTTGCCCCCTGCGTGGCTATCCTGGGAGAAGACCTGGCAGCGCCCTGCTAGGTGGTAATGAAAGCTGTTGGCATCACATGAACAGGAGACAAGCAAACAACTTACGGGTGCAGGGCATAGAGGCAGCATCATTGTCAGCTCGGAAGAAGCCTCGGTCACAGGTGCATGAGGTGGCGCCCTCCCAGACAGAGTAGCTGTGGGGTGGACACTTGGCACAGGTGGCATCCGTGGAGAGGGCCTTGTAATATCCAATTTTGCAAGCTGCAGGGAAGGAGAAAAGAACAAGAGAACAAATATAAACCACTGCGAACACAGCAAAGCAAAATGTGAAGCCACTTGCTTGGCGCAGAGGAAGGGAGATGTCTGTGCTACTTACTGGTGATCAGTTATGGCTTGAGATACTGGGACAGTCAGCCCAGATAATAATTGATCACAGCCACTCTTTAAGGGTCCTTTACATTTCTGGTTAGATGGCAAGAGGACCTGTAGAAGATATTTGCTTAAAACTGGTGGTACCCACTAAAAGCACAGATGTTTGCTGAATGCCTTTGCCAGGTACCCCGTATCTGCACTCTTGCTAAATTCGTGCAACACCCTCTTTCCACAAACACTTTATAATCTTTACCTTAGAAATTCCAGCTGTGAGCAGGTAATTACTGGTAGGAGACGAGGTATCTGGTAAGTGTCAGTAACCAGGTTTGACCCCGAGTGTTCTGCTCCCAAAGCCACATGCTCTGAGATCTGAGAGCCTGGTCTTTAACCAACCAGGTGAAAGTAAGTCTAAATGTTAGCAAAAAATTGATGAGTGATTATTTCCTAATTACAGCTACAGAGAGAACCAAATTGCCCAACCAAGAAAAGCAATCAAATATAAAAAAAAGTTTGTGACACCATGGGTCACAACTTCAGGGCAAAGTAATAAAAACTACTAACTGTAGATTCTGGAATATAATATGGTAGGATTTTTTTTTTTTTTTAGATCAGCAAATATTTTGTGTTTATTTTCAAGTTAATGAAACCCTCCTGTTTTTTCCTCCCTCCTTTTCGGCACCCTCTCCCCCAAGAGGCTGGAACAGAGAACATTAAGTCGTACAATTCTTTATGCACCTGAGATGTTTTCCATGACTTCATTTTATAAACACCACACTGACACTGAGGACTACTTTTACTAATGTGGAAAAATTCAATAATGCTGTGAAACCTCATAATAAAAAATAATTAATAAGGCCCTGCATCCCCAACTTCCCTCTCTAAGCTATTCATGATCACCTCCCAAATCTGTCCCAACCTGAAATTAAAACTGACCAACACCATCAATACTAAACTCCCAGAGGCAAGGCCTTAAAAATCAAGTTATTCCAGCCAGGTGTTGTGGTGTATCCCTTTAATTCCAGCAACTTGAGAGGCTGAAGCAGGAGGATCCCAGGTTCAAGATCAGCCTCAGCAACTCTCAAAATAAAACAAATAAAAAGGGTTGAAGATGCAGCTCAGTGGTAAGGCCCCCTGGGTCAATCCCCAGTACCAAAACAAATAAAATTAGTTTGTAAAATCAAAGGTGTATTTTTAAAAGTGAGATATCCACAATCCTCCCAGCATGATTCTCTCTCAGTCCTCACCATTTATCACATCCCTAGGTTGTATCCTTACAGTCAAAAACAGCAGCCGGGAGAAGAATCTAAGGGGCACTTCCACCAGCCTGACCACCAAGAGACCAACTAAGGGAGCAATCCCCCAGATCTTTCTGGAAGGAGACCTAAGAGATCTGCAAAGCTACTTGATTCCTGGTGGCGATGTGACTGCAATCCCCTGCCAGCCAAATCCATGAAGCATGGTGCAGCCTTGGTGGAAGCCTGCGGGCTCCTTTCTTGAGTGTCCACTGGCATTTTCTGCCTCACACTCTCATAACACAAGCGGAAAGGGAGTTTAGCGGGAGCTCAGAAACGCACACAGTTACTTCACTCTTATTAACTGAAGTTGTTTATGGAATTTCCTTTAACGAGCCCAAACTTTATGACGTGTGGAGCACCAACAATAAAAGTGCTCGGAGATCAATCTCTCCCTTATTTGCTTTCGTCCTTCACTGGACCGAAGCATCTTAGTAAAACAAGCTGCTCCAGTGACTGAGATTTATGTGTCTCAAGTTTACACGCATCGCATAATTAGATAAGGTTCACCTTGCAAGGGGCTGTTTGGTCAACTTAAGATGGCCCTAGGGTTTCCATTAAAATCAGAAACCCAGATTTGGTAGGAAGAAGCACTGGGAGTCAAGCCCGGCCACATCAATACCAAGAGCCCAAACTCCCTGGGTCCCACCTGTCACTCAGTCCGTGGCAGTCAATGAAAGCAATGAGGTACCTTGTGTCAGACTGCCAAGAAGGCACAAATTATGTGTTTTGTTTTGTTTTTCCAAGAAAAAAATCTGCTTGTTCCTGAATGATCCTTGTGTGCTTTTGATTTCATCAAGAATCAAAAATCTAAAATTGAATAGTGTGAGTAGAAGATGGATAACAAAAATGAACCAATGACTGGTCAATGCAACATAAAACCAGCACGTTTTGCTGGGGGTATTGGAGATTGAATCCAGAGATGCCTCACCACGAAGCCCCAGCCCCAGCCCCACTGTTTTTATGAGACAGGGTCTGGCTAAGTTGCCCAGGCTGGCCTCAAACTTTAAAACCTCCTGCCTCAGCCTCCTGAGCCACTGGGAGTTACAGGTGTGTGCCACTGTGTCCCACTGGAAACAGTACGTTTAAAACTCTCACGGGGGCTGGGGGGAACACTGCTATTTCCTCAACTTACTTGTAAGTAGTTCCTTTTTTGTGTGTGATAAAAATTATCTGTGATAATTTTTTTTAAATTTTTATAGACTTCATTTTGATTCATTGTACACAGATGGGGTACAAATTTTCATTTCTATGCTTGTGCATGATGTACATTCACACCACTCATGTAGTCATACATCTACATAGGGTAATGATGTTTATCTCATTCCACCATTTATAAGACTACTACAGTTAAAATATTAAACTCCGAGTTCACAAACATCAGATTAGAAGATGTTTCTTCCAATTTGTTAAAGTCCCCAAAATTCAGTACTTTATGTGAATTTAAGGAAAAAAAATGAACTTGCAAGCTTATATTTTCTTTTGTTTTTCCTCCAAGCTGATACTAAGATGTTACCAAGAATAAAGATACATGGATTCATTTGGGAAATACAGAGTTTCATACCAATTTGGAGAATTGAAAGCTGCATTTTTTTTTAACATGCCGAATATTTTTATCCTTTTCCTGTTTACAAGTACAAGCAGAAAATACAAAATGTCATTGTGCTACTTTCGGTAGTCCTTGTACCCTTAACACATTCTTTCGTCGGCAACTACATTAAGACCATGTGATTAATATTTCAGGATTCTTCAAAACGGTGCTCTCAAAATATAGCAGTGGCTTCCCACATACACCACCATTTGGTGGCTTACATTCAAAATGACCTATCAAACGGATGGTTCCGGACATTTCTCTGCTGTGTGGTTCACAACCTTCCAGTATTGGCAGCATGAATGTGTGAAGTCCATCCTGCGTCTGTTTATTCAACAGCACTGAAAATGTTCACTATCTCCTCCATCCTCAACAGAACCCCTGAGAGGGATTCCCTTGGCATAGCAGGACTGATGGGTGTAGTATTTCCCATCATTCTCTTCTGGTTGAGAACTGCTACCCTGCATTTTTTAATGCTACTGTTTTTTTAATCAGGTCCAAAGTACTTGCTCAAGAAACATCTCCCCACTGCCCTCTTTCCAGTGAGGCTGCAGGGGCAGGGATGGGGTACCTAAGAATAGGCTCCTGACTTGGCCTTCAGACGGCCATTGTGGAAAGATCAGTTCACATCAGCAAAGCAAACCTTGCACCCAATTCCTTTAACTTTGTCTTAATCACTGCTTTCTGCTGATAGAGCATGAAGGAAGAAGACTGAGGAGGAAGAAGGGATCTGTTCTCTCATCAGCTCACCAACTACCATAACAAGGTTAAATTTAAGGTTCTTCAGTAAAGTCTCTTTGTAGATTATAGTTGCAGTTACTTTGGGTTAGATGCAAAAATGTTTTTTCAAGCTAATATAACATCTGCTGGAATTTTCTGGTGCACAGATATGAGCACATGAACATGCAATGCCCAATTTCATAGATGTCATAGCTGCTCTTCTACCAATGTCCTATGAAGATGGTCAATCTTGTTTCTCCTTTCTAAGAAATACAGAAAGAAAGATGGTACCTGATTGTTTTCATAGCTCATTTTAAAACTAAACTAGCTTTAAAAAGTAGCTAATAAGAGCAAGTGTGGTGTCAAATATCAAGCAAACACTGAGTACTGTGTTCACATGCACTGCTTCATTTAATTGTCAAAATAACTCCATGAGCTTGTGGCACTAACACTCGTCCTATTTTGCGATGAAGGAACATGGAGTTTTAGGGAGGCTTCAAAATCACAGCAGTAAGTGGTAAAGTCAACCATCTATCTTACCCCCATGCTTATGTTTTTCTAAGTTTTTATGTACTGTGGTTACCTAAGATTAGGATTGATCTTCAGCAAGAATGTGACTTGGATATGAATGATGGGGTGAGGAAGTGACTTGGTCTCAATTTCTATTTGCCCCCAAGTTCAACCCATCGCTGCCTCCATGGACAAAACTTTGTTAACTGTGATCTCCTGTCAGTGTCACAATAATTTGGGGGAGTTACTAAAGACTGGGCTCCAAGCCAAGTTTATGATTATCTTGTGGGGCATGAGAATTCTCATTTCTCACAAACTCAAAGGCCAATGAAAATCCTGCTGGTCCAGGAACCCCACTTTGAGAACCATTGTCTGGCAGTAAACAGATTCACCTCCAAGTAAAAATGTGAAGAGTTGCTCATGTCAGATAAGCTCAAACTACTTCACCCCACTTCTCCATTATCCAAATGGTACTGAGCCAAATGATTGTCAGAAGAAAAATAGTCAATCTTGGTGTTGGGAAAGGGTATGTCAGAAATGTGATAGCTTTAAAGAATAAAGAACATGCTCATAGAACTTAAATTGTTCTTCTAACAAAGACAAAAATGCCCTGTAATGTCCCTAGTGTGATAGAACAGAACCAGGGCTAAAATAGCCTTCTAAAAATGGATTGCTCTAAAAGAAGGAAAAAAAAAAAAAAGAAAAAAACCACAAAGCTTATACACACAGTTATGCTAAAGGTCACATTATGAGAATCCAAAATCTCCCATCTCCATCCCAATGTACCAAGTCATTGCCTCAGCACTTGAAAGGTGGATGCTGAAGGATAGTCAGAAGTTCAAGACCAGTCTGAGCAGTAAGTATAGCAAGACTTGGTATAAACAAATAGAAAATTAAACAAAATATTTCAAAGCAAATCTATCAAATGAGTACTGTCTCAAATAAATTGTTCTCTGATATCAATAATGTGAACTTATCACTGGTGTCTTCTGACAGTATTTCACAATTATGAAGTGGCACAATGAGTTCCTGTTTATTTGATCTGGCACACTCCTATTTCCTTGACAATAAGTTTAGGATGGCAAAACACAATGGTTTAAAAAAACTTAGTAAATAAATTAATCACTTAGGGAGTTTTTCTTTTTTGGTGTGTATGTATGCACTCCGGAGAAACAGTTTTCTAAAAGACAGTTGCAAAACTAGAAATTCAAGTTCATGCCATCCACAGGAAGTTTTCCTCTCTCTAATAAACATTCAGGTAATTTGTAAAAGATTTACTGAGCTGTTTTGAAGGCTCTAACTTGATGTCAATCTTTAGTATCCTCAGGACATTATTTTGAAATGGCATTGGGGAGATGATGGAGATACAAAGGATCAGATAAAATTGAAATGTTCCATTTTGGTTACCTTAATCGAATTTATAAAGGAATATGCCAGACATCCATTTAGAACAGTTAAGATAATTAGGATGGAGATGTTTAATAATCAACAACAGGAATGTTAAGTGAAGAACAGCAAAGGCAAAAAAAAAAAAAATTTCTACCTAAAAATCCTAAAAATCTGATTTGCTTTTAAACCTCATAGTACTTTCTGTCCAGGGCAGCCTGGACATAATGAGAATAGCCTGGCTTTGGAACTGGAGCTATAGAGACCAAAATTTGGATCCTAGCTCTGCTATTTATTAGATGTATGAACGTGAACAAATGATTTAGCTTTGCTGTACCTCAACATTCTCACTTGCAGGGCTGATGTGATGATGAGGGAGACAATACACAGCAGGACGAAGCCTGGTGTGTGATATGTGCTAGCTATGCACTGAAAGGTCACTTGTTACTACTGTTACAACTGGTTGAACTGGTTGCAAGAATGAAGATAATCCACCTATTTCAATTTTTTAAAAATGTTTCGTTTTTAAATAAGACAGAAAAAAAATTAAAAATTAAAATAAATAAAACAAAATATAATTTCTAGAACAGTATGGAATAACTTATCCATTATTGTTTTATTTCCCCCTATGAACAAAAGGTAGAAACCGTGGGACTAACTTCTGATTCACAGCATCTGTGTCTTATTCAGTAGCCACAAGTAAGATAAGTATCAGGCAAAAATGTCCTTTTATTTAAAAAATGCACACAAACTTTTAAAATATAAAATAACTTAAGCGACTGGGTTGGGTTTTCATGGTTTCTTCTCTCCACCAGTAGTGCATGATGCAAACCCTCTCCTCCATCAAGCCTGATTCTATTTTCCGCCCTCCATCTCCTCCCATTATTTCCCTTCTTACCTTGGCGCTAGCTGTCAGGAAAACAGACAAGGGGGGGAAATGACAGAAAAAAACTATGCTGAAAATTGCCTTGCTCTTTCACGAACAGAATGCAGCATAATCCCATAAATAGGTGGGTAATTCTAAAATGTCAGATGTATGTGGTTTTCACATAAGGTGCAGTAAATCCTCTAGAAGCAAATCCGCATAAAGCTTGCTAAATATAAATTAACTTCATAAACATTATTGAGCACAAATGAAAAAGAACACAATAAAAGAAAACTTCTTATTTCCCCATCTTGACCATCTGATGACTTCAGTTATTTCTCTTTGTTGAATTTGGAGGGAGGGAGCTTGAACAGGAAAGGGTCTACTAAACAGCAAAGAGAAGCAAATGTTCAGCCCATTTTCAAGACCTAACTCCATTGTCAGAAACTTGGCTTAAAAGTAATCCATCCTGCTTCATATGCGTATGGAAGTGATGGGGCTGGAGATCACTGTCTCCAATCTTCTAACTCTAATCTTTGTCTAGTAAACCTGGGGTTCTCTCACCAGGGCCCCCTACCAAGGCAATGAGGCTTCCCATTTACCCAGAAGGGACTGACTGGAGGAGAAAAGGGCTCCAAATTCTTTGACGTCATGCATGCTGTTCTAATGCCCAGAGGTTGCTCCCAGGTGTGAACAAAGAGCTGTTCTGAACTTGGACTTAGTTATGTTCACTGCAATTTTCTCTAAGGAAGGATGTTATGAATTTGTAATAGATCGCAAGAGAGCATTGTTAGAAATGAATGGATAAATTATTTCAATTTGATATGGTGACAATCTTACAAATAGAGGGCAGCAACAGCAATCTGTAATCACAATAAGATTTTTTTTAAGTGCACATATTTTACTAAATGAAGATCCCTTTTTCCTACTGATCCTGTTCCAGTTCTCCCATGTAGGACACTGAAAATTTGCTGTATAAAGAATGCAGATCCCAGATCTCAATATTGCCTTGAAAAATAATTCAGAGAAACATTCTAATCCCTAGGGCTATACAGATTTCATAGACACATTTTTTTCCTTTTATTAATGCGAAGTTTTTCTAAAATCTCATACAACGATTATGACTTTCTTTGGAAAACTTTAAGATTATAAAATGTTCATTTGAGTTTTCTCAACATATTGATCTATCAAAGAGATAAATTTGAGTAGATCGAGCACAACTTAATTGAATGACTCTATAATCATGGAGGATGGTGGAAAGGATGAAAACATCTGTTTGCCTACAACACTGAAGTTTATATTAGCAAAGGAAATGAATGGAAGCTGAAAACCAGAAATCATCACAATGCAAATAATAAATTAAAAAAATGAAGACACCCAAATAATTCTTAATGAGCTAAATGTAGAAAACATTTAACTATTTTTTTATAAACTGATCTCTGCCTTGAATTTAAATATAAAAATTACCAAAAATATCTGGCAACACTTTTGAAAGATTTAAACAAGTGCTTCCACATAAACCATCAACCCTACAGCAACAGCACACCCATCCCAGCTGTGGCATGCAAATCCAGAGCCACTGACAGTGAACTTGATTGACATTTCACAGAGCATCAGGCTTTTTGATGAGTCTCCACTGTCTTCTTCACCCTTTGATATTTGGGGTACGTAAAGACTAGTGGCTCATTACAGATCCTCTAGTGAAAAATAACAGGCCAGAGACCTGAACAGAGGAAACAGCTGTTCCTTCCTTCTTCTACTCACACTCCCATGTGGATCTGTGTGGATTAGCATCACTATGTAAAAGTGTCATCCATTGCTAGGTATGTACAACTGTTCTTTCACTGGGTCATTTATATCTTAGCAAACATTTATTAAGCTTTTACATAATAATGGCAACAGTAATAACCAGAGTGACTATTTAGTGAGCACATACTAAAAGTCTCTATCGGAGAGGTTGAGACTCTCTATGGAACTGTTGTTGCCTTCACGTGAAGAAGCAGAACACAACTTACTCTCACATTTAAAGGGGTGCTGCCCTGCAGAGGTGCCTCTGGACTTACGTGGGGATCCTCCCTATGCATCTAACCCAGGCTGTCCCTCATTAAAAGGAACTGAGTAGAAAAGCCATCTGAAATAATAGGACTTCTGAGTATCACCCAAAGAAAGAATCAAGCCAGGAAGCTGGTTCCAACCAGAAGCTAAAATAGTAGTTATTGATTGCCAATTGATTGTGGTGGACACTGGAGGTATTAACCAAGCCAATTTAGACTAGAATCTTCTTTTTAAGGGAGATCCTAGCCAATGAGAGACAGAAATGTTTCTCTTATTAACTTTAGGTATCACCTATGCTTGCTCAGTTTTCCCACCAATTTAAAAACAAAGGTTGCAGAGAAAACTGGGGAAGAATGAAATATGATTCGGAGCCAGGACCAGACCAAGAGAAACATGTGCTGAATAATTATTTGATCAGCATTGCTAGTCATTGTCACCCAAACTACTTTACAGCCTGAATCGCCACCAATCATGATATATGCAGCAGAACGGAGTGCAGTAATAACTGCTCAGTGCCCCTCTTCCTTTTTGTTATGCTGATGGGGCCTGAGGATCTCAGAAAAAAAAGGACTGAGCTACCCAGTGTTCCAGTTATTAGCAAAGCTCTTCAATTCTCCACTGTCGTTTTTTTGGACTGGAGTTCAATCCCAGGAGTGTTTTACCACTGAGCTACATCCTCAGTCTTTTTATTTGTATTTTTTATTTTGAGATGGTATCTTGTTAGGTTGTTGAGGCTGGCCTTGAACTTGTGGTTCTCCTGCCTCAGCCTCTAGAGTCCTCGGCTGAGGTTTTTAATCATGGGTCCAGTCATCATTTGCTTTTCAAAAATAAATAGAGAATTTTTTAAAAGAGAATTTTCAAATTCTGAGTCTACATGATTTTTTTTATGTGATTTATGTTTAAGAGATACAAGCAGACTAAACATCTGTTTTTGGTATTGCATGTAGTGGATTAAAGATTTTATATAACTATCTGCCAACATTTAATATTATATGTGTTGGACCATTCCAACTTTGCTTATGTCTGAGGAGAACAAAATGAAAATTCTCCAGGGCTCCCTGAAGAGACCTAGTCTAGACCAAATGAAATTTATGGGCAACTTGCACTGTCTGTTTTCAGTGCAAAACAGACAACAATCCCAGGGATCATAGTAAGAACCAGCAGCCCAAGTACCTGGATAGCACTGATGATCTTGCTGATGTTTAAAAACTGCCTGTACCAACCTAACCTCTTCCACTGACTCAGTGACACTCCTACAAGTTGGGGGGTTTGAAAACTCATTTAATGCATTCTGAACTCATCCACTTGATGGATTGTTGTCCCCAGAAATCAGTTTAAATTGCTAGCAGAAATATGCAGTGTGACGACAGATTGCTCATCTACTCCCACCTTGACAAGGATGACCTAGCAACTTGATGAGGCTTACCTGTGAGCTGAGCACAGGACCGGGTGCACAAGAGCAGGGAGGGGGCTGCACCTTCTGGAACCTGAGCTCCATGGCACAAGACAGTTGTCTTAAGCTTCCACCTGATCCCCTCTCCTGGAGCACAGAGGGCTGGCCTCTAGACGCTCCTAACTGTATGGCATGTGGAACTGGCCCCACCCTCGGGGGCTCTAGGAGGTTCTGCGGAAAGTGCTTTGGCAGCCTGAGCACTTCAGTCATCAGTCTGAATTCATGGGAAAGGGCAAGATGCCAGAAGTGCTTGCAGGTGAATACTTGGTCCCTTTCAAGTGCATCTGACTTACACTGATGACTTAAAAGTGTGTTTATCTTTTGTTGGGAAGGATTATCAGTTAGGTCAGTAAATCTTTTCCAGGTATAAATTATAAATCACAAACAGGGAGGGAGGGGCCTTATCAAGTCACAATCTGCTCATCTGGGCTCACCTCATCCCAAATATTAAACACAAGCAATCATGATGAAAATAGATATTGATAATATAAAAATAGGAACATCACACTGACATGTTCCCCAAGTGTGCTGGATCCTGAAGAGAGAATCAACTGCCCTTTGTAAAACATGAATGCAAGAGAAGCCAGAACTGACCTTTTTAGGCCGGGATAAGGTGGGTATTACCGAGGATCGAACTTGATCACAGAGCCACATCCCCAGCCCTATTCTGTATTGTATTTAGAGACAGGGTCTCCCTGAGTTGCTTAGCACCTCACTTTTGCAGAGGCTGGCTTTGAACTCACGATCCTCCTGCCTCAGCCTCCTCAGCTGGGATTACAGCTGTGTACCATGGTGCCCTGCTCAGAACAGACCCATTTAAAGAAAACCAAAGGGGCTCAGTTGGTAGCGCGCTTGCCTTGCAAGCACAAGGCCCTGGGTTCAATCCCCTGCATTGCGGGGGGGGGGGGGGGGGAAAAAAAAAAATAAAGATTTGTTTTAGCAAACACAAAAGAATTGCATATCATAACAATCTTAATTCACCTCAGATGTACAAAAATCTTCACTCATACCAAACAGACCTCTAGAACAAACTTCAAAAACGAATATAAACTGCACGGCAGGCAGTTGAAAACCTTCTCTGGGATTCTATTTAGAAGATGTAGCCAACATGAATTTAGGAAAAATGGTTTTCCACATCACTTCGCTAATTAATGCTTCCTTCCTGTATATCACAAAGCAGTTAGGATCATTTAAAAAGTCCTTCCAGCCAGCCACTAAAAGTTGGTCACTTTTACTGGGCCGGGCAGAGAGGAAGTCTCTCTGTGAAGTTGGAATTTCTTTACAGTGGCTGTAAAAGGTTTTTATTTATTAGCTATAAAATATTGCATAATAAAAAATGGAATTAAAAAAATGTCGATCACCTTCGCATCCAGAAAACTGAGACCTGCATTCTGTTCATTAGAATAGAAAAATTTTTTCATCACCCTAGGCAGAACCATTCCTAAAGAGGCTCAGATTTGACGGGAGAATTATGGTGAAGTTGTAAATCCTTCTCCCGGATCAAAAAAAAAAGCATAAAAATTTTTGACTGATAAATGATCACCTTTGTGAAAAAAATGACACTGTTCTCCTCAAGGCTCTGCTGAGCTTCCACTTGTGTGAAAACACAAGAATCCATTCCATGCATAGGTGGAAATGGAGGAAGTGTTTCTGGGGGGGAAGACCTGTGTTCCAACCCAGGCATTTCCAAGACTTCCAGCCTCAGTGTCCTCTGAGAGCGCTGGACTAAGTAATTTTAAATATCTTTTTAAACTTCTAAAATTCTAAGCCTGTTCTCTGTTCCCATGATCTGACAGACTTAATAATTCTGAGATAACATGTTTTAAGAAACACCAAAACAATAAACAATTTGGTTCAAATGCTTTTCAGCAGATCGTTCCCATCTGTCTGTGTATCTGTCCTTCCAGGACTGGCCTGGGCTCATCTATGGAACCCTGAATCTGAGCTCCACCATTCCCCAGCCCTGGAATTACAAGCAAGGAACTAAGTTATGGGCTTATGTACTCAATAAATTCATTCCTTTAAAGTCTTCATTGAATGTGTTCTTTTCTTTCTTAGCAGAGTCCCCCCCACACACAAAAAATGTTCTTGGGCTCTTTTTGCTACATACTAAAAACCAGATCAGAAAAATCAATGAGGTAAAGAAATGTCTGGGAACCTCAGTGGTATGAAGGATCATTATTGCACATGTATTTTTGAACACCTGCATGTGGGTGACATGGGGAGATGACCCACAAAGACTGTACTTTCACAGAGCACACATTCTAGTGGTGGGGACAGAATTTAGCAGGAGAATAAACAGGTGATGGGAAGGAGATCAAGGGTAGGATTGAGAAAGTGATACCTGAACTGGGACCAGAGCCAAGAAAGGGCTAGCAAACGAGAAGGTCATATGGGTGGCATTCGAGGACAAAGGAAAAGTTGCAAAGTCCCTATGGTGAGCGTATCGGAGAGACAGAAAGAAGAAGACTGTCATTGGGGAATGCTTCCAAGACAGATCTGAGGGGTCACCCTGGGGTACATCACAGGCCCTTCACTCAGTGAAGAGAGGAGGGTTTATCCTCAGTATGGCAATGGGATTGGCTAGAAATTTTCAAAAGATCTCTGGCTTCTGGTAGAACATGGAGCACAGCAGTGCCATCAGAAGCAGGGGATCCATTAGGTGGCCACTGGGGTAGCCAAGAGAGAGAGGAAGGCCACCTGGGCCAGCGTAGATGAGGTGGAGCTGAGAGTCAGCTTCCAAGTAAATGACATAAGGGACCAACGTCGCTCTTCCTCACAGCCCTAGGAGCTTCCTCTTAAACAGACTTGAGATTCCAAACAAGTGACATAAGGAACAAATTGTGACTTTCCCCCTTGGCTCTGTCCTTCAAAATGAGTCATGTCTAGATCCACCTGCACAGACGGGGGCTGTCACTTCCACAGCTAATTACAGCTCAAAAATGCCTCCTGCATGTGCCAGGACAACAGCCCTGAGGAGGCGGGCCACCAGGTCCTGTGGGTCCTGGCCACTTACAGGTGGGTCACACCTTGATAGCAGCCGCATGACAGCTCACTGCCTCGGGAGAGGAGGGACAGGATGCCCGAGTGTGATTCAGGCCAGAACTAGGACAGAGACCCTGTCAACGGCAACAGAAGGACATGAGGAGTTATCAAGGTTTCAGGGAGACATTAGGTAGCTGCTGGGGTGGCCAGCACTGTGTTGTTGTTCAAACGAGGCCTTCCCTTTCCGTTTCCTCCCTGAGCTGAACTTGACCTAACTGGGAGGCTATGAATTCCTAGCTGGTTTCTAGGAAAACTGAGAAACTGAGTTGATACACTCAGATCTGGTTCTGCTCCTGCCTTTCTTTCCTGATTGCTCCTACAGAGCTGGCCCCTGATCCTGCAGAGGAATGGGCCCATCTCAAGTAGCAGTGAAGGAGAAGCCTCCCTCACAGATCCAGTCTTTACCCCTCCTTCTAAACAAGCGTAGTTCAGTAAAGAACGGTTTTTCCTGGGTTTTCTGCCCATGTCCCTCTGATGAGCACACTCCTAGCTCAACAGCAGCAGCAAATGGGCCGGTCCCATTTCTCTCACAGCTCTAGTGTCCACTACAGTACTTTGTGCCTTGTGGTGGTGGCTGCTCATTATTAATGCGCCCATGGAGTAGCCTCAGAATGAATGGATGAAGACCAAGTTGCCTCTAGCATCCCGATGTCAGTGGCCACCCCTTCTGGACACAGAAGACATCTTGGACCACCAGACTTTGCTATGAACCAAACAGTACAAACATTATCTCAGCCCTGCTTTCCTGTTCCTACTCCAAGTGACTTAGACTTCCCCTCAAACAGACTTGAAACGTGACAGACAGGCCCTGCTGACAATTGCCAAAAGGGAAACAGGACAATCCCAACCTGGGAAGCCAAGAAGGTCTCCTGATAACACTGGACAGGGTGGGTGAGGAGCCGGGAGCCAGAGTTTCACAACTGTCACCTAGAGGAGTAGGGAACCTGTGGTTCCCTTCACCCACCAGCAAATGAACCCTGAGAGTTGAAGTTAAAATATTTAGATGCAAATAATTCTCAGAGGAAAGAGAACAAAAAATGTTGGAAGGGGTGGAGCTGGTGGGGGAAGAAGTCAGTCCTAGGAGCAGCAGCCTGGGGAGCTGAGCAGATAGGATAGGAGATAAGGGCCCTGGGAGCTGGTCACACCCTCCCACATACAATACACTTGGACTCCTTTACTAACAAAGGTGGCTCAGGTCTTGACCAAACCCCAGCACAGTGTAAGTCAGGGTACCCAGAAATGGACTTGAAACAATGTTTTTAAAAACCATTCAAGAGGGCAGGATATAGCAAAATATGATTCCTGGGAAGTCTGGGAATAACATGGCCCTAAGGACACAAAGGAAGTCCAAGTTTCCTCATTGTACTTGAAAAGAAGCAGAGTTTTGAAAACCGGTGTTTGGACCTGGAATGAGAAACACCAAGGCTGCCAGCTAATCCCATTGCAAGATGGAGGGGAAAATGGATGGGATTCCAAAGCAAGAATCTCAGGGAAGCAGAAAGGTGGAGCAGAGGCCGGCCATTCAGTTCCATTTCCTTCAGCTCTGCAGGACAAGCCAACAGGACTTCTGCTCCAGCTGCAGACAGCCTACCAGGAGACTTGGTCCCCATGGTATCAATGTCAATCCTACAGCTAACCTCCCCCTAGAAAGAGCCTTTCTAAGGGTTTAGGAATAAAGAACATTAAAAGACCTATGCACAGGGTACGACAGCCAAATGAGCTGTTCAAGTGCAAGGAACAACCATTCTAATCTCAGAGCTGAAATCAACAACAGCAGTTCACCTGCAACAACCTGCAGAGGCCCACCACACAAATCCCATCTGCCTGGGGCAAGGCCTCTTTATTCCTCTCAAATTCCTCAGTTTCTCTCCTTTTCTTCTTTCGCTTCCTTGCTCATTCTTTACTGGCCATTATCAACTTTTGTCATGGTTTAGATGAGATGTTGCCCCCCCCCAAAAGCACAGTTGTGAGACAATGAAAGAAGGGTAGAGGAGAAATGGTTAGGTTATGAGAGCCTGCACCCAAGCAGTGAGTTAATCCCCTAATGGGATTAACTGCGTGGCAACTGAAGGCGGGTAGGGTGTGGCTGGAGGAGGTGGGTCATTAGGGGTGTGCTTTTGGGGTATGTTTTGCATGTGGGAGTGGAGTCTCTGCTTCCTGATCATCATGTGAGCAGCTTCCCTCTACCACATTCTTCCACCATGATGTTCTGCCTTATCATGAGCCCAGAGGAATGAAGCTGGCCATCTATGGACTGAGACCTCTGAAACCGTGAGCCCTCAAATATACTTTCCTCTTCTACAATTGTCCTGGTCAGATCTTTTTAGTCACAGCAGAGAAAAAGCTGACTAAAACAACTTTAAGGTCAATTTAGCTGTTTATGTTGATTGTGTCATGCCTGTGTTTTAAATCTTTAAATGGACTCCACTGTGTATACCATAAAATTCAAATAGAAGACTAGGGAAGACCACGGGCTCTCTCAGCCAGCCCTAATTTGTCCCTCGAGTACCCTACACTTCAGTCAAACCAGGCAGCACACTGTTGGTCACCTAAATTGTTCTTCACACATTACCAATTATCTTGAATAATGAAATCCTGACCCTGAGTCCCTTTTTAAAACTTGAAATCAGCTACCACTTCTTCCATCAAGCATCACTACATTCAGCAATAAGACCTCAAATTCACGTTTACATACACAGCACTGCAGCTTCTATGTTCACTGAACATATATTCATTTATTCTATTATCCAACAAGCAACTGACTGGTAGACCCAGAGTGTAATTATCACTTTCAACACACACACACACATACACGGGAGTTCCTATTATCTTGAATGCAACAGATATCTTTAGGAAGTGAGAGTTTTAAACTCACCATGTTTTAAGACTTTCAATTTCCATTTCCCTTCCAAAAATTTTATTTTTAAAAATTCATGCAATCATTCTTGAAGCACGTATTTCATAATATGAAATTACAACATGTTTGATGAAAACCTGTTGGCAGTTCTCCTCTTCATGAGCATTCTTTGAAAAAGCATACCATGACAAAAGGCACACCTAACTTCAATATTGTCTGCATCCACCTGAAATTTCCTATGGATCATGTTTCATTACATCCCGCCCTCTTGAATTCGTTTGTTTGGTTGGTTAAAAATTGTTTAAACTACTATTTAAAAAAGGAAAAGAAAGAAATGTTGCATTCTGATTATTCCATGCACAGCAAGGTTTGATCCACAAAGTGTTAGCCCATGGACATCATGTGATGATTCTTTCCCTATTCTCAACTCCTCTATCATTTGCTACTGTGAATGTCAGTGGAGTAGCTATTGCCTGGCCAAACTTCTGCCAGCCAAATTCACTCCAAACCTGCTCTTGTTTATGAAAAGGAAGCCCAAGACTGATGCAATAGGAGGACCTCTGTTTAGATCTTAGATGTTGCAAGATAATAAAAAGAAAAACTGCTACTGAAACTGGCCTCAGGGTTTCCAGATCAAATGCCAGAGACTGTAGAAATACTATAACCGAAACAGGGAAAGGAGGAAGAGGAGGTGGTTTTAGAAGAAAGGGCATAAGGTCCTGAAACCTTTGCATTGAGATGTTCAGATACAGTTGGCGATCCAGGTGTGGAGGTGGGCACTACCAGAGGGATGGAAAACATCCGCAAAAAGTATTTGAGTCACAGAAGGAGTTAAACTGTGGAGCCTGAAAAAGACTCAGGAAGACACTTGCAAATGCCCTATTTCAGAATTGGAGAAAAAGGAATAAAAAGCCTACAAGTCAAGAAACACAGGAAGAAGGGAAGGAGTAAGCAAGTGGCCTCCTCCAGTCACCAGTCTCTCCTGATTCAGGCACTGACCTGTAGATGCCATCCTATGCGGGAGGCACCCAAGGAGTTTAAAGTCCAATGTCAGATCCATGCATATTGGTTGTTAAAGAGCCCAGAGGGAGCAGAAGCAAGCTGTGGGAGATCACCACTCTAACCACCCAGGCAGATGCCAAGGAGGAGGAGGAGGCCAAGAAGAGGCTCAGCTCCTCAGTGTTAAGGATGCTTGTATTCTTGGAGAGCAGTCCCACCACTGTGACACCAGGTGGGGGTGGGGAAGCCAAGTTGTTGGATTGTTGCAATTGATAAAGAACAATGGATCGAAAAGTTAGATAAAATGTCTACACAAGGCAGAAGTGATAGAAAAGTCGATTTCTGTTCCAATACAACTATTATTCAGGGAATTTGAACATTTGGTGAAATTATGTCCTCTGAAAGTAAACCAACACACCCCCAAAACCCGACACTCACCCCAGAACATGGCTTTGGCAGGGTTCTCCATACCCTATTTACTAACAGTCCATTTTCACAAGCTTTAACCTCTGGGAGTTTAATTATGTTCTTGAGATTTTAAAATCAGAAGCCAACATTTCTTGTCATATTTTGAAGATAATAATAAAAATAAAATCCTACTTATTAAATATTCTCAATTAAACTGTCACTATGCAGAACTTGAAAACCTCAGTTCTGCCGGTAAGCCTCCCGCCCTCACAGACGCACTGGCCATAGCTCCAGGGGTAAGAATAGCGTGCACTTCCCTCCCTCCTCTGCTCCCTCCAGTCCCAAGGAGAGGCTATTTAAATTCATTCACTTATTTTTCAACACACATTTGGGGGGCATCTAGTGCGTGTCAGACAATGTTCTAGATGCTAGGGATAAATCAACATCCCTTCTGTTGCTTTGATGGAGGCAGAGGAAATGGAAAGAAAGCAATGCACCAAAAACCAAACGCATGTAAAATGCAGGTGGTGAGAAAAGTGTCAAGGGGGGATTAAAAAACAGAATAAGAAGATATATTTCATTTAGTTGAAAACGGAGGCACCCAATAACACTTGACTTGCAGAGGGCAAGACAATGTTCATTCAGTACTGGGGCAGAGGTCAGATGCAGAGGGTGGTCCCAGCACAAAGGCTTCCAGATACTTCTGCGTGCTGCCTCCTCCCGTGCCAGATGTTCACGGCACCAAAGATGACCATGGAAAGCCCCAGATGATGCCCAAGCTCACTTTAAGGCCAGGTTTCTGGATGAAAGAAAAAAATCAAAGTTGAGGAAGCATAATCGCCTGTATACAATCCACAAGGCAAGTGATGAGTTAATGGTGTCTTCTAATCCCTCCAGTGTCCCTCTATTGCTGAAGGTCTTTTTGTTGAAATGGAGGAGAGAGCAAGAATGCAGGCAGCAGTTAGTCCACATTAGATTTTGGTACAGATCCCTATAACTCACCACTTTAGACTTACAACCAGTCTTCAACGAGTACGAACGTTACCTGGGAAACATGGCTGTAATTTCCTAATGAAGCCTGTGTCAAATGAAGATGCAAACTAGAAAAGACAAGGAAGTATATTGTACTTAGCGACCTTTCAGAATTTGCCCAATGCGCAGGCATCTACATAAAGCTTAAATGTATCTTAATGGCTTTACTTCAGCCAGGAAGATATGGCATGTAAAAAATTGCACTTGGACTTCTCAATACTTTCTGCATTTCAAGGGTCAATCCAGATTACTAAACACAGCCTGGGTCAACAGCCACACAACTGAAATTCATTTGCATTGAAAACATTGATTTGCCTGGGCGTGGTGGTGCACACCTGTAATCCCAGTGGCTCTGGAGGCTGAGGCAGGAGGATTGCAAGTTCCAAGCCAGCCTCAGCAACTTAGTGAGACCTTGTCTCAATATAAAAAATAAAAAATGCTGGGGATGTGGCTCAGAGGTTAAAAACCCCTGGGTTCAAAACTTGGTACCAAAAAAAAGGGAAAACCCTGATTGCATTTTATGGTTAACTACCCATTAATTAAAATGCACATGCTCATATTGAAGGTATATATTTCCCAATTCAGGGATTTAAAATTAAATTTTCCCAGCAGTGACCATATTTTTATAACTCTTAAAACCTCCAGTGTCCTAGCTATTGTCTCATTTACCTGAGACGAGTTGAAAGGGAGAGAATAAAAAGAAGCAAATTTCATAAATCTATAAATATATACTTTTATAGCCAACTGAAAGAGCTTACTATTTTCAACGCTCACCAAATTACATACCCATGATAGAAATTTCTGTTTCATAAAAGAATGTGATAAAAATTGACGATGTAAACTAGACCAATCTGTCAGGGAATGCGGCTTTCATAGTGGCCTCGGGGCAAAGCAGCTGCGAGTCATCTGTCCCCAGCACTGTGGTTAGGAGGGGACACCCATTATGCTGCATGAAACTTCCCGCTCAGGTGGATGGAAACTGGCATTAACTCAATGTATATATTCAGTTAAAAGGTTAATTTTCAGACTCACGGTTGTGGATATTAGTGCTACCGAGGAAAACCAGTTATCGTATGCTCCCTGAATTGCCTTTCTGTCAAATGGGATAAGGGAACTAAGAGCGGGGTAGTTCCTTTATTTCGGTTGAGAGTTGCAGCACTGGGCATGCTCATGGGCAGGCTGTTCCCTTTCCCATGTCCCATCCATGCAGGCAGAACTGCCCAGTGGTTAGACACAGGCTCTGCAGCCTCGGACTTGGCTGAGTGCTGGAGCTCACCTGAGGGCAGTGGATGGGAAAGCCAACTCATCCCGGGTTTCCTTAACGAAACGGGGCGGATACCGTGTGAGCAAGAACAAGAAATCGTCCACCAAGTCCTGACCCAGAAGCACCAAATTCTACCACTACCTGGTGTTCTAAAGTGCGGTCTTGAACTTGGAGCCTGTGTCCTCTAGATAGAGTGTTGTTCCCTAACACTGCAACTCCTTGAAACAACATTGCCAATCCCAAAGAACAAAGGCCAAATGTTTTCTCTGATGTGTGCATGGGAATTCACAATAAGGAGGAGGGCACTAGCAAAGAACAGAGGTACTTTAGGCAGAGGGGAATCAGGGAGGGGAGGGGGCGTGGGGCTGGGAATGATAATAGAATGAATCGGACATTATTACTCTATGTGCGTATATGACTACACCACCTGGGTAACTCTATATCATGTACAACCTGAAGAATGAGAAGTTATACTCCATTTATGTATGATGTGTCAAAATGAATTCTACTGTCATGTAAAACTAATTAGAACAAATTAAAATTTTTTCAAATAAAGAAAAGAGACTAAGAGTCAAAGCAAAAGACAAGAACACCTATTGAGTACTTTTAGGGGGTACTCAAATGGGGGTTGATCTAGTGTTAACCCCCTTTGCAACTCTGAATTAGACACCATTTTTTCCCATTTATTAACTACTTAAGAAAACAAATGTTAAGCAAAGATTCCAAGTAGTTAAAAGGCAAAGAGGGGGGATAAAAATTGAAGTTCATCGCATTATATAAACTAGTTATAACTAATATTTATAGAGTGATCATGGCTTAGTACTTCACACATATAATGCTACTAAATACCAAGGACGACTTCATGAATAAGGGAAAACATTATCGCCAGTTTAAACTAAGGAAACTCAGGCATGTGGGGTCAGGCAGTCATTTCAGCACGCGTGGCAAATATTGTGGCCGACTCAGGATTTGAGCCAAGGCGGTATGATTCCAGTACCAGGGCACAGTATGCTCAGGCCTCAGAAGCCTTCGGTCTTCCCCTGTGTGCTCAGGAAGTGACAGTGCCTAGCAGCAAAGAAAACATTCTCACACACACACACATACACACACACACACACACACTCTTAAAGGAATGAGTACTAGATTCCAAGTCGTCTAGCTTGTCTTCAGAACAGGAGAAGAGAATGAGCTCAAACTCAAACACTGTGGAAATCATTTATGTTCAACACACCCCCATCTTGGATTGGCCGAGGGGAGTCTTATTAATAAGTCTATTCCACTCTTGAGACCTTCCTCTGAGTGGCACCTACCTCTGATTTATGTCCCTGTGCACACATGCACCTGCTCAGTCTTCCTGGGAAAACATTAAGAGGAAGGAACAGAAAAGGAGAATGATAACCAGGACCTTGGAAAGAAATAGCTGAAATGAATGGACATCTTCCCCGAAAGATGCTCTGGATGGATCTTCACAATATCCAGACTTAGGACCACAGTTCAGCTCCAGGGGCTGGAGGTGTCTTAGCCTGCACCCACTAGAACTCCACTCTCATTACCCTCCAGCTGTGTGCAGCTGGGCATGGTAGTCCCCAGGTGATCAGAACTGTAGGCTCTGGGCAGGCCAGGTGTCCATGCCTTTTTAGGGACATCTTCTCAAATCCTCTGGTGCATTCTACTGTCACATATAACTAATTAAAACAAATTTAAAAATTTAAAAAAAGATTCAACATGAAGTTGGCCTGGCTTCATCCTAACATGTCAGCGTCTTACATTTATCTCACAACAGCCCGATGAGGTCAATATTATAGTTATGCTCAGTCTACAGAAGGGGAAATCAAGGCACCAAGAAGACTGTGACTTAGCTCATCACAGAGCTCAGTAAGGGTGGGGTAGAGTTTAGACCCAGGTGATCTGACTCCGAAGGGCCAGATGTTGCTCTGAAACCCTATACTTTTAATATTCCCCCAATTTCTGAGTCACATGAGCAGAGACAAAAAAAAAAAAATTCTTTCACACATTAAAGGCCTGTATATATCTTTCCCAGGCTCCACCCCTACCCGACCACTCCCTGCTTCCCCTCCCTCCCTCCTGTGCACACACAGCAGACAAACCTTATCTGTTGTTTAAAACACAGAGCTATGCCTGTCCTGGTCTCTCCTGTGTAAATGCAGTGAGATTCCTGATAGGAGGGCCTGTAATCCATAGTAAAAGTCTGATAAGAGTCTCTTAGGTGAGAGAGCAAACATGTTAGCTTTACAAGGAGAATGCACTCATGGAGTTAGAAAATACACAGACACAGAAGCAAGAGTGACCAGCTCAAAACAGCAAATAGCAGCCTCACTAGGCTGCCACCTACTATAAAATCTCCTGCACAAATAATCCTATTCCCAGGTTGGATAGCCATCTTCACAGAAAGTATACATTAACCATTAGATGCATCAATCAAAAAAAAAAAAAATTCAAGCAGCCAATTAAATTGTCGGTGCTCAGTCACACCACATCTGACTCCCAGTCTCCTCTTGCTCACTTTATCCTGATTCCCTTTGAATCCCCACAGCCAAGTCTAAACACCTATTTCATTATATTATCATCTGATTCTTACAGTGCTTGTTTGCAAAGCATTTTCCTAACCAGAACCTCAGTTAATGAACTGAATCACCAATACAACCCAGTAAAAGGAGTCCTCCTGTTTCCCAGAAGAAGAAACTGAGTTTCAGGGAGGCCACCAAGTCAGTGGAATCAGGAACCTTATCTTCTGACCTTGAAATCCAATCAAGTGCTGCTCTCATCCCACCATTTCCTACCCTTTCCTCTGTCCCCTACACTTCCTGTTCTGTTTTAGCCTTCTGTGTCCCAGGCTCTTCTGTGCCATCACTAAATATGCTACATATCAGATTTTAAACATTTTCCAAATGTCCAGACAACTAAAGGCATGCTGTTAGCCTCAGTCCACCATGCTCTCTGAAACAACCAGATAAGGAATCAAATTAGCATTTGCAATCTCAAATAAATCAAAAGCATGGATGTTTAAAACAAAAAGTCTATCCACATGCCGAAAAAAAAAAATTAAAGAAATAAAAAAAAATCACCAAGAATATACACAATATAGTAATAGCTGTTCTCCCCAAGTAATAGGATTGTGGGTAATTTCCTTCACTGCAATATTCTATACTTCCTAAATTGTCTATAATTAACATATATTACACTGTTTGACATCAAAGGAAAAATGATTTTAAAAACGTTAAGCAATGGAAGTGCTGAGAAACGCCAGGACCCTCAGGTAAGGAAGGAAAGGGACCGTGTTGTGGGGGACTGATTGTGCCCAGTCCTGAAGACAGCTGCAGGGAGGGTGGGGTGCAGACAGCGGCCACAGTTCCCAAAGCACAGGAGGGAAGCTGAACAGACTGCTTCCTCCCCGCTGCAGGAACTGGGACTTGTGAGAAGCAGCCACCTTCCCTTAAGCCCTGCCAACCCTTCCCACACCCACGTGCTGACTGGCAGCGTCCGAGAATGCCTGTTCTCTAAGACAAGTTCAAAGCCTGGTTGGACCAGAGCAGAGAGGGTGTTGATTCTTGGGCAGTCAGAGTGAATTATTTTGACCTAATGCTTTGAGGTATTCAATGTGTGACTCTAAATCATCAGAAAGGTCAAGGCACATTAAGGTGGGACTCAGAAACAAAATTTAAGATGGTGCGGGGGAGCATGACCTCTAGGGCAACCCCTCTGCCGCATGAGACACCAGCACCACACAGTTTTCTAAATCCCTGCACCATGGAGCCCTTACATACAAATCAAGCAGTCTGCTGCCCCGACCTTCCTCCAGGTGAAGGCAGAACAGAGTAACAGAAAAGGTGTTTTGTGCGCATGCTGTTTTCCCATGGGAGTCTGACCCACCACACCACCGCTTGTCAAAAGGGAGAAAATGGAATTCAGAGAGCAAATTGTTTCAGTGTTATGTTAACTGAATATCAAAATAATAAACACCAAAGGCAAACAATCCAGAAGGGGCAGGTGATCAATCATGACACTTGTGGGGATCGGACCTCATTAGACAGGAAAAAAGAACCCCTGTTCTACAAACTGGCTGCTGGAATAAGGTCCTCCCTCCCTGCTGGGGCTTCTTTTTTTTTTTTTTTTTTTTCTTCCTTTTTCTCCTCTCTATCAAAAATAAAAATGAAACAGAGAGAGACAGAGAGAGAGAGAGAAGGAGGGGAGGAAGGGAGGGAGGGAGGGAGAGAGGGATGAAGGAAGGAAGGAAGGAAGGAAGGAAGGAAGGAAGGAAGGGAGTGAGAAAGTTGGGACAAAGCCCAACTCTTTCCTGATGTGATTTCTTTCCTTCCTGCACATGTCCCGGCAAGTTGCCAGCAGCTGGTATTTGTTATTAAGGATCTGTGTAAACACCAAGGTGAGGAGACTGAGTCAGACCTCAGAACAGGAAGAGAAAGGACGCGAACACACTGTTACTTTCATCCGCAATCATGTTCAGCAGTCTCCATTACGATGGAGCCGGCTGTTAACATTCCCTGACATGAAACATTTGAGTGAAGTAAGAAGTAAATTCTAGAATGGAACTGGGCAGGAACCAGGAGGCCAAGGACTCAGGGATGAGGGCATACCTGTGCCTGGCTAGAGGCAGCTCTGCCACGGGACAGGACTCTACAGGGGACCAGGGACACCTGAATCCTGGGTATCCTCAGGAGAACAGCAGCCACCAGGAAAACTGCCAGACTAGAATTCCCTTCTTTTTTTTTTTTTCATATCCCCAGCCCCTTTTTATTTTTTTTTTTTCTTAGAGAAAGGGTCTCACTATGGGTTAGGACCTCACTAAGTTTGAACTTGTGATTCTCTTGCCTCAGTCTCCTGAGCCCTGGGATTACAGCCATGGGCCACTGCACCCAGGTCAAGTTAGGAATTCTTAAATCTGAGGGCCAAGGGTTTTGGGGATGAGATTGGGGAATGAGGGAGAAAGGGACAAAGAATTCTGTTCTCTAACTCCACAGGGTATATTTGTGACCCTGTCCCAGCCAAAGGAGGAAAGAATGACAGCAGGACCATTCAGCTGGACGAAGTCAGTGTGTTCTTGAGTCTAGAAAGCCCCACATTCTCTTTGGAGTCCAAATTCTACTACTCCATCCTGTTGTAGTTGTTAGATTTATTTTAAATTTTTTTAACATTATTACCTTTATAATGGATCCAAAAATCTGTACGTGTTTATGGGGTGTACTGTAAATGTGAGTCTAAGTACTACCTCCTCTCCATCCGAGCACCCCAGATTCCTTCAAATATGTGAGCGGCTGAAGACAGACTTGAAGCCTCAAGGGCTGAGAAATAACTTACAACCGCTACATTTCAGAGTACCCAGCCAGGGTACGTGGCCACCATCAAATTAAGAAAAGAGTCAGGGTACAATTGTTTCAATTGCAGCAAACAACCATGTTCCAAGACTGCTCCAGAGAGCAAAGACAAGCAAGAACTTTGACTATGAAGGTCTAACCCAGACTTAGTATCTAAAATGCAAAATTGGAAAAGTAATATTAAACTTTGTACAGTAAGCTGAGAACTGACACTAGTTACAAAATAGTTTATATCTGGGGTTTGTTGGCCTGATATAGATTAATAGATTAACCACTTACAAGCTTCTGAAATACTGATCATTTCTTGCATTCTTCAAGGCCTAAGACCTGTTTCTGCTTGCAAAAACCATATGTACATTTTGAGCTTAAAGAGTCTGTGTCCCTGGGACTCAAAATCCTCTTTCAAAGCACTTTCACATTGTATAATTTTTACAAAGTTCCTGGCAGTCCCCAGGCAGGAATTTCATAGCAATTGCAAATGGAAGTAGAAAAACAACAAAAGATATTCTAATTCAAGATTGAGCCATGATAGAAAGGGAAAATATGCAAAACTATTTCCTATACAAATAGGCACACTTTCCTTCCAGCTCAGTTCTGGAAAATGTCCTTTTTCATTTACGCATGTCAAAGGGTTTCGTAAAAATTTTTATTTTTAAAGAACAAAGTTGAGATAAGCAGAGTAACCGTTACATCTACCCATCAATCTCATACTGCTCTAAACAATTTCCACGTATCTAGAAACAGATAAAACACTTCATCTAGATGTCAACTTTATTTTGATTTCTTATATTACAGAGAGTGAAATCCAAACGGGATTTTGTCTTGGTACAAAGCCTTGGCTTGACTTTTCTCCCAGAAAAACAGAGTCTTGGAAGAAAAATGCATGCTGAGAAAAGGGTCTAATGAACAAAGAGGTACCCTGAGCTGGATTTTTTTCACCAGAACCTGTCAAGAGCAAGGACCTCTGGCTACCTCCCTGACCCCTTGCCCTCATGGAGGATGTGGCAGAGTCCTTTGGAAGGTTGGCCTCTATGCTTATTGGGGTGTTTACAAAGGGAACTTCAAACATTGGTCACAAAGATATTTCAATGTATCCTATTAAAAGATGAAAAAACTCTTTTGATAACTGAGATTTAACAACCCAGGTCTGGATCACTGCGTCACTTTAACCTGCTAAGAAGACACCAAAATCCACCAAAATCCCTACTCATCCTAAGTGCTGATTATTAACTTCTAGTTCCAGCTCAAGGAATCAGTGTTTTGGAGCCACTCATGAGCTTCTAGAAGACCAGCAGGAAAAGTAAAGGCCATTGTGTCAACATTGCCTATTTCAAATCTACAGCCATGACAGGGTCCTGTGTGCCACCTTGTGGAGCTGAGGCCTTAGACTAGACCTCCTGAGAGCTCCAAGATGCCCGTCCCAGGATGCCTCGTGAAAGGAGCTTTTCGACAGGGACAGTAACACCACTTGGCCCACAGGTTGCCCTCCTAAGGGGACCCCACTGCATGCAGCCCTTCTTTGGAACAGCTTTTATTACCAGGCTCTGAGTGGAGACCCCAGGGCCCAGATTCTGGCCCTTAAGAACAGAGCCTGCTGTGCTTGGGCTGACTTCCTTGTCTCTTTGAACTCTGTTGTGTTTAGTTACTAGTTTTCTGGGTGATTTTTTGAGATTTGAAACACGGAAGGGATTAAAAGAGAAAGCAAGTCAAGAAAATCAGCTAGAAAAAAATGCCTAATCCATTTCATTTGAGCCACAGAATGACCTTGGCATAGGGACTGTGAGTGTTGCACTTCAGCAAGTGCATGCGCTGTGATGAACCCAGCATTCATCCCCCACAGGCAGCTCCCCTCACCAAGCACTCGCATGTTTTTCTTTATTATTCAAAATCAACTCCAGCCCTATCAAGGGCAAGGGCTGTCTTCTTCTGCCTTGGTTTCTCTATTCCTGTTTGTCACCCTTTGCAAATATTTGAATGAGAAAACAGAGGCCACGGGAGTAACCACCACCCTGCCCACCCACAATGCATATCAATAAAAAATGCAGATGTGCACTTGACTACAAAGGTTGATGACCTGGAGCGGGGAGGAAGCCGATGTGTTCAAAGCAGAAGTTCAAAGGGCGCTTTCTCTGAAAGAAAAATGTTGAAACCCTGGTCTACACCCACCTGTGACTCCTAAAGTCAACACGGCAGAGTACAGCACACTGAATGAGTTTCAGTGTATGAGTTTCAAAAAACAGATGATGGGCTGGGAATGTAGCTCAGAGGTACAGCACTTTCCCAGCATGCCTGAGGCCCTGGGTTCAATACCCAGCAGGGAAAAAAAAAAAAAAAATTGGTGTGGGGTGGTATTGTGTGTTTATGCAAGATAATGATGGAACACAAGGCCATGACTTTCCCAAGGAAATTCGTGATACCTCTGTGATGCAGAATTTGTATTACAATGATTGGCCAGATTATTCCTTGCTTGAGAAATGTCTGAATGAACTTCCATGGGGCTGCATCACCCCCACTTCCAGATTATTAATAGGTAGATTTCTGTGCACTTGGAGCTATTGTAAAAACCAGCAGAGCCACTCCAGAGGGCCCTGTGATGTGGACCCTTTTCCCACATTTCTGTGGAATACAATATGTTCCACACATAAGTAAAAAATACATGTTTAAGAACAACCCTAGTTAATCACTGTTTGCTACTGTTGATTCTCACTTGGTCTGGACCATCCAAGTAAACAGAGATGTAACTGCAAAAATAGATCCATCTGCTTCTCTTGCAGGACATCAGGATATCTTGATTTCTTTAGAAGGACACCTCAAAGGATAATTTGAGAAGAGCCCACAAGAAGAATAAACTGGATCCTGTTTGCTAAAGAATGAACTGATGCAAAAACATACCTATAATTATAAATCATTGGCAGTCTGGTTACCCACATGATTTTGGAAAGTTTCACTCTCTGGCCCTATCCCTGTTGCTGACCTATGTTTGTCTTGGCTAATTTCACAGCCATCTATGCTCCAAACAAGTTTTTCCTTTAACCAGAATGCTGTGCAAGATCCAGAAGATTCTGAGGCTACTTCTCTGCAAGTGCTCCAAGTTCTAACACCAGCAGCTAGAAAGGGGCTCCTCAGATGAAAACCTGTGTCTTGCTCAGTCAGCCTTCTCCACTGGCTGCTTCAGGGACAGAGTGTAGGAATTTCCCAAGCTTATAAGGAATAGAACAGACTACCTCCAGGTTCTGATTATCCCTGGTCAATTTGTTAGCTCTGAATTTCTCAATAGTCACCAACTTTTTGGCTAGTTCTTTTTTGTTCTGCTAGGGTCACCACATTTAGCTGATGATATAATTTTATATCTATAATCAAACTGAACAACCTTTCACTTTTTTTTTAGTGCATTTCCAATTACACTCCCCCCAGCACACACACACACACACACACACACACACCCCTAAGAAATGGTTTCCAATAGAAAAAAGATAGATAACTCAGACCTCCCCTATAGATTGAATTGCTCGTCACTTAGATTTTTTTTCCTTTGGCGCTGGGAGTTGAACCCAGGGTCTAGGCAAGTGCATTATCATTGAGATACACCCTCAGCCTTAATATTTTTACTGTCCAGAAAAGACTGTCATTCACAGCACCCAGTCTAAGCGCATGTGACATTGCTAATCTCCACCTATCTGTGATGCTCTCAACAGGGGGCATTGCTCTCTCCCGTGGATCTTCTACTCAGCAAGGGAACCCACAAATCATTTTCAGTTCTTCTGTCCATAGTGAGTTTGAGAATTCACCAGTGATTTCCAAATTCTATTCTTTAGCCTAACCTGATCAGAACTGCCCAGGAGCCTGATAACCATTCAGATCTCAAACTCCAATCTCCAAATTCTTGGTAAATGATCTTAAAAATGTATTTTTGTGGTTGGGGGTATCACTCAGGGGCAGAACACATGCTCAGCACACTGGAGGCCCTGGGTTCAATCCATAGCACCAAACAAACAAGACATGTACATCTGTGGCCGGCATCTGAAACGATTTTAATGTACAAATTCCTTTTTGAAACCATAGGGGTCTGTCACCAGATAGAAAAGCCCAGAATACACTCACCTTCCACTGACTTATCTTATGCCACATTTACACCTACAGGAAGTAATGACCATGTGTTAATTTGGACATTCTAGGGCAGTTTCAAATTCCAAATCTAAACAAACATCTTCAGGTCATCCTTGGCCCTAAACCACCATCTACAAGATAATAAAGCATCAGTCATGTCAAATGAAGGGTGCTTCTTTTTTTCTCTTTCTCTTCAAACAAGTGATTTGCTATTTTCCCCTTTTGTTTAAATACAATCATCCTTTAAATATAACCTTCAAGTCAACTTTACTGGGAGGCTTTCCTTATCTTTCTATTATAGGCCTGAAGTCCTAGAAAAAAGATTTTGGTAAACATTACAAATCCTCATATCAATGGCACCCTTCTCTTTGCCTGGGTAAAAATCTACCATACCAACTCTAGTACAGAAAGAATCTTCTATGATCAATGGCTCTCAATGGTTGGAAGATAGCAAGCCATCTGATGATATCTGATAAATGAGTCAGGAAGGAGATTCCAAAGCCCCCAGCTCTTCAAAGTCTTTCAAAACCCAGCCCCACCCACCTAGCCAGTCTCTTCAACCCCAAGGTGAGGCAGGAAACGCCTGCTCCTCTAAAGGGACTGTGATGCCTGTCACCATCTTTATTTATCTACAGATTATCAAGTTCCTCTTTTCCTTGGAGCCGTTCCAGATAACTCCAGCCAATAGATAACTCCTTCTGATCTCTGGGGGAGTTTCTATCATCTTATCATACATTTTGACACACTGGAGCTATGAGGCTCCTGTCCAATATCCTATTCCAGATAACTATTTGCTAGATGAGGAAAGCGAGGTGGAAAACTGAGGGACTCGTTTCTAATCAGATTGTTCAATACTTTCAAAACAGAGGTTAGCAGCTCAGTCTGGAACAAGATTAGAGGCCTTTTACTCTGGAAAGCAGTATGGAGATTCCTCAAAAAACTTGGAATGGACCCATCATTTCACCCAGCTATCCCACTCCTCTGTTTATACCCAAAGGTCTTAAAATCAGCAAAGTATAGGGATGCAGCTGAAGCCAGAATTGAGGACAGGCAGTTAGTGTACAAATAGGGAGCCTGGTCAAATCGAGGAATGGAGGCCATCAGAGTCTGGGAAGTTGGAGACCGCCCTGGGAGATTGGAATATCAGTGTCTCCAGAGTCCTTTGATCACCAAGGTTACCTGCTTAACTGCCCCTCCCAAAAAGCTGCAGGCAAAGAGTTGCTAATTAATGTCCCCTGGACCCCTACCTGATCTCCATGTGGCCCATCTCCCTGCCATTTACATCTCACCATTTTGCTACCTCATCAGGGTCTAGTCACATAGGCAGAAAGGGGAGATAAGGGATGGAGGAAGGGACAAAACAAAGAAGATCCTAACCTATAAAAGATGTAGGGTGCATTCACTTCTCAGGGATTCTAGAACACCGCTTCTCCCTTCCTGGAGAAGTTTGTATTACTACTTTTGAATAAAGCCTGCTTAAAATGCTTGCCTTGGCGTGCTCCTCTGGCATTATACTTCAACACCAGAGGAAGCAGAACTTGTCAAAGCAGTATGGAGACTCCTCAAAAAACTTAGAATGGACCCACCATTTGACCCAGCTATCCCACTCCTTGGTTTATACCCAAAGGTCTTAAAATCAGCAAAGTATAGGGATGCAGCCACATCTATGTCCATAGCTGCTCAATTCACAATAGCTAGATTGTGGAACCAACCTAGATGCCCTTCAATTGATGAATGGATAAAGAAACTGTGGTATATATATACAATGGAATATTACTCAGCCATAAAGAATAAAATAATGGCATTTGCTGGTAAATGGGTGGAGTTGGAGAATATCACGCTAAGTGAAATAAGCCAAGCCCCCAAATCCAAAGGCCAAATGTTTTCTCTGATCACAGGATGCTGATACATAAGGGGTGGGGAGAGGTCATTGGGGGGGACAAGAAAAGAATGGAGGAAGTATGGATGGTATAGAGAAAAATGGGACCGGAGGGATTTGGGGAAGGAAAGATAGTAGACTGAGACGGACAGTATTACCCTGTGTATATGTAAGATTATATGAATCATGTGAATCTACATTACGAAAAAAAGATATATTCCCTGCTGTATAATTATATCAAAATGGGTTCCACTGTCATGTATAATTAAAAAGAACCAATAAAAAATAAATTAATTAATTAAAAAAAAAGATTAGAGGCCTTGGGAGTATTTGGCCTTTCCCTGAAAAACGATTTCACATAAATGCATCAGGGCTATGGTTTTACTGAATGCTGCCCTTCAGATTACTTGCCATAGGGTGCTCGTGCTCCACAGGACACCCCTGACATTCTTGAAAGATATTTCTCAAGACCATTATTAATTCCCAAATTAGAAAACCCCTGTATCGAGTGCATTTTCGTTATTTCCCTTATCTCTGAAAAGGCACTGCTATATCCTCAGTTGAGGATGATTGGGATCATAATTCAGGAACAAGCATCAAATCAGAAAAATATGCACCCAAAGGAAGCAAAGAATGTGGGTGAGGGGATAGGCTTGGTCAGTCGCTAGACTCTTTGCTCCTCATTTATTGCTGTGCTACTTTGGACAAACTGCTTAGGGCCTCTGGGCCTTCGAGTCCTCATGTATGAAAAGAAGATAATAATGACAGTCACTGTTCTTACCATATTGGGGTACTATCATGAAATACTCCAGAAAGTACACAGCAGCCACTACATGAATGGTTTAAATTAATGCCAAAAAACTAAACTACCACACGACGTGGGTTTTTGAGTGCACCCATGAACTGTCATGAGTACCCACTTGTGCATGTCCATCTTATGGAGGTTGCATTGCAGTTAATGACAAAATCCAAGAAGGCTGGATGCCTACCATCCTCACTTCACTTTACCACAAAAGCTCTGAACGTTTCTTCTGAAATTGCTATCCAAGCAAGTTAGAAGTCATTCATGAGAAGAGTTTGCAGTCACTCCTTCTTTCTGACCAGAAAACAGCACTGCACATCATGATTGATCTCATTTATCCTTAACCTGATCTAGGAATTATTTGCTCTTCAAAAACCCAATCCTCCTTAAAGAACAAAAGGATGAAGCGCATTAGAAAAGAAAATCCTAGACATTTTGAAGAGGAGAGGTCCAAAAAAGTTCTAAAAAGTAATCAGGGCATTATCCTAATCCATAAGTGGTCTCATTCAGAGACGCATTTGCAAGAAAGTCTCTATATTTTCTCTTAAAAAAAAATCACATTGTAATTTAAAGTGACACAGATTCCCTTGTGCATATAAAATACAGACTTCGTCTGGGAGGAGCATCAAGTCTGGCACCCAGTAAGCACCATGTACTATCCAGCAAAGCTGACCCAGTGCTGGGCACGTAGCAAGCATAAAATGAGTAATTTATAGAATTGAGCTAAGAGCTGAAAACATGGCAGGATATCAGTCTTCTGTCCCAAGACAAGAGTGAAAGCCTCCTTAGGGATTCGCCTCTACCTGTAATTTATTTCGACATTATTCTTGTGTGTAATATTATTTTTGGCATGTTAATGTATTGTCAAAGAATTCCAATCTTGTGACATGACAAAAGTTGTATTTCATTTTGGAATGCAAGAAGTGTGAAAATCAATTGAATTATATATCAATGACATGCAATGAGGGTAACCAGTATATTCTCGGTAATGTCACTTTTCTGGAATGATTAGCAGCCTAGAGCTATTAGATTAATTACTAGAGTTTTATCCTCACTGTTATAATCATTTGGATTTGCTGAAGGGAGATATGCAAAGCACCCCCCCCCAAAAATATTAGAAAGAGTAGTTTGCCAGAATCCACATAATTCAGATGATTAACTTCTTCCTTTGGCACTTGACAAAACCCATAAGTTTATGCTGGCAAATAAAATAAGTGCTCAAAGTTGAAAGTACTATTTGATCTAGTAAATAAACCTGCAGAAAATTCAGCCTCAATTACTCTGTAAATTTATGACACAGGCAGCATTGTAGTAAGACAGTGACAAATGCTGTTTTCTTGGTGAAAGTACAAGAAGCATGCTGCGGGTGTGCTACAAAAGTCAATGGCTGCTTACAAACAAACAAAGCCACACTGACATTTTTACATTTTCCTTTTCACATCAGCTTCTTCACCCATTTTAATGCTCATGTGTTTTAGCACCAGGACTAAATAAGACTCTGTGTACCATATTGTTTTAGGTATTATATTAGAAGCAAGGATAAATAAAATACAGGCTTGGTCTGGGAGTAAGCTTCATATATGTTTGCACAGATTGTTCACAAAACAAAGGGAGTAGTAGTTAGAGCTGATATGTATTGAATGATCACTATGTCCCAGGCATGGTCTAGGTGTGTTCCACATATGCTCCTACCTAATCTACCAATAACCTGATGAAATAGATAATATTCTGGTCTGTATTTTATATATGAGTAAACCAAGCACAGAGAAACGAATTGACTTGCCTGAAATCAAATGGCAGATAAGTGAGAGGGCATTTACTCACACAGTGATGCTCTGCCCCGAAAAGCGAGATAGAATATTCCTAGGAAGTTCAGGTGACATGAAGGAACACAATCAAAATAAATCACGAGAGTCAGGAGGAAGAAGAAAGTGCTGCTTGGGAGGGCTGTGTAGGATGTGTGCATTCGTGGCAGGCAGGAAGGCATGCAGAGGCAGCATGGAGATTCTAGAGCAAATAAAGAACATTGGAGAAATCTTGGACACCTGTCGCTGCAAAGCCAGATGTGGCTGCAGGGTGGGAGACCACATGATTGACGGCCAGGTTGAGGAAGATCGGTAACCCCCTGTACAGAGAAGGCTAGGGAGAGCTGTGTCACCCGACGAGATGATTCTCCACTGGAGTATTTGTGCATTTTTTACAAGACAGTTTTCTTCTTTAGTTCAACAAATTTTCGCTATTCGAAACAAAATATCCAGCCAGCAGCTGTTCAGATTACTTGAGTTTCCCTGTACAAAACACAACAAATCTACATCCAGGCAGTGATACATTGTAGCCAGTGAATGAAAGCATCTTCCTCAATCACACCATCCCACACAATTAAACAGGATTAATGTGTAATTTCAATAATTTGGTCAATGCAATTTAAATGATCAAACAACTAGTTTTGATCAACTTGTTTTTTTTTTTTTTTTTTTTTCTGTCTTTTTGCACTGATGTGACCTTTACAAAACTTGACTTCACATGAGACGAGCAAACAACCCAAACCTTCTGGGCCAACGCATGCCCTCAGCACAGGGCTGGGGATGTAGCAAGAGCATTTTTATTGAATCCATGGAGTGGGAAGGGCAATTACTGTTGAAGTACAATAATCTCAGAATTATAAAGAATGAGAGCAGTTATTCCAGTCCGTCTCTGCAGTCAGGGGACGCTTGCTGGAGCTTCTCTTACTAATGACTCCTTCTAACTTCTGCTTAAATACTTTCCATGGCAGGAGCTGCCTGCTTATCTTTGATGGGCTGGCTGTCCAGGCACGTAGAAACCTCCCTGATATAGCAACAGAACAAGACGGGAAGTAACTGGAACCAGAAGACAATGCTGGAATCTAAAGAAACTGACATAAGACCAAATTAGGGCGCAAATGTTGGGAAGAGCTAAGACTTGACTTGGGACATCAGACTCTCAGGATCTTCCAGCCAGAGAGCAAAGAGCAGAAGAAGGTTGGAGGTCCCAAGAAGGTACCACAACAGAAGTCAGATCAGCAGGGCATGGTCAAGTCTGATGGTTCAGAACAAGACTGGGATTGAGAAACAGGGTGCAACACCCTAAGGGGAGGGAATGGCAAGGGCTAATTTATGGAGGATTTCAGGTTATAGCCAGAGGTACTGGACCCAGGAAGGAACTGAAATGTTGAGCCAGAAAGAGAGAGAGAAGCAGTCCTGGTTTCTGGGCCAATCAAGTGCGTGGAAAGCTAGAACTTCAAGCAGATGGATGCCAATATCCATCCCAAGTAAAACACAAATGCAGTCCACAGCAGCAGAGTGAATTCCCTACCAGTAGTGGGTGCGTCTGAGGTTACAAAAAATCCCAGGTGCCTTGGTCTGTACTGGTGTTCCACAGCGAGGGGAAGGTGCCACCAACCAGGCAGACAAAAACCTTTTTAGATCAAGGCATGCACAACAAGCAGACAGGCCATAGTACCAAAGGGCGACCAGATGGTGACTTCAGGTTTACTTTGTCTGGGGCAGTGCATTTCTTTCTCTTCATTTCCTGAATGTTCCACAACCAACAATATTAATTTCATTAACAAAATTTGTTAGATCATGTCATAGGAAAAAATTTTCAAAATATAATATGATTTTAGATTTCTTATTGCTAAGACAAAGGTTACAAGAGATGAACATATGTTTTGGATTCAAGGAAATACATCTGCAGTTTCAGGGTTTTGGGGAACTCTACCCATTTCTAAACGGCAAGGGCTTCCAGATTCGAGCCAGTGTGTCACCTGTCTTATCAACAAAGAAGGAAGCAAAAAGGAGCTGAGGCATTTTCCACACTCTGTCCACAGAGTTGGAAAAATAACTTGTGAGAGGTTTAATTTGGTTTAAAAAGAAGATGCAGAACTTAACTGATCAATTAATATTCCATGATGAATAAGTGGGACCTGGGAGATAAATGCCTGGCAGGCTCCCTCAGCACTTGGATGACCCAGTTTCGTGGTGGTGAAGCTCTGGAGTGTAACAAGATGAATTCCAAGGTCACAGAAACAATTGATTATCCAGCAACTGAAGCATTTAACTCATAAAGAAGGAGAAGCGGCCAACTCTGGGGATTTGAACTCCTGCTTTCTGCATGTGTAGGTATTTTTAAGTCCATACTTGGCCCATGGAGTCCTTTTCCTTCCCCGTTGGTAAAACCCTTGGGCATTTGGTAACACTGTGAGACAAAGATGCCTAACGAGAATGAAAAACAGAGGACCTCACCAGAGTCACTTGAACAATGCTTTTTTGGAAGGTAGACTTTTCTGATTTCAAGAGGGCTGATGGTCCCAAACAGTGGGAGGGAAAACTCACAGTAGATCTAGAGGCAATAATTTGCATCAGACAACTTAAAATATATATAATCCTTTATATTACAAGGCAGCTGCCAACAGCTGCCATAGGTAGATGAGAAATCCTACATTTGTTTAAAACAAGCTTAAAAATTAATTGATTTTTTTAGAATGAAAAGGAAAGCTTTGATGGCCAAAAAAAACAAAACCTTGAGAAAGTAAATCCTTAGAAGTACTTTTCTCACAAGCAAGTGCTAATGAGTAAAACTACCTTCACTTTGGAGTTCTGTTCATTAATGAGTTTTGTGTGGAAATTAGCATATAATGAACCCCACATGGATGCCACTTTTCACTGTGTTTGTTTCAAGGCCAGGTAAGCAGGCATGTCAAAGCTGAGCCTTTTCAGTCTGTATTAAACCCCTTAAAAATGCACACTTTAACCCAATATTTTAAATCATCATTTGAAAATAATTAAAGCTATGTTTTAAATTTTTTTCCTGAGGATAATCAGGGTAATGTGATTAAAAGCACCAAATGAAAATAACCTCCAAGTCCAAAAACAGAGTATAGTTGGAAGAATCTGGCACCATCTAGGAAACGGAAAACCCTGCAGTCATTAGAATCATTATTACGAGACTGCAGTTATTGATCTGGGAAGATTTGATGATGCTCCTGATCATTAACCCATTTTGTAGAGTGTGTTGTGTGTGTGTGTGTGTGTGTGTGTGTACGCCAAAGAAAGTTTGGATGCATAGAAACCAAAATGACAAGACTGGCTCTCATTATCTGGTAAGATCATAGACAAATTCGCCTATCTTTGTCCTTGCCTATAATCCACATTTTTCTACAAAAAACATGAATTTGTGATTTTTTTCCCCTAAACCCAATTACCGTGTGATTCATATTTTCCCCAGAACATGACTTTAAGCCATATTTAGACATCCCAATGAGTGTTTTCCATGCAATGCTTAGCAACTACGCACAAAATAAAACCAGAGTACAATTAAATTGTTAGAATCCACTGAGTTATGAATCAGTCGAATAGACAGATGATTGAGTGATAGGTGAAATATTAAAATATTTTCTTCATCCAGAGACTTAATAAATTTATAAAGTAACATATAAATGAATTATATGTTATACACTATAAACTTGAACGTAAATAGTTATCATTTCCGTTTTACAGGTGAGGAATACAAAGATTTAAAGAGGAAATGATTTCAACAAGATCCACACACCTAAATGAGCCCTGGTCACTGGGGGGAAGCTTTAGGATACCTAGTGCCTTAGTCTGCTCAGGCTGCTTTAACAACAGATCACAGATTGGATGCAACAACAGCAATAAACACTTTTCATTGTTTTGGAGGTTGGGAATATGCAAGATGAAGCTCGGCTCTGTGCTAGTGAGGGCCCACCTTCTGCTTGTATGCAGTGCCTTCTGTCTCATGCTGGAAAGGGCCTGCTAACTCTCTAGGCCACATCCCAAAAGGTTTTACTTTTTAATACCTTCTCCTCAAGGGTTACAATTGCAACAAATGAATTGGAGGGGACTCTTACAGTTTAGATGTGAGGTGTCCTCCAAAAGCTGATGTGTGAGACCTTGCAAGAAGGTTTAGAGGAGAAATAATTGGGTTATGAGAGCCTTAAGCCAATCAGTGAATGAATCCCCTGATGGGATTAACTGAGTGGTAACTGAAGGCGGGTAGGGTGTGTCTGGAGAAGGTGGGTCATTGCAGACCTGCCTTTGGGGTATACATTTGGCATCTGGCAAGGGGAGTGTCTCTCTGCTTCCTGATCACCATGTGAGCTGCTCCTTCTGTCACACTCTTTCGCCATGATCTTCTGCTTCACCTTGAGCCCTGAGGAATGGAGCTGGCTGTCTATGGTATGAAACCTCTGAAACCAGGAATCCTCCTATAAACTGTTCCTCCTCTACAATTGTTCTGGTCATCTTTTAGTCACAGCAGCAAAAATGATGACTAATGCAGGGACCTAAACACTTAGACGGTAGTACCAAGCCACACTGTTATCACAAGAAACCACAAAGGCACACTTGAATAAAATCAACTCTAAGACTCTAAACTCCAGGCTTCATCATCACAGTATCAGTCCTCATCAACTTATTGAACACTTCATCTGAGCCTCAGCTTCCTCACCTATAAAATGGACAGGCTGAACTGACTAAAGGACTTCAAAGGTCCTCACAGGCTAAATACTCTCCAGTACCATAGAGAAAGCTGTTCCACTTGACCATGCCAAAGGATGGAAGAGGTTTTCCAGCTCCCTTTGCTGGCCACAGACTCAAATATTTCCTCTTCATCAGGGGCTTTGGGTAGGCTGTCCTGTTAAGATGAGATGATACTCTGTCTTTTATGAAATTGGGCTTGTAGGATCAACTCCCAAATCTTTGGTCAAGTTTAAGGGAAGTGTAGCAAGCCTTTTTGCTGATTAACAGATCTCATATCACAGAAATATGCTTTCTCTGTAACGTTACTTTCTCTGACAAGGTCTCCAACCTTGCAGTCACATTTTGCTCTTTGCAAGGCCATCCAAAATAATACGCTGGCGGGTGAGTATTTGACAATCTCATCAATGATGGACTTATTTTAACAGTACCCTGTGGTTACTATCACTCAGGAATTTTAAATAGTCTTCTTACCTTAAAAGAATACAGGGCAGACACTTTATTATCAGTTAGTTTGGGAAGAACCTTTCTTTCCAACGGTTCTTACTCTTGGGAAGTATGGCATAGGGTTGGCAAGCCTGGAGGCTGAGTCAGTTTATCTGGGTTTAAATCATCTTATCAACTTAGCTTTAGCTTTCTGTGCCTTACCTTTCTCATCTGTAAATGGGGAAAGTAACGGCACATTATCAGATTGTTTGAATACTAGCAAAGTTAAAACTATTATAAGCAGTTTATTGATGATTCTCATTACAGAGGTTTTCATAAAAATGGTGGTAATTCCTTTCCAAAGATATTTCCTATCTCTTTCAATTCATGCTTCCTGGGGATCAACGTACATTCAGATTTAAGAACAATAAAACTAGAGATAGAAATTGCTCACTGGGGTAGGTGATAAAGCTTCTCTACTTTTTCTATGCTTCAAGATCCTAGGCCTAGATCTCCTACTCTAGGAAACTGGGAACTTTTAAAAAACTAAGCAAAACTCTCCAATCTTAGAATTTAGAGTTATAACTACCCTTACAGTTTGTTGAGTCTCCTAAGTTTGTCATTGACATAAGCATACATCCGGGGCACTTGGAGCCATGAGGGAAGGAACTGCCTGCCACAATGACCAGGGGATGCCACCCTTAGTACACAGAGATTACTAGTAGGAGGCCTAGTTCCACAGTGCGTGTGGAACAGCACACAAGGCAGACCTAGAATCTTGGTGCAGGATTAATCAATGAAGAATGGTCCTGCCCTCAGTGACTCCATCTCCTACTGCAGAGGTTGTGTGGGTGCCCTGGACCCTCCTGCCAGTGTGAACACATGCAAACCCAAGTCCTCACTGCTGCAAAAGACACAGCAGCCCACTCTCACCTAGTTAAAAATGTAAGACAGTTCCCCTTTATATGGAGTCCCTGTTCTCTGGCCTTACATTATTTATCTATTTAATTCAGTGAAAAACGAAAAGTGTAAATCTTCTACTCCTGTTTGCAAATTTTTAAGTCAAAGTTGCTGCTCGAAGGAGCACCTGGTGACTCCATGGTCGTTTCCTGCCCCCTCCCCCTTTCTCTTTCTCTCTCTGAATAGAATAGAGCAAAGCACCTTGGATAAGAGTGGCTGCATCCACTTTTACTCTGCAGTGGAAGAAAGTTTTCCCTAATGGGTTATTAAATAATATTAAATATTTTCTCAACTAGATTCTTATGCAAAGCCAGACTCTCGGTTAATACTAGAACAACCATACCTATGAACAAACTCCAGCTTAATGACTCCATGTGTGTGAACTGAAAGACAACTGAATAAAGTCCCAGAGCTGGGTTACTTGTTGTGACTGTCGCATTTTTCACTGAAGTCTCCAAATACATAGAGAAGTACCCCAACCTGAGGCACAGAGTTCAGGGCAATGTCAATGACAGACTCTTCCAAACGAGCAGAGAATAGATAACCCTATGCACAACTTTTAAAGATATTTTTAAAATGGGAAATTAGCTTACTTATATGAATTGACTATAGTACCAAAACCTGCTGAGAAAAGGAGAGAGCGAAAGGCATCAATATGGAGAGAGGCAGAGAGACAAAGAGTGAATGTGTAGGCTAATATCAAATGGATAGTCATTAAAAATTCAAAATAAAGTAACAATGAGAATGTCTGCATTTCCTGAACACAGAAGCCACTTCCTAGATAAAACTGGCATACACTGCCTTATTTAATAGCAGCATATCCATGACGTAAAGATCATTACTCCTATTTTACAGAGGGGAAGAATAAAGTGCTAAATTTAAATACCTAACTCATAGTCATATAGAGTTGAAGCTACAATTTATTTCCTATTCCAAAACTCTGGCTCTTAATCACCATTTTTAATTAACAAAACAAATTTAAAAAAGTTATTTAAAGTTTATTGCAAGCTCAAAGAGTTTTTTTTTTTCCTCCCCACAAATGCAAAGGGCATTTGGTTTATTATCAGAAAATAAGTACTAATATTAGATCTAATAAATAAAACTAAAAAAAACACATAATCAAAAGAAATGCTTGAACATGACCACTAAAATTGGGCATAAATAAGAATGTTCACAGTCTAAGTCATCATGTATTGGAACTGGTCTGGAAATTCTGACCAATGTTTTAAAACAAAAATCAGAAATAGAGTCCTAATTTTGGGGGTGGGGGGAGAAAAAACTATGTAATTGCTTGTGATGAAAACTATTTGCTTTATTGAAAACCCTGGAGAATTAACTGGAAACCTATTAGTATTCACAAGACAGCTCAATAAAGAGATTGGATGTAAGATGAAGCTACAAAAATCAATAGCTTTCCTGTAGATCACTGATAACCAGCTCTAAGATATGATGAAAAATATCGGGAAAGCTCAATGGGTTTGTGTTTTTCTGTCATTACTTGTAGCAGAAGTGGACAATCCATTCTGGGTAAAGTTCATTTTAGTATACCTGTCTTTTAAAGTTGTAGTAGCTGTTGTGATTTTTGTAAGGTAAGATACTGCTTTTCTTCAGTGAAAGACTTTGTTTCTTTATGAGAAAGAAAGCAAAGATTTCAAAATGCTTTTTACAAATTTTAGTCATGCTGCTGAAGTCAGTGCACAATTCTTGCGATATCCAGTAAACGTTTTAAAAACTACCAAAAATAGTTACAGTTACAATATTTTGTGAAAGAGGATCTCAGAGTCCTTTAGAAAGTTTAATATTGGGCTGGGGATGTAGCTCAGTTGGTAGAGTGCCTGCCTCACAAGCCCAGGCCTTGGGTTCAATCCCCAGCACAGCAAAAAAAAGGATGAATTAACTACTAGGGTTTATTTTGGTTAAGTACTGTAGCCATTTTTTGGCCCATGGAAGATAACTTCCTCTATCATGGTCTATTTCAAACCTTTTAAAAATGCTTTTCTTTTCATTCATGCAAAGATAATGTTCTCACTGTTCTATCAATATGAGTTCCTTTTCTTTAAAAAGCCCTACACTCTTCTATTGTTTCACTGTAGCCCTGTATCAGTACTAACTTCAAACTCCAGGATACAAATAGAACAGCAGTTCCAAAAGAAAGTGCTTTAGAAGGAAGCTGAATGTTCAAATGCTACTTTCAGTTGTAGTTCTTTGCTGGCACCTTATTAAAGAACATAGTAATGAAATCTCCATTTCTCCCATTAGTTAATTAGCACCTTTGCATCTTAAGGACTGGAAGCATTGTACTGTTAATTACCTCGGAGTCCTCTCTCAAAAATCCTTATATCTTTTTTTTTCTTATGCATAGGTTTGCACAACTTTATGAAGAACAAACCTATAAAATATGCTCCCCTGAGCGCAAGCTAAATGTTACAAAATGAAGTGCTCTGACAGCTAAAGGGGAGTTCAGTCGACCAGTGCCCTTGTATTGATCTCTTATCTCTCCCGACACTTTTCTTCTAATCCTCTCCATAATTACATGAACTGCAAGAGCAATTCCTGAAGCTGTCAATTTCTCTTGCATCCATTTTCAAATGGCCAGCAGAGAAGCAGGCTGGGCACTAGATCAAGCTGTCAATGTCTCCCACTCTGCTATCGACAGTCCTCTTGGCACATCTGTCAAGGGCCTCCTAGGGTTCTTCAAAACTCTTCTCCATTGGAAGAGAGCAGGAAGGGTGGAGAAGCCAGCAAAGTATTGATCCATTCTTTTAACATGCTAATTTGCCTGGGACTGCTTCAGTCACTGCCAAGCTGGACACTTCAATAGGAAACTGTTTTTCAAAGTGGAGATGTCTTTTTCAAACACTTAAAATGGAAAACAAATGAATCCAAGTATCAAGTTCACAGTGCAACGTGAAAGAGGTTGGCCAAACAGAAAAGGGACAGTTGATACATAAAAAGGAAGCCTACAATTAATTGATGGTGACAAGAAATTTGGAAGTTTGAAACATTCTAAACTTCTAAAGCCTGTGCGTATCACAACCAATTAGAATGGAACTTACTGAGTTACATTAATCTTTGGGAGAAAAATTAAGGCTGATATAATTCATCGGATGTAAAACATTAGCATCGTCGAATGCTTGGTCATTTCCATAAATGAGGAAAATGGAAAAATAAAACTGTTAATGTCATTGCACCGCTAACTAGAAACACCTCATGAAAACAAGACAGAAAGTGGGGAGGGATGGGGGGGGTTGCAGTATTATTGAAGTATTTTGTTGCTGCCTTCATTATCAGTTTATTATTTCATTAGTGAAATGTGGCACAGATAAGAACACAGGGCATAAATTAAGTGTCTAAAGATTGCAAAGCATTACCATATTGTTTGTAAAAATTAAATAATCAAAAGCCTTGATTTGCTCAGTTTTCAGGTCCTATTTCTGGGGCTACATTGCTTGTTGTGATTGAGAAGGCACAAAAGAGACAGCAGCGTTCATAATGGAGAATCCACTGTGGAAGTCAGTAGTGGGAAACTTGGAAGTCTTACATCAGGGGACGGACGTTCTTAAGGACAAAGACCCAAGAAAAAAGCATTCCTACTGGCTGGGTCTTAACTGATCGTGAGGTTGGCCCATATTTACCTGCCATGGTATTATGGGAGGAAATCAGTATTCTGTTAACCTCTGACCCCTGGGAGCTGAAGCAGACAAAGGCCCAGGCTGGAGGCCTGGGAGAACATAGGGGAATGTCAAACAGCAGGGAAGCGACTGTGACAGAAACATTTGGCTTGGGCACAGCCGGCGTCATTGGGGCACACTGCTATTCACAGGAACAAGCCATGAAGAGATAACGCACAAAATATGAACAAAACGGGACCTTTTTTGCCTTCCTTCTAAATTGTTCGTTTTATGGGACTTCATGCTGAACAGTATGAAAAAAAATCCAATTTGCTTTGAAGCGCATTAGTCTGTCTAACATCCTAATTATTGTTTACATTGCCATTTGCCTTCTATTAAGAATTGAATAATTACCCAGCACTTCATAGTTTAAAAATACAAGCAAACAGGATTATCTGGGTAATTAAGAAACTGTACCACAGCTTTGTACTGGTGTGGAAGATATCTGTACACGTAAGGGCAATGATAATTATCAATCAACTGACTTCAACTGGTATTTTAAGGATTCGGGGCAATTTGAGTTCTGCAACTTATTAAGAAGAGGTTAGTAAGATCACCTTTGAGAAGTGTGGGTCTGTTTAAATCCATCCTTAGAAACAAGAGCCAGATCAGTCGTTGAATTTTCTCATCCACTAATGACACCAGAGAACACACCAAGTACAGAGCATTCTGCTGCTCTTTAATCCCAATAATCCATCCCAAATGGACTTTGAACAGCATCATCAAACTCAGTCGGGCCATGTGGAGCTAAACCAACGCTCTTCCTGACCTTGCCTCCACTTAACGACACAGCCACGTCTGGCTGTGCCCGCATTCTGCCGTGAGAAATTAGTTTGAACTCAAGACTAACTGAACTTCAAAAACATTTCATACAAAATCCTCTTCTTCTGGTTTATAGAATGCATATGATCCTGGTCCTTCTGAACATAGCACTGCTTTCCAGTGGAGAGTGGAGTTCATCGGGTAAAACAGGCAAATTCCCATTTTAGAAGGAATGAAGTTAAAGGTGAATACATTGGAAAACTTTGGGGGAGAAGGAGGAGGGGACAAGAATTCAAAAGATAAAGCTCTACCAAAAGGGAACACAGACACCTGACAAGGCGAATATGCTTTTTGAAGAATTTTATCTGGGGATACCTAAAAGAAAATGAGATTTTAATTGTAGTTCTAGACAAAAAGACTGATATATTCATTTATAGATGCAGAAATACAGATGAAAGAGCCAGTGATGATTTGCATGCACATTATACACTTTCAATATCTTATTTGTTGAAGGAGTAAATAGATCCCAACTCATTAGCGACCTAAAACCTTTTGTCAGGACTTCCTGAGACCTGACAACTCTTTTACAAAGAATTTCATCTTTTCCTTCACAATTTTTTTTTTAAATCCTTTTGTTGGGACACTTTAAACATTCCTAGCATAATCTGCATAGTGCCATCCTCTCCCACCTCAGAAAGAACAAGATTCCAGCTGAAGCTGTCACTAAACAGACAAGCCCAGAGATTCACCAAGGCTAGGCTCCTTTTCTAAAGGTCAAAATGAAATGAGCAGCAGGGGCTTGGGCTATTTTGCATGGGGCAAAGAGGGACCTAAGAGTGACAACCAGCCACACTGGGGGGAGAGGGGGGCGTGCACAAAAAAGGCCCTGTGCAAATACTCGACCCTGGCCTCCAACCCCCAATCTCTGGAAGCATTCAAATCAAAACCGAATTAATTTGCATGGTGTCTAAATCACTGGGTTCTGCATAAACAGAAGGCGATTTTGGCTGGAGTTTCCAAAGGAAGCCCTCATTGCCTTTGTACAACAGGGAAATGGGTGTGCTGTTTTGCATGAGGGGCATACAGAATATGCAAATGAAGAATCTGCTGCCTGGAAAGGCAAGGCCCAGCAGACAGCTGAGGGCCCGCATTCGCCCAGAGAAAACTCCCAGTCTCCAAAGGGCGTTGTAAGCCAGCCCAACATGTTGGTTTCCCAGGAAGGCGAAATAGACCCTGAATATTCATAGAATGTCCATTTAGTCATGGGACTATTAATTATCCTCTAAGATCATGGGACCAAGTGACCTCACCTGCTCTCCTCGTCAGAACAGCTCAAAGGTACCAGTTGTAAGGGAATACAGCGAGGAAGGTTTTGTGCTCTATGTAAAAAAGATACAGTCTCTCTCTGGTCCAGGGGACAGCGGAAGCCTTCTTTAATCATTCCTTCTCACAAGCACAATAAAACTAAAGGGAGCACTGAGCCGTGTTATTGGACACAGATAACCAGTTTTTAAAAAGCTAAGAGCTATAAATTGCTGCCTAATTTTATAGAAATATTAAAAGGCTTGAATAAATAAAATGCCATTCTTCTAAACTGCCTGAATCTCCTGGATTTTGAAAAAGTTTTCAGAGCTTCCTGATTTCACTGCAGTCTGTAAAGCATCTCAATGACCTGCAGAAAGACTGAATACATTCTGTGTTGTCTGCCCAGGAAACCAAAAGGCTCCTGGACTCCTGCTGTGGTCTCAAACTTTTGGGCATAGGAACACCATTTCCACACTTAACAATTATCCAAGATGGAGGTGGGGTGCAGTGGTGCACATCTGCAATCCCCGCAAATCAGGAGGCTGACGCAGGAGAATCACAAGTTTCAGGCTAGTCTCAGCAACTCAGCGAGACCTGGTCTCCAAATCTCAAAATAAAAAATTTTAAAAACTTGGAGATGTTGCTCAATGGTAGTGTGCCACTGGGTTCAATCCATTGTACAAAAAAAAAAGTTATCAGAGATGCCAAAGTGCTTCGATTTTGTGTGAGTTATAGCTATCAATATCTATCTTTAGAATTCCAAACAGAGCTGGGTGCAGTGGTGCACTCCTGTAATCCCAGTGACTCAGGAGGCTGAGGCAGGAAGATTGCAAGTTCAAAGTCAGCCTTAACATCTTAGCATGGCCCTAAGCAACTTAGCAAAAACCTGTCTCAAAATAAAACCAGAAAGGGCTGAGGATATGAGGATATGGCTCAGTGGTTGAATGCCCCTGGCTTCAGTCCCTGATACCTGTCCCCCCGCAAATTTCCAAATTTTTAGAAGCATTTTTCATTCATTGAAAAATTATGCAAACCCGTTCAAACACAAATATGTTTTAATAAAAAATATAACTATTCCAAAATAAAATGAAATTCATGAGAAGAGTGGCATTATCTTAATTATTTTTCTTCTCTTTTCTTTCTTTTTTCCCCCTGCATACTGCTTTAATATCTGGCTAAATAGAGGATGAATGGATTCTTATATTTGCTTTGTATTCAGTGAATGAGGTATCACATGTCAGGTAGCCCTTGGAAAACTCCACGGTATACTCAAGACAGAATGTGAGAGAATAGGCAAATAGAATCTTGTTACTAGGAAAGTTTTGACCTTGGAAGTCACATGAAAGGGTGAGGAATCCAGATAGGCCCGGCACTGTGACTTGGGGAATGGGAAGTTTGATAAATGTGGACCAGACCAGCCATTTTCACATGGTCCATTCCATCACTCTTCCCTGAATAAACTGTCATGCCTTTGCCCCTACAAATAAACAAAAAGACTCCACTCTGTAACCTAATCCTAAGGCTTTCAATGTAGGAGAAAAACTGACCAAATAGCTCATACGGTTACCATGTTTTTAATTAACAACCACAAAATCAAAGTAGCAATTTCCATACCCTGTGTGGTGAGTGACTCCAGCTCTGGGCTAACTCCTCGACACAAGCATGCGCCCATGTATGTGTCATACATAATAACATAGGATTCAGAATCACCAATTTGCAAATGTGGACCTAAGGTTAGGGAAGCTAATTTTGTGTCTATAGTCACACATCTGGTTCAACTCGAAACTAAACCCATATCTCAAACTCTAAAGCTGTCCTTAACCACTTACACTAACCATGTGTTCACTTCATGTGCTGCAGAGGAATGATCAGGCAAAGAGATGATTCATAAACATGATAAAAACAGTTAAGACCCAAAAGAAGGAGGAATCATAATCATAAATTACTCACATTCAAGGATTTTGATATATCACGTTGACTTTAAAAAGCATAACTCCACTAAATAAATGTTTAACGTGAAATGGGTCAAAATTCCTTATGCATGTATTGATTTATTTATTCATTCATTCAATAAACATTTAGAAAGACTCCATATGTTTCATAATTGTTATTCGAGTTACCAGTTTGGCTAAACCTTACTGCACTCATTCACTTACATTCTCGTACGGAAATTTTACTAAATTCATTTGCTCAAGATAAAACCAGAAAACGAATCAAGCAAGATTAATCATTCCATTTGTCTAAACAAAAATGTGCAAATTAGAGTGTTTGTTTAACAATATTACCAAGAGGAGTGGGGGTGTAGTTCAATGGTTGCCTAGCATGCATTACACCCTGAATTTAAGCCCCAGTGTCATGAAACAAAGAAACCACTCCCCTCAAAACAAAAACAAAAACAAACAGGAAATTTTAAGAAAACCTAAGTAATCTACCAATAAGGGAGAGGTTAAATAAAATAAGGTCCATCCATTAAGGATTATTGATCATCATCAATTAAGAAGGAAACACAGCTATGTTCTCTAATATGGAATGATTTACATGATAGTTAAGCATCATAAAAACAAGGTGGCAATTAAAAGAATGACCCTGTCTGTTATTTTTTAAAATATACGTATAAAGTGTATTTGTGTTACCTGCCAAATAGTGAAGGATGGTAACACAAAAAGTCGGAATGAGAGTTTGAAAACTGAGTGCACGTATAGGAAATGGAAGACTTTGTTTTTTACTTTATATAACTCTGCACTGGAAAATCTTCTGAAAAGCATGCAAAACTTTGGTAATATCAAACTCATCAATTAAATGCAAAAAAAAAAAAAGTTAAGTGAAATTCGCTGTGAATGTCAAACTTACATCAGGGCCACCTCTGCTCTGCACGGTGATAACTGAAAAACCATTTAAACAGTACTTTTCCTGAAGGCTCAAGTGTTAAAGGAATGATTATGTCTCAATTTAGTTTTGAAAGGCACAAGGAAGCTGAGTTAGACTAAAATAAGTCATCAAATCTTAAATACCATATTGCAAAAATCCCTGAGATGATTCTTATGTGATGCTTTAGAAAACCCAAAATAGAGACCATCCCATGATTCTCCCTCACAAAAGAAATCTGGTCACACAAAGAAGGAAAAATAAAAAAGGATAATAGAAGAAGGACAATAATTAAGCCCTGCTCTTCTCATAGATAAAGAATGACGTCTTCCACTGATCACAGTCATGCTTCAAAGCCAGAGATAAAAGCAGCCCTATGATTCGAGCAATTGATTCTTAAAGATGGGATTCAAAGGTAGAAGAAAAATTTCAAAAGTAGAAGGGATATGAAATAGCGTCTCTCTGAATTATGTTTTAAATGCTACCTTTCCATTGCTTCTTTCTCCTGTGGTGGTTCTATAATATGTTAGAAAAACAAAGTAATCATTTTTTTTTTGATACTGATAAAGCTCTCTCCCTCTTTTCAGAGCATAATTTAAACTATTTTTATTTAAGTCACGGAATCATTTCAATCTTGTTCATTCTTCAAAGCACTTTTAATAAGAGGCCTTTTGCCGATATGAACACATTATATATGTAATATATAATACAGGTTCAAGGTAATGCCTCAATTTATAGTAAAATTATATAGGTATTTTATGGTGCTGGGGATTAAACCCAGGGCCTTGCATGTTGCTAGGCAAACATTCTACCATTGAGCTACACCCTCAGCCAGTAAAATGATGTATTTTAGCAAGTTTTGATTCTTTTTTTTTTTTCATTTATTTTGATCCATTATACACGAATGGAGTACAGCTGTTGCTTCTCTGATTATACCCGAAGTAGAGTCACACCATTTGTGTAATTATGCATGTACATAGGGTAATAATGTCTGTCTCATTCTGTTATTATTCTTACCCGACACCCCAATCCCACCCCTCTTTTTCCTCTATGCAATCCATCCTTCCTCCATTCTTGCCTCCCTCCCACCCCGCATTAAGTATTATCATCCACTTCTCAGAGAGATCGTTCGGCCTTTGGTTTCTTGGGATTGGCTAATCTCACTTAGCATGCCATTCTCCAACTTCATTCATTTACCTGCAAATGCCATAATTTAATTTAATGTTATCACAAGTATGTTTCTTCAGCCTTAAGAGTGACTTTATAAGCATGCCTTCTTTTATTTCAATGTCTCACATTATTTTTATGTACACACACCCACTGAAAACATTGCTTACTGGTAATTCCAAAGAGTAAAAATGGGCCTTGCTTAATATCTTTGGCATTTTAATTAAGCAAGAAATAAGTTACTGATGAATCTTTTCCTCTGTTCCTTCTGCTTACTGTTCCTGAGGCATTGAAAACGACCCCCTAAACATCTGGCACATGTCCTAACTGGGGGCAGGTGGGAGGAAGACACTGAAGTTGGATTTGGTTTCTTTTCTTGACAGTGTGATGTGGCCTGGAAACTGGACCAGCACAGTTATATTTCCTGAGCACCCAATCACTAGGCCAGGGCTAAGCCCAGTCACACAGTCTCCTTCAGAGGACAGACAAGTGGCTAAAACTCTTTGTTGTCCTCTGAGACCAAACCAAATCATTTCAGAAAATGCTATTCAAGAGCACAATGAACTTGCAGCTGCTGCGGGGGCAGAGCCTGCATCCCCTGCCGCTCTCGACACCATGGAGGCAGCTCTTCAGCCTTCTTTACATTAGCATGTACTGCTGGGCATAGGAACTGCAAGAGGAAGTGTAGTTCTGTCCCCAGGGTCCCTTGATGACTCCAGTGGATGACCAGGGTTAGATTCAAACAACAGCACACCCCAGGACCCCCACCCGCCCTGGCCATTTTTACCCAAGGATCCTTTGTCAAACATTTTAGATCTTAATCAATCTTCACTGTGACCTCCCAGACCCCAAGGAAGATGGATGAGGAAGTAGGTGACCTTTCACCTGTTCTTCTATTTGTCCTGCCACAGTGACCCATTGAAAAGACAATGGGGAGGAACCTGCTGCCAGGGCTCTGAAGACCTGGCCTGGTCTCCTTTATATCACTCCTTAAGCTGTCTTTACACTCCCTTCTTGTCCCTCCCCCAAATCACTTGTCACTCTTTCAAAGGAAAGTTCTCTTTCTTACAGAGGAGACAGAGGGAGGGACAGCCAGAGAGAAAGAGAGAAAGGAAGAAAGGTACTCTCCAAATATCACTTTCAATATGAAATGTGAAAATGGCCATTATTCTTTGTTAGGTAAAGGATGGAGAGGTGCTTCCTCTTTTTAGCCTTGACTTTGGAGAGTGGCTGAGAGATAGATTTCTCTTTCATTATTTTAACTAAACACTCTTAAAGTCAACATCTATGACCTTGAGAAGGGCAGGTGATAAAAGAAACACTTATTTAGTGTTTTATGAACTGCAAAATGACTTTACCAATCTTCAACCACAGACTCCTCACAGCAAGTTTGAGGTGAGTAGGACTTTTCCCATCCCATTTTATAGATGAACAAACTAACGTTCAGAGGGCTTAAAAATGTGCCCAAGATCATCCATCCAGCTAGGTGACCAAACTGAGGTTCATTTCCTTGTCTCCACCTTCTTTCTGCTATGCTCGGATGCTTCTCTGATACCAGATACAGCATAAGGATGACAAATGCCAACCATTTTTATTACTCCTGGTATTTTTACAGTGTTGAGTCATCTTTAAAAGTCTCACTAAGTTTTGGAATTTTAAAAGCCCTTGTCTTTCAAGTTTTTCCTTCTTCCTAAAATTCATCGCAGATTCTCACTTGGTAGAAATAAAAACAAATGAGCAAATGAAATGCAAGGTTTTGTGTAAGAAGCATCTACTTGAAAGAGCTAAAAATTTTATGAGAAGAAACAAATGAAAACTCTTTGTAGCATGCATGAAAACTCCGAAGTTTCTCAAAAATGGCGTAACCAACCTTCCCCTTGCATTAAATAGCTGGGCTTGTTAGAAACAGTTCACTCAGAAATGGACTGGGTCTGAACCATGAAGCCCCACCCCTTCCATGAATCACATGATTAACTGGATTCCCAAGATGATTTCCATAAAGCAAACCACTAAAATGTTCAATTGCCTTTACATCCACTTCACCCTCCATCTTTTTCTCTTTTCCTTCTAATTTGGGTTGTAAAAATGTCAGGGAGTTGCACAATGTGACAATGTATGAGTTACTGGGCTCTATGACAATTGAAAATCAATGGCATCAGTTACAGGGAGATGAGCTAATGCTGGAAGGGTGAGCATTTTAACAGGAAATGGAAGCCAATGTTGGTTTAAAAAAAGTATCTATATATCTATATCTTTATACATATATATATATATATATATATATATATATATATATATATATAAAAGAAAGCTTGCCATGGGAAGATGTATAAGTCCCTGACTTGCAAATATTGAGAAGGTAGAATATTTTATTCTAAAATATGATGGGGGTGTCACTGTCCCATTCCTGCTATGACCATTGGAATTTAGTTGCCAATAACAATGAGCTCATGTGTTTTCTATTATCAATGCCAGAATATCCTTCAATGTCAACTCTGTACAGCTTATCAAAAGCAAATGAAAATGAAAATGTAAGAAATTAATCTTTATAAAAAATTCAAAATTCCACCTTGCAAATTTTCAACTTTACAAGTTTTCTTTTACACTTCAGTTAGAAGAGAGCCAGCCTTTATTCTGTTTTATTTACAATGAAATTAAAGGACAGTCACTGTTAGCTATTCCTACAAATAACTAGAGTGAAACATCAATGGCACTTTGGGAAAAGTATTAACCACGAGAGGAAATACGCCTAAATGTACAATGCAAAACTATCAAAAACGCCGCAATTCTTTTTTTTCAGGTTGCGACTGTTGGCTCCAGTCAATCAAGTCAAATGCCCCATTGTTAATCCCACCCTGTCATTAAGATGGTTGAAATGCCAGACAAATTGTTTGGCAGTCAGTTATTTCAGGCTCTTTAATCACCAAATCAGATGAACCATGTGGCAATCCAGTCTACAACTCAACAATCACCAGGAGAAAAGATTAGTCTGATCTTTTCTAAAGGTGAGACCAAGTCACAGTGCAGCTGGTGAGTAGAACCCATCACCAGCTAGCTGAGTAGCATCAGACTAGTGATGACCACTGAAAATAAACACCAAGCAAGACAAGTTTAAGATAATTAATTTTTAGAGACTTAATCCCCATAGAACATGAACAATCCGTGTATATGTGGATTACTTTCATTCCTTACTCAGATATAAAGCTACCACCAAGGGAAAGACTACAAAATCCCCAATATTCTGACAGACAGGGGGAAAGAGACAAGAATGAATCATGTACAGTGAACTTGAGGTGAGAAAAATCACCTTAGTAATATGTGAACAGCAATCAACATGATAAAGAATACATTATTTTTTCAAAAACTTAATTATCAAAGTGAATCATAGTTTACTACCTCTGACCACAGATCAAATAAGACCCTCACTAACTCTATTATCATCTCCTAAGAGAAATGAAGAGGTCTTTGGTCAAGATTTAATTTCGCTTAGAGAACCCATCAATGGGTGTTCAGTCACACAGAATGTATGGGAAACACTGTCACCACACTTCATTGGGCCACTTCTCTCCCCTTCCCAAGGCAGAAAAAGAAAGAAGACATGGACTTTCTTCACACAGGGTGATTTTAAAGAATGTCAAGACACTGGATCAACAGAATGATAATTTCACCTTTGAATCGTGCATGCACATATACGTAAGATAAAAGATGCTCATCATCTTTGTCATTTGACTATCACTCTAGAGAGGAAAACTATGGCTCAAAAATGTGCCCACCTCTTTGAGTGAGGATCAATCAAGCCCACTTCTTCAGCTGGTTCATTTACATTTCAGAGGGTGTATCCAGCCAGTTCAGATCTAAGTGCCTGTTAGCAAATGCGCTTGGCCTTGGGCTGATTACAGCAGCATCATTTATTTTGTCAGTATTAGAGACGTCTCAGCCTTGCCACCTGGAGCTACAGCACTTACTCATTAGACCCCTCGGTCCCACCACATCCCACAGGGGCTGCTAATTACTGGCTTTACTCCATTTAGTCTCATCTCTGATTTAATTATGTGCACTAAGCCCTAATGAAAAGTACAACATGGCTCCTCTTACCTTGGCATTCTCCGTTCTGCTCTTCATGCCCCGCATTGCATAGACAGTTGCCAATGGGTACCAGCCATTCACCATCTGCCCCACAGTACATTTTTGGCACATCCTTTTCTTCTGAGTTGTTGACACAAGAGCCTCGAACTTCCACCAGGGAAGAGGTATCAGCCCCTGTGACGGTGTCCGGAAACTGTGCCAGATTGCGAACCGTGAGTGGACACTTCTTATAGAACACGCGGACGGACACCAGAGCAATGCAGGCCCCCACGTCCTGAAATGCCAGGTAAAACCCCTTCTTGCTCAGTGGTCCTACGTCCCGAATCTCGGTGTTCAGCTTCATGATTCTGTCACCTATGTCCACTTGGGTGAAGCTCTCATCAGCAGCGATGGTGTCAATCTTGGCAAATTGGCTCTCTCTGATGAAACGCTCCTTATCATTGTCTGACTCATAGTAGTACAGATTAAAGGTCTCCTTGCAAGTCCCCATGACGCCCGGGAGACTGTTGCAGTCCCTCAAGGTGAACTTGATTTCAATGTACACCCTCTGAGCCCCTTCTCGCGTGATCCAGTCAGTTCGCAGCCAGTTGTTCTGGCTGGGCTCCATCACGTTGCACACCTGGTAGGTCCGGATGGGTGTATTCTTTTCATCCATGATGCTCACTTCCTCCCACTGCAAGGACCAGAGGGAATGCATCAGTTACAAAGTCTCATCAGACAGAGATTTGCCAATTCTGTTTTACTGTCATAGGACGTGGATTATTATTATTTTATTTATTTATTTATTTTTCATTCACACAGTTCACATAATCTTACATATACATAGGGTAGGACTGTCGGTCTCAGTCTACTATTTTTCCTGCCCCTATCCCCTCCTGTCCCATTTTCCTCCACACCATCCCATACTTCCTCCATTCTTTCATGGATTATTTTTGTTTCAATAATTAAGAAAACTACTGAGTTCCAGTCCTCATAAATAACGCATCCTTTGAGAGATCAATCTTTTTTATTTTTTAATTGTTTTGCTCTTTTGCCTAAAATCCAGAAGCAATACTGGATTGATTGCTTGTGGGTTCTCAGTAGCTCCTTGTGGTGATCTAACAACCTCAAAGTCACCTATTGCAACAGCTACGATTTCAAGTGGTAACAGTTCAAATTTGTTCATAGATGAAAAAAAAGAGAGAGAGAGAGAGAGAGACAAATAAACAAACAAAAAAAGAAAACAACCACCAAAAACTAGTCAGTGTATTCTTCCAACCACAGACCAGAGACAGGCAGATGGAGGGCAGGAAGAGCAAAGCTTGCCAAAGGAAGACAATTATCATGTAATTAGTGGTGTTCCTGTCAGAACTTTGCTCTCTAATACCTAAAAAAAAGTCAATTGATTTTTTTGGCACCATCACTGCTGTTTAAAACGGAAAAGAAAATCCCATCATCCTGGTTTTGGTAATCCTGGGAAGACGGTAAATTTTATGTCTGCATTTCTCAAATACACACTGTCACACGAGCAGAAAAGTTTTTCAAGACCATGGTTTCAGTTAAAAAGTTTGTACATGTTCCTATTTTTGAATGAGACACATAAGGAAACGAGAGTGAAGACACGCTTTGCTTCTAACTCTTCTTCTTTTATCCTGAAAATAAAATCGGAAGTGATATTCATGATGGAAAGCCCAAGGAAAGTAAGGGAGGACTCTGGTGTTTCCTTTGCTTTCTACTTTCTCACACAAGGATTCTCTAACGGTGGGACAATGTGACCTCAGAGGAATCCACTGTGATTACAGTGGCAATTTCACTTTCAGCATAGCTTTCAAAAATAATCCTGAAAGCAAGAAGACACTTGGGGTTCCTGTACTGTAACTCCTACTAGGTTGGTAGGAAGTCTCCAGTTCTTCATTAACATCCACAGCAAAGCATTAATATAGATCTGGCATAAATCAGCTTAAGTACCTAACACATGAATGTAATTAGAAGAAAAAAAGATAGTTTAAAAAATTTGTATTCTACAATAATTCCGCTTAAAGCTCCATTCAATCCAGTGAAGTGCACAGAACCACAATGTACCTTTTAACAGGTTCCCCATCTGTGCATTGGAAAACCATTAATGGATGGAAATGTTGCTATGGAAAGGGCCACAATCCATAAAATTCTGTATTCCTTTCATCTTGCTACCATTATAAAAGTTGGAACTGAGAGGGGGTGGTGATTAAAATGGCTTTTTACCTAGTAAGCAATAAATCACCAGTAATTTCCTTATTTTGGGAAATTCATGTAAATCCAAAAGGAGATCCTGCATCTTCTAAAAAACCTGCTCAGCATGTTTCTATTCTCACAACAAAGGGAAAATGGAGACACCCATTTCTCAGTGTACACAGAGGTCTTGCCATAGAGTTCACACAGGATAATTCAGGTCTAGTGTGAACTTCCCAACTTGAGCTTAATTGTCTAACACTTTGATCAGTTCACCAGAACAATGACAGGTCTTCCCTTAGTTTTCTATTGTACAATCAGCATCAGCTCCTCAATATACTCATTTAAATGAACACTGCTAAGAAATTAGTTTGTTTTTTTTTTTTCCTATAGTGTTGCCATCAGGACCCATCATTTCTTACTTAGTCTCAAGTTGTACATAGTTGTTCTCATGGACAATGAATTGTCTCTGACTCTATCTCATATCTTCCTTGGTGGTATTGTTAAATCAGATTTCTTTTTAAAAATAACACCAGTAAAGACAACCAAATGTCATTATCAGACAACTACCCTAAGTTTCCAGTAAGGATGTGAAATGTTCTAACTAAAAGTAGAGGTTTCAGAATACTTGAAGACTTAGTATCTCCTTAACTAGAAAGAACTTTTAACAGTCAATTCCTACTGAGTACATACCCAGTTCATCCTCAACTCTAAACCTGAAAAAGTCTCCTTTGGTGACAAAATCTAGAGTTTACTTAAATGTCATAATTTGACATAATTTCTCAATGGCAGCTATGTCTTTTGTAATGACTAATTCTATTGTATACTATTAAGATTTCATTTCTAACGTCTAATAATACTTAAATATTACACATCTAATATTTAATGAAAATAAAAAGCTACCTATATCAGCTAATAAAAAGGTCTGTTTTATACAGTAAGCTCTATCCAGAGTATTTTCTTAAATAGGCTTCAAGACAATTAAAAGAAGTTTTGTGTCTATTAAACATAACCAGGTACTCTTTCAGCAGTTCTTGGAGGTGGGGGAGGAAGGGAAGAAAGGAAGGAAGGAAGAACATTCATAGCATAGTAAATTGCAATAAAAGCTTTCAGGAAACTGGACAGACCATAGTCTGTGCTCCCAAATGTGTCCCCCCCTTGTTTTTATGTAACTCACAGTCTATTTAGTGAAACAAGTTAGGGACAAAATCATACTAGATATATTCTCTCTTCAAACCTAAGAGCAAGCAGTAAGAAAAATAAGGCTCATTAAATTTATTAGTACAAGCAAGGGCAACTTCCACCCTCAACTTTGCCAGGAGCACTAATCCATTTTAAGCTATGGAGTAACAACCCTACTACAGCCTGGGAAAGCCCAGCCTGAATCAGTGACCTTTCCAGGGTATAGGATTAACTAGGAGTCTCACTCTCACCAGATAACGCTGTACCTTTCTTCACATTCAAAGGATGAGGGCAACTGCCTGCAATCAGCGGTGAATACAGCTTGTCTACACCACCAGAGGCCTGCCAATCACTCTCCCTTCCCTTTAAATCATGGTTTTGGGGACAAACTAGAATTTTTTTAGCAGAGACCAAACCAAGGGCAGGTAGTCAAGTGCAGGCAGAAAAATAGGAAGGCAAGGCAATCCTCATCTTATTTCAGTTAGACTACAGGCCCTGCTTTGATTCCTCATTTTTATGATATTTTTTTTGCCCAGTCTCATTTTTGAAATGCATCTTCTATAACAGTTTCTATGAATCCCCTCCCTAATCCTTTATTGTTTATTCAATTGCTGGGTGTGGGATCTCATGCAGGGTGCTGGCATTACCAGTTTCTCCTGGAAGAGATTCCTAATCTTTCATTCCCATTGTTTCTAATCAATGGACTCAAGCATAAACCATCAAGCAGGTGAAGGTTGGATGATTTCCCTAAATTTTAAAAGGATACAAGAGTTATTTTAAGGTGGCAGAAGTCAGAGTTACATGTTGTACTGACTTCTTTCCAAAGTTGAGTCATCTGGACTTGCTATTAAGAGGGGTGGGAGAATGTGACCATAGACCCAGGAACATTCTGTTAATCTTCCCATAGAGGTCATGCTACAAATTTGAGAAGAAATGAACAGGAATATATGCTCTTTCATACTTTATAAGCTAGCCTCTCTCACCCCTAAAGATTCAGATTCCAGATACTCAAACTTTTCACATTTGACACCAACAATATACACGCTTGGGGCTTTCTCTGCATGCAGTATGCCCCTGGCTCAGGTTCACAAGGCTTTTTCTCAGCCTGTAAAAGAGAACAGTAACTGATTTAAGGTTGTGACAGCGAGGTTGGGAGCCTCCTGCCGCTTATACAGGGGCAATTAGAAATGTTTTCTCTCTAGTATCTCTATTTATTCATTTTCCTAATCTGGAAGCAGAACAATTGCTCTAAAATTAACCCTGTCAGGACTCCATGCCCATCACAGTAATAGGCATAAATTCTAATTTGGTCCCCAGATCGTATTTCTTGTTGGTATTTTAGTTTTAAATAGGCATCTAAGTCTATGCCTCCACCAATCTCCTAATTTTGAAACCCCTTTCTGCCCTTTTGGTTTCTAGTTCTTCCATGTCAGAGCTATCCAAGGGAGTATAGGGTTTCTTCAACAAAGCCTAATTCACTTCATAGGCCAAAGCGGAAATCTGACCCCCTCACCACAATCACCAAGAATCAAGCCATTAGGACTTTCAGAAACTTGCTAATCACTCCTTTTTTACCCTTTCCATCAGAGAGCAACTCAGAACTTACCCCTCCTTCCAGAGGGCTTGCTATCCACCCAAGTTCTCCCTGAACAGATCTGGAATCCAATAAAGTAACTGCAAAAAAACGAAGGAAAATAGATTAATTTCCAATTGCAAAAAGGCAATAATACAAAAACCATTTGCCTGAGCGTTTCCATATGTGCTCAGGGTGTGCATATCCAACTATGATCAAAACCTAAACTTGGTCTCACTTATGTAAATAATCATTACTCACTTGATCTTCTCCCTTCTTTAAATCTACAGGTTCTTATTTATTTAACTTGCATAACATTTAAAATTCCATCCCAGGTCTCAGTTGATTCATTTTCCAAGAAGGGTGAATAGTACAATTCGAAATTCAAGTACAATTCAAAAAAACAAATACATCAATGTAGGGCAGTAACACTCTAGAGCAAAATTTGCATTCATCTCTGTCTGGTATCTACTAGAAGTATTTGTTTTTGCAGGTTTCAGATGACCATATAACTCCTCATCATGGTGACAGACCCATAAGTGAATTCTATCAGAGAGCATCCAAAGGGTCGAGGAAAAAAGGGAAAAAAAAAAAAAAAAAAAAAAACCTCTCTCTCCCCAGACACCCTTCCCCCAAACAAATAGGCCCTGTAAGTGGTATCCCCTGCTTTTTAAATATCAAAGTTTCAGGAAGATGGAAGGCCAGACATGTTGAATTCGAATGCAAGTGCGCTCAAGTGTTCTCCTTTCCCGGGTCTTTCGGAGGACAATCGGAGATTCCTCTACCATCACGGAGGAAAACACTGGTTTGAATTTTAGGTATAGAATGCTGCCTAATGGATACAGGACGCGTGTGTCTCGACACCTACAGTGTGCCCCAAAGCTTAGGAAGGAAGAGAGTGCCTACAGAGCTGCCTTACCCAGCTTAGCCTGGAATAGGGCTAGGTACGGATGACATTGAAAGACACGCAATGAATTCGAAATCTCTCCACATTCCCTTTCCCACCGCGATCTGCAGGCCTGGGGGTCGAAAGGCCCATCTCAAAGGAACCACTGGGTTATTAATTTGATCAGTGAGACAGGCTCTTCAGGTTGGGGGAGGGGTGGGAATGGGAGGGCTCCATCCTTGCTCATGCGCACCCCAACTCAGTCTCACCCCCAGGTTCACGAATTCTACCCATTTCCCTTCTCATTTCATTCCCAAATTAAGGGAGTTAAATCAGTTCTCTTTCCTCCGGTTTTCACGAGGAGCCTGAAATCCTGGGGTGTGTTAATTATTTTAAAATGTAGAACCTTCCCTGGGTCGCTCCCGCCGGGAGTTGAGCCCCCCTCCTCATTCTCTCTTCTCTGTCCCTAGAGAAAAGCCCGCTACATCCATTTGGATTTATGTAAGGTGGATTAGGGACACAAAGGGAACAATAAGACCCAATTTACAAAAAAAGGGAGGGAGTAGAAAGGGAGGGTAAAAGGGAGAAAAGGAAACGTGATGGGAATAAAAAGCAACAAAATGAATTAATTTTTAAGGGAAGGAGGGGTTGGGGAGGGGTGTAAACCCCCTCCCCTTTCATTCAACATAAACCCACGGTTCCATCAGGGCCTTTTTGTCTAGGGTTCCCAAGTTTGGTTCCAACAGAAAAAGCAAGGCGGGGGGAGGTAAAAATAAAGAAAACAGTCCCTGCGTCTGCGATGTGAGTGTGGCTTTAGCGGACGTCCGAACAAGTGCGCAAAGTAGTCGGGAAAACCCGAGATCCAGAATTCCGCTGAGGGGGATGACCCTAGAGACCGAGGCGAGGCGGTCGCGGAGGCTGGGATGGCAACTCAAGGCGCATCGGGTAGAGGGGGAAGATCGAAAGGACTAGAGAGCGCCCCTTTCCTTCCAAGCAGCGTCTATGGGCAGGTGTTTGACTCTCTCAGAGCCTCTGTCTGGAGAGCTCTGGGTACCGTCTGCCCAAGCAAGGCTAAGTTGGTTTTTGGCTCCCTCCTTCGGAACAAGGAAAATGATAGTTTGCACAGGGATGTATGGGCTGAAGTCTGGGGAGACAGAGATGGATGAATGGCTGGATGGATGAATGTGGGGAGGAGAAGAGTAGATGAGACGGAAGCAAGACTAGATGCACGCAGGTTGGAGCATGAGCCTATGTTAGGACCCAAGCACACGCACTCGGAGCACACGCGCACGGCCAAATCATCCGCGTCCGCGTTCACGCGGGCACTCGTTTCCTACACGCATTTGTGCGCGCACATACAGAGACGCACATATTCACACTCATGCACACAGCTCCCCTTTCTCTGGACCCATTAGAAGCTAAATGATCCTCCACCCCAACACCTCCATCTCTACCTACACAGACACATGAGCACATACAATCCTCCCAGCACGTCGGAATAGACGCGCAGAAAACAGCACCCACATGGGTTCCGTCGCTCATATTCCCTTTAAACTAGCCAAATGTACTATTCTGGGCTGAGAAGCGAAAACTCGACTACGTTCAACTTGCCGGCGGGTTGCCCGGGTTGAGAGGGCAATCCGAGGAGCTCCGGACTCCGGAGGTCGGCGTTCTCACCCCTGGGGTGTGGGGCTCAGCGGAAAGAAAGGTGTCTGAGGCTGGTTGCTAGAAATCAGGTCACTGGCGCCCGACGAGCGGCGCCACGACCGCTGCCCTGCGAGGGCCTGGCTGCCGAGTCCCGGGAAACGAAGGGCTCCGGAAACTTTGCAGAAACCGGAGCTCCGAAGGCTTTCTTCAGAACCCGGGAGCACTAAGCCCTAACTGCGTTCCAGGCTTGCGTTTTCCCTTCGCCCAGGGATGGAAATAAGGGGGGGAGGGTTGATCCACAATTTTTTGTTGTTTTGTTTTCAAATACTGGCATTGGCTCCTGTGCATCCCCTTGGGGCGCCTCGAGCCTCCTCGCCAGAGGATGCTGATAAACTTTGGCCTTTCACTACAAACTTGGACAGATCAGCCGCTTGCACGGGTCACGGCCTCGGGGTAGGCTACTTGGCGTTTTTCCATCACCCCTTCGCGGATCTCTTCGACCCGGCACCCTTCTCCAGGGTCGGGACGCACCGCTCACTCCAGGCTCCCTCCAACCAACCCGCCCTGCACTACCGAAGACTATTTACCCGCGGATCGTCCCCTGTCTGTCCCCGATCCAGAGAGGCTGCTTCGTTCTTACCTTCATTTGCCGGGTATACCCTGGAACCAGTGACAGCGTCGCAAATTCCAAAGAGAAACGAAAAGAGGACGAAATAGAAAATCCCAGCCATGGTTCGCCGGTGCCAACGCTGCTCCTGCCGCTTCTATCCCAGTGGAATAAATGCTTAAGTTAGGAGTGCAGCAAGCTGAAGACATTGCCAAGAGGGTGGGCCCGACCCGTGACGTGCACCCGCCAGTCCGAGGCCAGCGACCAATGGCGGTGCAGACTGGCTGGCCCGGCCTCGCCCCCATGCTCAAAGCCCGCCCCGAGGCCCCGCCCCCTCCTGGCTCCGCGGGGCGTAAGGTCTCCCGGGGTTGGAGCCGGCCTGCTCCTCTGGGTCCCCGCCCCCGCGGGAGCTAAGCGGCCTGATGCTCCGACGCCAGGGTCTAGTCCCTGGACGGCGGAGGGAGATTCAAAAGACTCAATTGACTGTGGGAACCGGAGAAAAGGTTGGCAACCTTCTTTCCCCTCAACGGACGGTTTGAGATGTAGAAAAAGGCTCTTGCTGAAATAAAATAAGTATAAAGTTGACCTGCACCTTTGCTGCTGCTCCTTTCCGAGATCGGTTGCTTGGCGTCCCGCCTGCGCGGTCTAGGGCTGCACACTTCCTCCTGCAGGCCGCCTCCGCTACCCCGTTTCCTTGTCCTGTCTTGTGCCTTTATGGCGCTCCTCGGACTGAAATGCTTTTGGGGGGAGTTCCGTAGCTTGATTCCTATCCTTTCCTACCTCCGGAGCAACCTAGAGAGCGGAGACCAAGTCACCCCCAATCCAGCCCCCAGCATGGCTCCAGTCACTACCTCAGAGATTTAACCCAATGACTTTCTTGCATCGGGGAAATCCTCCCTGGCCCGGGCCCAGCGCTCACACCGAACGTCTCACCCGGGACCGGGACAGTCTCTCGCAGCACCCAGATTGCAGGAGACAGTCTTATCTACGGGGAACCAGCTGTGTTTTCTGGGGGGAGTCCCTGGAACCCGATTTAGCAATTTCGGGACTCAGTGGACGGAAGCAAAGGGCGTGTGGGTGCGAGGACTTGGAGTTGTACGATAATGCAAGGAGAGTCGGAAGGGGCCTGGAACTGCTTCTGGGCGCTCGGACCGCTCCGCTGCGCTGCTCCGGACAGTTCTCCCTGCGTAAGGAGAAGGTGGTGAGCGGTCAGTCGCACAGAACCCACCCGGCTGCCCTGCCCCATCTCTGCGGGTGTCGCTGTCGAACCCTCCGGGCGTGCTGGTACCACTGGACCGTGGTCTATCCTCCGATGCTCGGGTCTTGAGGGCCGCCACCTGAGCGTCTACCGGTGACGGACAGCTATTCGGGGATCAAACTCCAAGGCATTCTCCCCGGAGGGGTGATGGGACCCTGATTCTCAGTTTAAAACATTGCCTTCCTCCTCTCAGGCCGCCTCTCCTCTGGTTCCTCCAGGGCAGGGCTGGGTTTTCCTCTGGAGTCTGGGTCCCAGCGGGAGTGCTACTGCCAAGAGGTGGTAGCACCTTCCAGCTCCGGTAGTGGCTCTTTGTGAACCAACCGCGCCACCTGCCGGCCAGACTCCGGCGTGCGCGGCCCGGGAGGAAGGGTGAGTGGACAAAGACCGAAGCCAACTGCCCGCCCCGCAGGGACTTGGGGCGCGTCGGTGGACTTTTATATCCACCTGCCCACGTCCAGCCCACACAGGCCACTACTGCGATGTGGTGGCGGGAGGCAATCGAGAGGTCCTTGGAGTCCTGTCGCGCCTCCCGCCACCTAGATTATGAAAGATGGACTCGGAAAACGTCTCAAGGAGAAAGTTAACAGTTGACGTCGGAGGGGTTGATCGAAAGTCCGAGAGGCGTGGGGCGTGTTGAGGAGCGAATAAATCCAGTGTCGCTGGCTGCAGTTTTAGGTCACTGGTCTCGGCAGCAGATCGGATTCCCCCCAAAGGCTCAGACCTGTGCAGACCTCGACTACCGACATGGGCAACTTTGACTTTTAAAGACCAGCGCGCTTGGCGAGACGCTGGGCAGTCGCTGTGATTCGATGGCCTGGAGGGACAGCTTGTGCGGCTCTGGCATTTTGGCTTCTCGATGGGTGAAATCCCTACTGAAATGTCTCCGTCTGGGGAAGGAGATTTCAGTTTATTGTAGCTACTGATTTTACACAAGTGAAAAGGGGGTGGGGATATGCACACCCGGTGTGTGTGTGTGTGTGTGTGTGTGTGTGTATAAATTATTTAAAACAAGCGCAAGGGAGGCATTTCTAGGTTCTTTCATGTGCCTTTCAGAGTTTTACAGGAAAGGAGGATGAATATCGGTCCCTGTCATTTGGCACACAGATTCAAAAGAAAAAAGGAGCAATCCAAATTCTTTCTAAAACATTTTTTAAACAATAGATGCTGCTTGTTTCTCTGCAGGAGTTGGAGGGTTGCATGTATCTGTGGTTGAAATGGAAAACTGACTGCCTGCATCATTAGAAACAGAAAAATTTCTAAAACATGTACCATCCCCACCCCCCAGGCTATGCACACTGAATATTAAGCAAAGTCTTTTTCCAGCCACAGTTGCCTGAAAGCAAGACATCATTTGCTAGGGTACATTCACTGATCCCCCTTTTCCCTGTTTTTCATTTCAGGGCTCAAAGTAGCCCAATAATCAGGTGAAACCAAGAAACTGGGACTGCTGACTGGGAAAATTTGCACTCCAACTCGCCTTCTCTAAAGCATTTCTGGGCTGCAGATCAGAAATAAGCTGCTGTTCATTGTGACTAAGGAGAAGAATTCTTCTGTCCACTGTGATTACCTAGAGGGAAGGAGTTCTAACCTCACAAACAGGATTTCTTCTAAAAATAGGGCAAAAATGGAAACACCAGCATCAAGGCAGAGTCCTCCCTTCACCCCATAATCTGAAAACACCCTGGAGTTTTCAAACTTCTGAGTGTTTACAATCAAGCCATGGAGTCATAAGCACAGAACCCCAGACAAAAAGTACCTAAAATCACCTACTTTTAAAATGAAGTAGTCTGGCTCTTGTGAGTGAAATGAGCCGCTCAGTGCTATAAGAATGCAGGGGTGCTTTGAATCCACTAAGGGAAATCTCAAGATGTATCTGCTAGTGAGCTTAATGAAAAAGATTAATTAAATGACTTGATAACTGTAGCTTTTTTTCAATAACAGTGCCTAACACATAGACTTGAACCACGAAATAACACTGTCAATATTAAGTTGAATTAAAGTTGAATTTCAAAGGTATTTCTGCTAGCAAAAGACATTTTTAAATGGCCACAAGAATCCCCGATTTTTGCCTCCAAGTAGAGGGCCAGTTTTGCCAAAGTAATGAGAAAGTGGCCTTTGACCTGTGGACAAACAAGCCATGATAGTGCATTTGTAGACAACTAGCAATGGATGAAAGAGAGGGTGAGAAAGAGAACATGAATCCATTCCACCTTTTCCTAGCCACAGGGGTAGGTTTTATAGGTAGTGTAGCCTGACTTCCCCGGATGTCAATCTTTATATCCATAAAATGCAGCATATCCACAGTGCTCCAAAGATGCTTTGCCATTTCAGTTCAGACATCCCTAGGTTAATATGCTCACTGGACTTTTGCCATCTGTATGCCTTTGAGTAAGTTCCTTAGCCTCTCTGTGATATGATTTTCTTTCTATAAACTGTAAATGATTTTTCTAAATATTGAATGATTTTATAGAACACAATATATTATCTGGCACTTGGTGATAGCTATTTTTACTCACAGGTAATATTTCATTAAGAATTATTAGTATTATTAACTGGAAAACAATCTTGAATCTTCCTTTTCACCAGGAAACCAAACACTCTGGTTTACCTTTCGTGCTCCATGAGAAGAGAATGCTTTATCTTACCAACTCCTAGAGGAGGGAAGGAAAATACATTCTAACTTCTTCCCCTCTTTCATTGACTTATGAAGTTAGATTTATATCCAGCTCCTCTGTTCCTGGATGATTCAACTGAATTTGAACCTATGGATTCTATTTGTCTTCAAATATAATGGTTGCAGAAATAATTAAGTGAAACAGGATGTGAGAGATCAAAAGTTTTCCAGCCAGGTGATAATGCTGATAGTAAACCAAAGCTCCGGCTAATGAAATCTCCGAATTTCTCAGAAAGCTACCGTCTTAAATAAAGTCATCTGAAATAGCATTTGGTGGGTTTTCTGAAGCCCCCAGGAAACCCAATTAGAGATTTCATCTTTTGATGTTAAAGCTTTGATGCTGTTTCTTATGCAAATGAGAAGCAGTACCATCTATTATTAGCCCTTTACACCTGAGTGAGAAAGATGTCTATAGAGCTCCGGTCTTGATGGATCAAGAAGGTAGGTCAGCAAGACACAGCCAGAGGCCTTTTGAGCCACTGAGGTGGAGAAGGGCTGAAAGGAAAATTGGAGTACTCAAGGGGGAAACTCTGGATTTTATCCAGTTCTGACAAACATTTCTTAAGTACATACTAGGTGTCAAATACCACAGTTTGAAGACATCAAAGGTTTCTTCTCAGTCTTGGCTGTGTGTGACACCCACCACTTGGCAATGTGGGGGACACGGGGACAAGTAGAAACCACTGGAAACCTTTCCCTCATCTGGACCCTAGAAGAAGTTAGAGAGAGAGATGATCAATGCAAGACACTCAGTTCAGTCCTGCACCAGTCTAGATCCCTCCAACTAACATTTTACAGAGACCATGAGTTTTTCTGGAGGAGATAATTTACCTGTTTTGGCTTCATTGTTGAACATGAGTTAAACATCAGAACTATTTTACGTCTTAGACATGAAAGCCACAGTTAAATATCAGAACTATTTTATGTCTTAGACATGAAAGTCACACCCCTAAAGAAATGTGAAACATTTTCCTTGGAACCTTGCAATTCAACCCCTATGACATGGGATTCCCTCATTCTAACTCAAAATGTGAACATAAAATTACAAGTCACAGTTACTAAATAATTTAGTTATTAATACTTTAATATTTAATAGCAATGTTGATTTGTGGTTATTAAAAGAACTTTTAGAATTATAGTTCTATGATGAAAAACTAATGCTAATGTGTTCGTGTATAACATCAAACTGACACTGTTTTCTAAGCCACTTTCAGGAGAGAAATAATTATCTGGTTGGAGTACCAATATATTGCAGTACTACATTCTCTCCCCTTATTTTTCTCTTGAAAACCAATGTGTGATTGCAACGAAATTCCGTAAGAAACGAATTTGATCATGAATATAATTTTTGATTTACTGCATAACAAGAATATAAATTTGGAAACCTAGATTTCCCTTCCCCCTTAAGTCAAAAGCATTTACAGAGCCCTTGGGTTCCAAACATTTATTTTTTTAATTTCAAAAGATCTCTGAACATTTTGAAGAATGACGGATAATTAATTTCTTTATGTAGAATGTAAGTTTCTCAAATGCTTATTTAGATAATGGAAGTTTGCAAGTGTGCTTTTAGAGGAAATAGAACTTTTGGAATTATATTTATTTTTTATTTCTTTAACCTCACCATTTATTCCAGTTAGTAAATAAGAAAAACCTTTCTCCTGTAAAAAAAAAAAAAAAAAAAAAAAAAAATTTGCCTTTAACCATTATACAAAAGGACTAAAGAGGAAACTCAGTGAAAACTCCAAGAAAGGTAGTGTAGGTTTTTCTCCCTAAATTATATACTACTTGAACATTCCTGTATCTTAATGAAAATTTATTAAAATCAATTGAATATAAATAAGCTCCCTATGGAAAGAAATACAAGAGTGAAAATTATCCACATGATTTGCCTAGATTTGGCATCAGGGGGGATTTTCTGGACACACACAAGTTCATAAGTAGTGAAGAATTCATGGAAGGTTTTAGCTGGGGAGGCCACGGACAGACACGTCACACAATTTAGAAATGTGCTGAGCAGTGCTTTTACAGGTAGTGATATGTGAAATCACTTTCTGTTAGACCTTAGCTATGTCTGTCCAAACAAACTGGCTTAATTCAGGCAAACAATGAGTTATTTGAAGTAAGGAGGTAAAAAGAAATTCAGTTAGTAACGGATCATTTGACTCCAGCTGACATTTAAAGTACATCAGTTCAGCCCATTTGTGTTTCTTCATATTCAACTTCACATATGTATGCCTCCAAGGATCCCTTTTTGCTGGGCAATGAAGAAGGAGTTAAAAATTAGGGATTAAAATACAGAGCAACGTGTCCTCAGGCCATTTATTATTGAAATGTGTAGTTCTGTATAAAAGCAGCTTTTAAAGAACACCCTTAACCATCACTAACTTTATTGAGGCTGACTTGTACCTGTTTGGAATAAATCTTTCTCGTATATATTAATACATCATTAACATTACAGGATTTACCGCCTTAGATTTAACATTTCACTTTGACATTCAGGATTAAGATGTGAGATAATATATATGCAACCACCGTAAGTTTCTATCACTTTTATCTCTGCAGTTCTGAATCGAAACAAATTTGAACCAAAACGTGCGGTGATTGTGAGAGGAATTCCAACATACATTAACTTTAAGAGAGGGTCCCATCTCTGCAAGTTCAACTTGTCTATTTATATTACATTAGACACCTAACAGAGGTAATTGAACATTGGCAGGAAATTAATCAAGTCTGTTCCGTTAAATGGTCAGTTTGCTGCAGCTCAGTAAAGCTGGGTCCCATTTCCTCTTTGTGTCTCATTATGTTCTCATCTGAAACTTTTATAGTTTTCACTTGAATTGTTGCAATTTAAAATGCTTGGATAAATACCTAGTTGTGTCCATGTTGCTTAGCAGGTTAAGTTATTCAGTGAACTGAATTTGTAATGCAGAAAACATGTCAAAGGTAGAAAGCCCAGAGAACTGCAAAAGTCATGAGAAAATCCAGGCTGCTTGGGCGCTCCCAAGCTCCACTTGGAACTATCCTCAGCCATACACTCCCTGTGTCATTTTACATGATGGATTTATATGTTGTAGATAGCAATCTATATATAAACTTGGGTGCTTGTTTTAAAAACCTTAGATTAAAAATAAGATCAGCCAGCTTGAACGCTCCTGACCATGAATATCCTGGTTAACGATCACTGTGGTTTAACTCTAGGTCTGGAAAGTCTTGTGATTTAGAACCTTCCTCCGGCTGTCTTCTGGTTTAATCTGCTCAGCTCTCTGTTTTTGTTGTGTCCACCTACACACAGCTGTCCATCTCCCCGAAACCCTTTTGCTGTCAGTCAAGTGACAGCCTTGGACGGGGGCTTTGTGTGCCAAGGCCTCCTGAGGCCCGGCACTACACTTAGATGGAAAGGAGTGTGGGCAGGGAACACAAGAGATTCTTCCAAAGAGGGGGTGGGGGACCGCTGAAGGGAGGGGTTTGGTGCATACTCCTTCAGAAACTGCTTTCTCAAACACAGGCAGCAAAAATGCAAACACATATACCAGAACCCCCACATCTGCAGCCCAGCACACTATAACGTAAAATCACCCTGGGAAGTCAAGCATTCCAAGGTTTGTGGAGGCAAAGAATAAAGCACCCTCTGTACTTTAACAGGCATTGGTGTCCAAGAATAGTCCTAGTTTCTCTCCTAGTGTGAGTGATCAGAAGTGACTAGTTTCCCCTTTCTTGGATTCACTGATTCTTAGCTGACCTGTAAGTACTAACATCTCTTCCTAAAATTACATGGGAACATTTGTTTTGGCTAATTGGAGAGTAGCTGCAGAAATGTTATGCTTATGATTTTGTATGGATTTCATCCTGTATGATTTAATGTCTTAATTTTGGAAGGAGGTTGCATTGAATAGCGTGAAGCCACACAACTGAGACATCTCTATTTTTACAGCAGATTACTTCCCTGAAAAATGAGATAGGTCATTAACACAGATTAGATTTTGATCTCTAGAAAAAGAGCCTGAATGGAGATGCAGGCTTCATTTTAATCACTTTGTTTTTATGCGGTGCTGAATGCATTCTGATCGTAGAGACTCTTAAACTTGACTTGATATTTCTGAGCAGCTAAAGTTCAGAACTTTGAAACAAAGCGGTCCCAGTTTATGCTAAGATCACCAGGAACCCTGACATTTTCTAAAAGTAAATGAATTAATTTTCATGTGGTTTCTGGATAGGAGACGTGTGCCTGTCTTTCAATTAAGGAACACGTCACCTGAAACAGTCCATCCCTTTTAGCACGATCGTGTATTAAAGTTTACTTTTTATATTCGCTATACTCAAATTTTATTTTTATCATGTTTCTTTTTCTATTTTTGTTTCATTGGAGATAAGAAGGGATAAAAGTAAAAATGGTGAATGATACAAATTGAAATATTGTAGGTGATCTTTCTCTATCAAATTGTCTGCCTTGCTGTTTGTCTAGGAGCACTGCCTAGTGCTCCTAGACTGCCTGGATCTTTCATCTAGCCACGAAAAAAAACAAGCAGCAATTGCTCAGGAACAAGAGTGTAACCAATAAACCCAAGCAAATAACTTTATAACCCCGGAGCTTATTTGAGATGTTAACACAGATGCTTGGCAAATCTATGGGGAATGTTTGGCAAACGTTTGATTTACCAGAACCTTAAACTTGTTGAGTGTAAAGCTAATAATTACCAAGAAAATAATTTTCTGATCCTTTTTTTTTTCTCTTCAGAAACAGTTCTTCTTTTTGACTTAAGATAAAAATAGAAAAAGTCTAAGAAATATAAAGAATTCTTGGAAATTATGTGTATATTCCCTTGATGGAAGAATTGCAAAAATAGTGAAAACTTCAAATTTTAAAAATTACAGCCATATAATTGATTATTCTCAGTTTACACAGATTCCTCTTCAGAGATAGTTTATCTATTTATTATTCCATGATGTTTTGCTCTTCCCATTCTGATAAAACATACATGCATAATTTAAATCTAATCTCACTTAGAGTTCAACTTTTTTGACAGTTGATTAATTTTCAAAATGATGAAATTGGTGAGAACAAATGAAGCAGTACTCAGAATTAATATTTTAAGGCTCTGAAAACCCCCAATAAATTACACATAGTTATAGATAGAAACAGGCTTTTAGGAAATCATCTTGTGAGTAAAATAAGGCCAAGAATAATACTGGTCTCTAGAATTGAATTTGGATTGCTTTGGTGTATTTCAGTACACCAAAAATTGAAAAGGATATCTCCACAAACATTTATACTTACCCAGGCATGAATTCATAGGATCACCAAAATATTCTTTGCAAGTCATTGAGGTTCATTATTTTCAAAGAATCTGCCTTCCAAGTAGTACCTCTTGCCTTTTTTTTTTTTTTGGAACCGGGGATTGAACTCAGGGACACTCGGCCACTGAGCCACATCCCCAGCCCTATTTTGTATTTTATTTAGAGACAGGGTCTCACTGAGTTGCTTAGGGCCTCGCTAAGTTGCTGAGGCTGGCTTTGAACACGCGATCCTCCTGACTCAGCCTTCCAAGTTGCTTGGATTACAGGTGTGTGCCACCACGCCCTGCTGCCTTTTAACTCAGAATAAAAACAATTTATACGGAGGAGGGAGGAAGGATGGTTATTTTGTTAAATTAAAAAAAAAATCAACTTCCTAAAAACCAGCACCTGTATGAAATTGCCTCTTTAAACCTCAAAATAAGTTATTGATTTTCCATATTATTGAATTTCTTTTTAATACCTTCTTTACCGTGGAAAGCATACATTTTTCCATGTACAATGGCTGCTTTTCATTTGGAAAATAATAACCATAAAAAATAAATTTCAGGATGTAGTCACAGGGTGTGGAAGGATATTTCTCTCTACATGTGTATTCAGAACGAGTCAGTTTGTTACTAATTCATGTACTAAAACTGAACTAGCTGATGTTGAAAAATTGCCCACAACTTTGGAAGGTTGACTTCTTTGCCGTAAACACAGGGTTTGCATTAGTTTTCCTTATGGACCTATTTGTTAGAGCCATTTGAGTAATAAATGTAAATTTCCACGATTCCTTGCTTGTTGCCACACCAAATGAATGACCTTCTGTTGTGCCGTATTGGACAAATGTGTCCACTTCTGTAAACAGGATACCCCATTCCATTTCCCATTGTCTCTGCAGGCAACTCTTGTTTTCAGGAGCCTGAATATTGTCCCCCAAAGTCACAGACATCTGTTGCTTCTTCCAGTTGTTTATTTGTCCACAACAGAGAGGAAAGGAATGAAACCAAAAAACAAAACAAAACATAACAAAAAACCACAAATAAATAGCTTAGCTGATTGATAGCAACTATTCTGGAAGGTTTGGTGATTAGAAGATTCAAATTCATGCTAAAAATGAAGTATAGCGAAACTAGTGCCTTTCCATTTTTTACCTTTCTTCTCATTTTCCCCAGGTCTGACCTTTTAAAAATATTGTCAGAATTAAGCATTGTATAAAGATCTATTTTTTCAATCTTATTGAAAAAAATCTATGGCTTTATCCCTATGGCATAGTAGATTCACCTACAGATTCAATGTTAATAGTTTTGACCATGCGGGATAATGCTGATTGCCCAGGACAGTGATTTGTAATTTTATTGAGACCTAAATTTGTATTAAGGCTAAAGCAGAGGAGAGTCAACTGAAGAACCGTAGCTGGCCACTCGGATTCACCCTCTCCTCAGCTCTGGTTCCCTGATCCTCATCTCACACAAAACAATTCTCTTTCCATTCTAGAAGTTAAATGGAGGCCTAAGTGAGAGCTTCAATTTCTTCATCAGTCCTAGGGCTAACGAGCATCTGCAAACCTTAAGTGAGATGCTCCATATATAGAGAGCACCTGGCACAAACAATTTTTAGCTCTTACTATTACTGTACCTGAAGTTGTTGTTTAATTGGTGAGGCCATAGATGATTGTAATAAGCCATTTGTTTGTTTTAGACAAATTGATCCAATTGTGTTTGTATGTATATACAGATATGCCCTGATGAATCCTACCGTTCTGTATAAACAATATGCACCAATAAAAAACTGGACCATGTAGTTCAGCTACTTAATTGAAAGGTGCTTTTGAAAAGTCTTGCATGTTGCTTCTCTACCAGAGTACTGTTTGCACTTGTTCATATTCTTTTGTATTGTAAATTGAATCCTTATAATTGCATGTATTTATGAGGTACAAAATTATGTTGTGATTTAGGAATGCAATGTGGAACCATTTTATCAAGCTAATTAACATAAGTGTTACCCCAAATATTTATAATTTTTCATGATGAGGATTTTTAAAATTGTTCTCGTCATATTATTATTAATTATAATCATGACACTGTGCGGTAGTGTCTCCAAAACTACCTTGTTACTCCTAAGATTTTGTACCATTGACTAACATTTCCCCATTCCTCACATTCCTCAGCCTCTGTAACCAACACTTTATGTTTCTGTGAGTTTGATTGCTTTAGATTCCACATTTAAGTAAGAGTATGTGGTATTTTCCTTTCTGTGTCTGGCTTATTTCACTTAGGATAATGCTCTCCACTTCCATCCATGTTGTGGCAAATAACAAAATTTGTGGCAAATAAAAATATGGATATTTTTAAAGGCTGAGTAGTATTCTAGTATGTACATATACCACACTTTTGTTATCCATTCATCTGTTGATAGACACTTTTCTTGACTCCATGACTTGGTTATTGTTAATAGTGCTCCAAAAAACATGAGATTGTAGACATCTTTCTGACAAACTGATTTCAAATTTTGGAGGTAACTACCCAGAAGTAAGATTGCTGGATCATTTGGTAGTTCAATTTTCATTTTTATGTGGCAACTCAGTTCTGTTTTGTACAATGACTGTACTAATTTGCATTCCCACAGTGTAAGGATTCTCTTTTCTGTATGTTATCATTAGTCCAAAACTTAGAGATGGATATTCTGTTAGTTCATAGGGAATCATCTTCTTCCAAAGTGCCATCCCTTGCCAATCACAGTCTGGTTTTATACATAGAATTTTTGTTTGTCTGTTTGTTTTTGTTTTTTATTTGGTACTTTGCATTGAACCCAGGCACTTGACCATCGAGCAACATCCCCAGACCTTTTTAATATTTTATTTAGAGACAAAGTCTCGCTGAGCTGCTTCGGGCCTCGCTAAGATGTTCAGGTTGGCTTTGAACTTGTGATCCTCTTACCTCAGACTCCTGAGCTGCTAGGATTACAGGAGTGTGCCACTGGGCCTGGCATACTTAGGCATTTTTAATGCTAAGTTTTATTTGTTGCAGAACATGTACATGTGTGTGAACACAACAATTTCCTTGCTTGGCTGTCACAAAGTATGACCACAGCTTCTTTCCTATACCTGACATTTACAATGAAATACAGATGTCAGTCAAATCTCTCTTCCTTAAACCCAGATGACACCAACTTGATCAAGGGAAAGTGTATTCTGCTTATAATATAACAAAGCAGAGCATGGGTATTGAAGAGTTTAATGCAAAGTATTACAAAAACACATCCAAGCGTGAAAGGAAGGTCCTATGTGAAAGGGAAGAACCTTGGATTCTAGATTGTTTGAAGTTGAAGAAGCAGTTCCATCTCTTTAAGCCTCAGCTTCCAATCCAGATCTCAATGATCCTTTTCAACTCGAAAATAATATCATCCTAGTTCTAGCAGTTCTTTCCCCTGAGGAGAAAATAAAGATTTATATTCTGTTACTTCAAAGTCATTATCTACTATTCATAAACAAGGTAAAAATCAAATAGGTCCTATGCAACTTGATGTGTTTGTAGGCAAATCCCATATTTTCTGCAAAAATTCTATCAGGAGAATGGTTGAATCTTGTTTTGCTTTTTACATAAATTTTTTTTTCTTACACAAATTACTTGTTTTAAAACTCAAATCTCTTAAAAATATAGAAAGTGCTCTGGATATTTAACTTTTGCTACAGTGTCAACCTGTATTGTGTTTATGAATGCAGGCTTATGAATTCATAACTCACACAGAGGGTCTTCATAAATAAAACAACCCACTTGGATGTGCATGTTGCAAATAGCAAGGCAACAAGCGAACCAACAGATGGACGCATTCTTAATTAGTCAATCCATTGCTCTCTCTCTGTTAGAAAATTTACTTAGAGGTTGTAACAAAATCTTTCATTGGGAAAAAAAAAGTGCAATCTCGGAATCACAGGTTTCCTAAAAGAATTATGTATTTCAATACTTTGATAACCTATTCAGATTTTGTATAGTGATAAATTAAACTAAATTATTGGTGGAAAAACAAATCAAGCAAAATAATTTGAGGTTATTGTAAATCTGAGACATGCATAAAATTACCATCAGTAGCTAGCTTCTTTCATGTTTACCAATTTTAACTGAGTTAAGTAAGCCAGTGTGATCCAATTCAATTCAAGGCTGTTTTTGCAATATTGTAAGGAAGGAGTCTACAATATTATGCTTCAGTCTTTAATTTGCATTATACTCACAAATAACTTTGGGAAAAGATGCTCTTTGTTTTGGAAAAATCACTATAAAAATGAGAAGATAATATTTATCAAAAGACGCCAGATGCAAAACTGTGAAAGGTTTTCAGAGATTATATTGGGTGGTTCCCAATTTTAAATGACTGTCTTTTTCTAAAAAGAATAAAATAGTCTGCCAGATTATCTCTTCATATGCACAGAGGAAGGGGAATGGAGAAATGAAGTAATTATTTCGATAATTCAGGCACTTAAAACTTTCCTCTGAAATATCCAAATGATTGATATGATAATTTTGACTGAATTAGTCAAATTACTCTTTCACAGTTTGCCTTCTCATTAAATGAGTAGATACAATCTAAGTGTGGATGTAACATTTATAAATGCAGAACACTAAACTCATAGCTTACAGTGCCTTTTAAGATTTGTCCAATTATACATAATCGCTTACCTTTGGGCAACAGAGGTAGTAACCATTTATCCTCCTCCTCTTCCAGGCACCTAGGTAGAACTTTTCCTGACACCGCAGCATTGCTATAGAAAAGATTTCAACTCGTGACCAGAGGCCATAACCACACAGCCATGGTCAATCAATATGGTGCGCACATACGGGAATTATGGGGAACAGTGCGAACCTTGAGGGAAGAGTTGAAGGCATAACGAGTTTCACAATATTTAATTAGTGCCTTTGACACAATGTGTTAATGTCAAAAGATTATATGCTTCTGCATGAGCTGCAAATAAATAAAATGCAGATAACTAAATTAAACTCAATTTAAAAAAAAAATAAAGAAAAAGGAGAAAACAGGATCAGTCCTAAAATTTCGACAGATTGCTTGTGTAACCAATCTAATGAAAATTTGTAATAAGTGTTTCACTTAATATAATTGCATTTTTATATTTTCAGAAGTTATAAGTACAGACTAGAGGGAGCAAAGCCAGCTGGATAAACATTTCAAATAATCTATTCATCAAGGCAAGAGCAGAAATCAAAAGAACTTTCTGGAATCTGTTTTTATTTATTTATTTATTTAGTTTGGTACCAGGGACTGAACCCAGGGACACTTAGCCACTGAGCCAAAGTCTCAGCACTTTTTCTATATTTTATTTAGAAACAGGGTCTTACTAAGTTACTTAAGGTCTCACTAAGTTGCTGAGCCTGGCTTTGAACTTGCTGTCCTCCTACCTTAGCCTCCCAAGCCACTGGGACTACAGGCCTGCACCACTGCCCCATAATTTTTATGTTTTAGATCTTTATTTTTGTACTAGGGATTAAACCCACTGGTACTCCACCACTGAGCTGTACATGAGCCCTTCATATTTTTATTTTTTCATATTGAGACAGGGTCTCACTAAATTACCAAGCATGGTGTTAACCTTGTGATCCCGCTGCCTCAGCTCCCAAGTCACTGGGATTGTGGGCAAATGACACCGTGCATGACTCAATGAAAATGATGTGTATAAAACTAGATGAGCCTTTTGTCTTCAGAAAATCAATGAGGAACAGTTTTGTTAATTATTACTGGGAAAAACTGCTTTGGTATTAATAACGAAAGAGAAAAGGTCGAACTAAGAGATACTATTTTTTTTTTTTTGTTTTCACTAAGATGAAGAGATGGACTTCAGAACTGGAAAGGGAAAGGAAGGGGAAAAGATTAAAACTTTTCCCCGCCAACAGTCGGGCCCTGGGTAGAGGCCAGCTGCAGAGTGCACTGGGCAGACACATCTTCACGTAGGACTGGAGGGAAAAAAACAAAATGGAGAACGACTTGAAATAACTATAAATCTCCAAGTACAGGCTGACTCTCTCAGGAAAATAAAGCAACTTATAGTTGTAATTGTGGAGTCATGATTGATACTTTTTAAGATAATTGTGAGCCAAAGGGGTATGAGAAAATTGGCAGGTGACAAATGGCATCTCATTGAAAAGGCTAGACTACAGAAATTATCAACCAGTAAAATTAATGCTGATCTCTGGTCAAACGTCTTAACAATCCTAACAAATTGTTAAATGGACGGCTTGGCAGATGTGGGGAAGGAAGAGAGGTTAAACGGTACCAGAACTGATTCATCAGACTCATTTCTGGCGCATAGTAGGTGCCCAGTGAATACTTGCTGACTGCTCTTCCTTCTGGTTGAATAATCAGATCAGATGTCACAAAAATGTATTTTGATTTTAGAGGCACAGCTGACAAAATCTTTCGTGTATTTTTTTTTTTTTTTTTTTGGTGGGGGTCGGGTACTAGGGGTGCTTAACCACTGAGCCATATTCCTGCTCTTTTTATTTTTTATTTTGAAACAGGGTCTCCCTGAGTTTCTTGGGGCCTCACTAAGTTGCTGAAGCTGGCTTTGAATTTGTGATCCTCCTGCCTCAGCTTCCTCAACTGGCATCTTCCACATCTTACTGGACAGGATGGCTGTCTAGTTCGACACGTTTATCAGTGATTAAGACAACATCAAAAGCAGATTTCTGTGTCTTTGGTACACAAATGGGACTAGCTAACTCACAGAGCAAGAACCAGACTTGAAACAATGCTGGTATCCTGAAAAAAAAAAAAAAAAAAAAGGAACAATGACCCAATCTGAAATTTTGCAATGATAATACAAAGCCCTTGAGCAAATAAACTATATAATTCCATGATAAAGAAGCTGTGATTTTACATCCATTTATATGAGAAAGAGGTAATTTTATTGAAGGAAGAGCTCAGTTTGTGTCAACCAAAAGAGAAAATGATAAGAACAAATGCAGTTTTAAGCTCCAAACTCTAATGCCCAGATGAAGACAAAGAAGAGTCTCACTGGCTTCTTCACCACACATTGGGAGTGGCTGTCCCCTTCTGGAGTCTGCATTTTTACAGGAACATTGACAAATGACAAAAATCTGGGGGAGGGCAAAAGGGTGGCTGAGCTTGAGGCCATGTCTTACGAGAAATTGTTGAGGAGGTGGGTGATGCTTAACACACCATGACGCTGTCCTCAAGTTATTGGACAGCTGTCATGGGGCAGAGGAGCACCCTCACTCTATCTTCTTCCAAGTGCAGAACTAAGATCAGCCATTAGCTTTATAAGGATGCAGATTTCTTGTCAATATAAGGAAAAGCATAGAATTTGAGCTTTTCTACATTGACTGTTAAGTAGTGGCCCCCAAGAAAGACCCGGTGAGCCATTTCCCAGCACTTCCATCAGATGGAATTCTTGTGTTGATGGGAAAATACAATTACTTAACCTCTAAGAGTGATTATGAAATGATGGGTAAAATAAGGAAATTGCTAGGGAGTCAGACGAAATTAGATGTGAAAGTTCTGTACAGGTTAATAACCATTGAAAATGTCTATAAGGATTAAGATAAGCACAGATCAGAGGAAAGATTTGGACAAGGTATCCATTATGTAAGACAGTACTTCCTATAAAAATATAATGTGGAACATATAAGTAAGCCAAATATCTAATATGAAATGTTTCAGTAGCCATAGTTAAATAGTAAAATGAACCAGGTGAAATTAACTTTCATTATATGCTTTATTTAACTCTATATATCTAAAATACTACCATTTCAACACAGGCTTAAAATTAGTAAAAATTACTAAGGGGATATTTTACATTCTTCATTTCATATGAAATCTTTGAAGCTCTTTGTGTATATTCCCTTATAGCATATCTCAATCCAGACTAATCCCATTCCGAGTACTAAAAAGCTACATGTGGTAAGTGGCTACCATATTGGACAGCACACAGACCCAAAGCTAAAGTTCCCAAGCATGGCCAATTAAAATAAAAGGGGTTATTAGTAAAATCAGGCTGAACCATAAAGGTTACCAAGAAATTCCAGAGACACAGCCAAAATAAAGAGGGTAACAATGTGGAATGTTTGCATTCTGGCAGCCACGAGAGTGATAAGAGCCAGGAATACAGGTGGAGTTTGACCAAACAGAGCAGAGAATCCAATTGAGGCTGAACTGCACCTGCCCCACTCCTGGTTGCTCTGGCAACCAGACTCCCTCCCCATGCTAATGACATTATAATGAGAACATCCACATGCAAATGAATTAAGCAGTAATTACAGGCAGATCCTCACTTGTTCTAGAAGCTCCACTTAAGAGGGCGGTGGTTGAGAGAGGAGTTGGAGAGAGTTTGATACTGCCCAGAGGAGACTGCAAAAGCAAAGACTTTGAGTTTCAAAATAAAATGGTTATCTAAAGGCATGAAGTCATGTATCTACAGAGACACATTGTTCTGTCTGTTTGGTTTCCCTGCTTTTTCCATCACTCAAGGGGAAAGAGACCAGCCAGGAGAAAGAGGGAAAGAACAGGGACAACAGCAGCTCTGTAGGGACAGCAGAGTTTGGGAGAAATGCTGCCCCTTTCCCTCATCTCCCTTTTTTGAAATAAATTAGTTATGAGTTGCTCTATCTCTCAACCATCCATGGGGAGGCATGGTGAAGAACACCAAAATTCTAGAAGAAGAAAACAAGGAGCAAGACAGCCTTTCCTTTATTCTTAGATCTGGCATGTTCTTAATTGCTTTTTGCAGTTTTCCCCCAAGTAGATCAGAGCCACATTGTAATTAATAGTGAACAAGTTGAATACTGAACTTCAGAAACTTGATAACCTGGCAATGTGATATGGGAATAGTGAGTATGCAGAGGGCTTGTCTCTTGCAGGAATTTTTAGGTTTCTAAAATCTTGTTGAATCTTCCAGGAAAAAATATGCATAAAGAAAGATATGGCTGATGGCATGGTCAAAAATCATTCGGATCAGATATGCATTGAAGAATACATTATTCTAGCTACCATACAAATAGATACAATAACATTATTTATGCTATTCATCAGCATATGGCCTTCAAATGTGAGTTGGCAAAGGAAAGGATATTCCATTCTTCTTTGGAATAATAGCTCAAATATCCACAGCTTCTTCTGCATTGAGGACTATTCTAAGTGGAGAGCAACTCTGTGAGTAAGTATTATTGTTAGTTCGTTTTTCAGGTGGGGAAACTTTCCTAAGATAGTAAAGTGTCAATACCAGGAGCTAATCCTCAGCTCCAGAACCTTCAGATGTATAAGATACCATGGATAAAGCCTTCAAAAAGAGATAGGTCTTTGTTTGGTGGTTAACTAATCAACTATTTGTATCTAGTAGAACTGCCAATATAATAGGATTACTTCATACTGCTATCACATTTTGAACAAAATATGAAATAATGAGAAAACCACTTTGTCTCAAATGGGAGGTCAGGCAGGGCATACAAGGAAGGTGTTGGTAAAGGCTTCATTGTCAAAGAATCCTAAAACAAGTGGAATCCAGAAAGGTGCCATTGTAAACTTGCGATGTTAAGAAATTTTATTTAGCAAAAACATAAGCATTGGAAAGAAAAACAGAGTTATTAGGATCAGTTAAGCTGTATGTATTTTTATCCAAGTGAACACAAAAGGCAATGGCAGTAGAAGGTGTGAGGAAAATCATCAGTGGATATAAATTTCCAAAGAAAAACCCATGGGAAACTTGGTTGTTGAGTGGAGTGAGGAAAAAGAAGAGGATAACAATTATAGACTAACTCCAGGACTTTCCACCACAGTGACCAGGGCACTGAAATGGGGCAGTTTCAGTGGCAGTTGGTTAGGGTTAAATTTCACCTGGGTTGACAGCTGGATTCTTGGCTGAGGGCGCTGCCCAGAGCATGGCAGGATGCTCAACAGCACCCTTGGGCTCTGCCGAGTTTATGCCAGAAGCACCACTTCTCGGTTGATCATGTCTATAACATTGCCAGATGTCCTGGGGGACGGGGGTGGGTGGTGAAGTGGTAGCAGCAAAATTGTCCTTGAGAAACACTGGTTTAGGCAAATGGAGTGGGTTTAGCAGGCTGGGTAGTCGCAGGACGGCCAGGTGTGAGGCCTGCATAGTACGTGACTGAAGTTGCAGAGCTGGCGTGGGGACAGGAGGGTTATGGGGACTGAAGACTTTGCATTATCTTGCAAAGGAGCAGTAGTAGAAGAGACTTCTGAAGTGGGGGTTTAGAACAACTCCAGCATAGAGCTCTGGAACACAGAACAGAATAGGAAAAACCACCAATGAAAGAAATGGAGGCAGGGTCATAAGGAGAGGGGGTAATGATCATCCCAAAGCAGGAAGTGATGTGGAGGAGGAGGAGGAAACCTTCTAAGGTGCTGAGAGGCCAGTTTGATGGAAGCTGTTGGTGAGGAAGAGCAGGTCTCAGTGGTCCTGGAGAGAGAGATGACATTATGGTTTCTGTGCGGGAGGACTTGGTGTGGGGGAGATGGTGTCGAAATTCAATTTCACAAGGCTACCACATGAGTCATGGTGATGACATGGGGCTGGATTATTCTTTGGAAAACTTTAGCACTGCCACTTTGAGGGCACCTTAAAAAATGGCAGGATCAATCAAAAGGAAGAGTTTGCCTGTTTTCAGATACAAAATAACAGCAAGTATTAGGAAAGGCAGGCAGACAGGAATCAGAGAGACAACCAAGATGCCAGGTCCCTGGGGAAAATTCAAGCAATAAGGCAGAAACTCTGGGATGAACATGGCTCTGTAAACACCTCTTTCTAGAAATTCCCAAAAGCCAAACAGAACAGAAAACAAAGATGTGCATTTGTTTCTTGATGAAACTGGGAAACCAACTCCAAAAACTTTGCAAAGGAAGGACTTTTCACTGTGTGACATTCATACTTTTTGATGTTTGACTCATGGAAATGCATATGAATTTTGGCAAAAATTTATGCACTTTCGTTGAAAGATAAGAGCCAGGAAATAAGGTATGCTTTTTTGGTCTTCCCTCCAAGAGAATTCTAGAATGACATTGTGCACACACTTAAGACACCTTATCTGTGGGTGTGGGACTCTATGAAATTGGTCTCTTGCCAGAAGTCTGAGAAAGTTGTTTAGACATGGTAACCAAGAGGACTGCGGAAGTCAAAAACACCGTAGTCATAAAACGGCTGAAGGGGGCTGGCTTGGACAATTTGTAAGGAAAGTAGATTCTACGTCTATGAAATCATTCACTTCTGTTTTCAATAGTTTTCAAAAGTAGAAACTCAAGTGCCTCAAGAAAGACTGTTCAACTGCTAAAATCTCTTGTGTTTCTGTCAATATTTCCATCTGTCCATGCATTTAAAGCTGATTAGAATTAGAAGTGCTTACTGTGGACAAACACCATAGATTATCATTAGTTTACTCTGAGTTCTAGTAAAATGTACATGCATTCACTGAAACTTTAAAAATGGCGTATGTGCTGCTCTCTGTGATCAATAACATCTCTCCATTCATCATAATAGCCACTTGCCATCCCCAAATTTAACGGAGGCTTAAATAATACATCCTTTTTGGCAAACAAACTTTATATAGAATTCAGAAAATTGAAGTACCGAATACAACATACTGAACTGGGCTTCATTTAATTGATTTTATGGATTTCTATTTTCTGATTCATGGAGTAATACCTTGAGGATTTCAGAAATGTTAATCATAAGCTTTTATCATGCTTTATCTATAACCTTCTTTCATATTCCCTTTTGAGTTGCTCTATGGAAAAGTACTTATTGAAAATGATTCACTGAAAAAGATTATTTGTGCAGTGCATATTAAAATACTCCATGTAAGGCATTTAATTTGAATGAAATGTTTTATGTGACAATTGACATCATAAAATCCTAATTACACACATGCACAGCCTTCTTGGTTTCTTCTTCCAACTTTCTGCAGAAGAACAGGTGCATTCCATACACATGCAAACATCCACCCTGGTTTTTTGGAGTGCCAGGCACTATGTTAAGCGTTAGGAATGCTGTTGGTATGGAAGCAGCCAAGTCCTTGTCCTCCCAGCAGTAGGTGTGGGTGAGGAACAACAAAGCAAATGAGCAAATCACATAATGTCATAAGTGGAAGAGTCATTGCTGCTACAGGTACGGGATGTCACAGAGGGCCATCTGGATGAGGTGGTGTAACCCTGCATGTAATGTGTCCCCCAGCGTGTCCTCACTGTTTATGTATGTAATGTGAGTTACATTGCCACATATGTTTTTATGCTGAGATAAAACAAAACTTTACTCATCAAAGTTATAATGTCAGTCTCCAAGTACCAGATTAAAAAGAAACAGGTATTTAAAATGTAAACCAATGATTTTAATGTAATCTCTTACCTGCATTTATTCCAGTTTTTAAAATTACAGTTTAATTCTAACACATCCTCCTTGTTTATAGGAAACATATTGAATAAATCCTTACTGCCCTCATGATTATATTTTTGGTTTGACTTAAAGTTGAAGAATCAAGCTGGGCATGGTGGCACATGCCTGTAATCCCAGCAGCTCTGGAGGCTGAGGCAGGAGGATCATGAGTTCAAAGCCAGCCTCAGCAATTTGGTGAGGTCCTAAGTAATGTAGCAAGACTCCGTCTCAAAATAAAATATAAAAAGGGCTGATGATGTTGCTTAGTGGTTAAGTGCCCCTGGGTTCAATCCTTAGTACCAAGAAAGAAAGAAAGAGAGAGAGAGTTATTTGAAGAATCAGATTAGATATTCTATTTTTACAGTGTCTTAACAGCAACCTTGTTCTTAATAATTACTAATAATCATACACTTAACTTTGTGGTGTTAACTCCTTCAGCCTACATTTTGGAGAACACTTTATAAATTAGAACTTAATACAATTTCCATCAGAGTAGGAACTTGTCATTTCCACCAAATTGTCATCTCTGCCATATGCAGACATGATTAATATGAAATATATTTATTGCATCAATGCCCTGAATAAAAGTTGTTTCAGAATGCAATACAATATTAAAATTGTAGCAAAATATATAACTCAGACTGGGTAATATAGTCAGGAATTGACACTATACCCCAACCACAATATTAATTAATTCTTTTTATATGAATGGTTAAGACTCACAATATGCTATAAGAAACAGGAGCAACTGGGATGTAGGAAAAAGTAATCCATGTGGACAAATACAAAGGATATTGTAAAGGACGTGAAAACAGTGCATTATGTTTAGATAAGCTATATTTTTCCAGGTAATCCTGAATTACTGACTTCAAAATATGATTGGTATTTTTGTAATGTTATTTCCAAACACAATTTGTTCAGTTAGCGAGAGACTTGATTATTTTATACTCAGCCAAATTATGGCTCTGAAGAAGTGTCCTTTATTTGTATATTTTCTGGATTCTCATGAGTTAGTATTCAATATACTGAAGATGTTCCTACAAAGGCCATTCATACTGTGGTTATAAACAAGCCTGGAACATGAAATATTGGATGGATTTTTAGGAGATTAACCTGGAAAATCATTCTGAACAAATCATAGGAATTTCAGACTACTAATGCCCTCAATTCAAGTAAAGTCTTTCTGTTTAGCTTTGTATTTTTTCAATAGGGTTGGAACCAAGTTTCCAAAACCACTCTATAAGTTGTCTTCAGTTTTCTTATGGCCTTTGGAAATATTTTAAAAAGCAAAGGAACAAACAAAATCCTGTAAAGACAAACATCAGGTCACTAGTGTGTGTTAAATATTGGCTTAGGCCCTCTGAGGGCCACTGCCCAGGATGTCTGCATTGGAAAGTTTGTGATTCCAATAGAAGAGGAGATAAGAAGCAAATAGTATACAGAGGTTAAAGCAGGAAAACATAATACAAATTTAATTATAAGTCATGCTCATGTTAATTGCGTGTGTGTGTGTGCATGCCACGTGGAGCTGAGAAACCAAACAAATAACACTTGGATATAAATGGCAGATCGATATTGCACAGTGATATAAAAACATAGTTCATAGTTTTTCTTTCTTGTTAATCCTTTTGTTCATGTGTTATTTGTCCTTTTTTAGATGTGCATGACAGTAGAGTGTATTTTGACGTATTATACAGACATGGAGTATAGCATTCTAATTAAGATCCCATTCTTGTGGTTGTACATGACATGGATTTTCACTGGCTGTGTATTCATGTATAAGGATAAGAAAGATATGTCTGATTCATTCTACTGCCTTTCCAATTCCCACCGCTCCCTTCCCTTCTAACTTAATCTGTCTTCTACTTTTTGAGATAATTACTTAAAAGGAAGGCCTGCAAAAGCAAGAGAAAGGAAGTGTATGGAAGCCTCGGCCTCTTCTCTGCGTCCCTGAGCGGCTGTCCATGTGAGCACTTCTGAGCAGCCAGGAGCCTCGCACGGCCTGCATTGTTCTGCCCTCTTGCACCAATGTGTTGCACTAACCCAATTTATGAGATCCAGCAACATCTGGTGGTGTGGGCACCCTTGTTCGGCTTCGATTGTCACTCTGTGTCACCAAATGAATGTGTCCCGAGCGCCCGTTGGGGTGACTGACCATAAAGCCCGCATTAGCACATGTTGGGGTGGGGGTGGCAGAGGCATTCTTGGGCCCCCCCGTGCAGTGCAGCCGAGTGGGCAACAAAGGGGAGGTGGCCGGATGCACAAAAGTGCTGATGCCAGAAGGCCTGACACGCTGCAGGCGGTGTGTGACATCTCGTGGCTTCTGGCTGCTGTTGGGTGTGATGCATGTCACTGTCGTGATGGATGACTTTCAGATCTTTCCCATTATGTCATATCTGTAAGAAATTCCCTCTTCCTCAAATGTGCTTTTGTTCCCCCACCTCTGAGCTGCAGATGGTATCTGCCCACGCATTCCCATTGTGTGAAGCCTACAGAGGACGTCGCCATTCTTCTGGGACACTGCTCATGGTTGAATTGCTAGCCTTCAATTAAGACTTGAAATTATGGCTTTGGGCAGTTTAACCTCTTTCAACAGAGCAAGGGAAGCTACACTTGTCATTTAGGAATTTCCTGAGGTGTCACTGATCTATTTCATCAGGACCTAACAGGATTGAATCAGTAGATGAAAAAAGGCTTCTTCTACCACTTTAAAATTTATTCTTCATTAGAAACAAAAAAATATTCTCTTTTGTGTACTCTTGGAGCACATACATGAATTCCTAGCAAACATTAAGTAATCTCTCAATTGCAAAATGCAATATGGTAATTCATCTAAGGTACAGAATTTAAACATGCATGAATTGATAGAAGCCCAAACCTAAAGCTTCTTCTTTCTCTCTGACATTCGATTTTATAGGTTCAATTCAGGAAGCAAATGTTTTGTACTTAGAAAAAACTGCAATGGTGAGTAATGAGAAAAGGAGCAGATTGGTTGTACACAGTCTTTCTGGTTCCTTTCTTATGCTTGTTCCAAGAATTATGTCAAAACAGAAGAAAAGTGATAGAGAGAAATCAGTGAATGAGCACAGAGATTTCCTTATAAATTATGGAAAACACTAACTTCCATCCGGGTATGTCTGGGTTCAACATAGGCCACCTAATAGATCCAACATGTGGGCTGTTTGCGCTGCTCAAGTGGAGCATTCAAAAGTGATGTGTAAACACAACAGACTGAAGTGGCACTGGTTGCAGAGAGTAAAGACCACACAGATCCCTGGAGAGCTCACATCAATTTTAAATAACCAGTCTCAGACTCCAGGAAACAGGTAAGTTGGGCTTTCAAAGTAGTATCAAGACTCATACCTGGATGGTTATCAGTGGAATGTTAGAATTCCCAGGAAGAGTTACTTGTGTGCACAGATAAAGAATGAAAAGTCTCTTGGAAACAGTATCAGGAGGAACATTCAATTAACCAGAGAGATAAGAAAGCAATCAAGAGGGGAAGTTAATGAGAAAGAGACAGGAATTTGGTTTTGGACCTGATGTAAGAAGACAGAAGGAGTCACAGACCACTTAAGTGCAAGGCTCTGGTCTATTGACGGAGGAGGGCCAGTGGTTTTTGAAGTTTGATGTGGTGAGATGACAACCAGAATCTACATCAGGCGTGATAAGAGTAAACAGCAATGTCTAACAGGTATTCTCACTATGTGCTGGACGCTTTCCTATGTTCTCTGTGTATCAAACAAACTTTTGAAGGACAGATACCCAATCATTTAATAAAATTAGTAGCTCAAGATGATGCATGTTCTAGTGTCTAGATAGATAGATAGATAGATAGATAGATAGATAGATAGATAGACAGACAGACAGGCATATCTCCCAGGGCACTTTTTCCCCAGTTACTAAACACTGTGAGTCCCTGTGTGCTAATTAAAAATACAGATTCCTAGGCCCCTTCCACAGAAATATTAGTTGGGCTATACAGAACATTTTCTTTATTGAGCAATCCAGATAATTGGTAAATTTAGGACATGTTGGTTCTGTGAAACCTTCTTTAGAAAAAGAAGAAACTTACTAGATTTTTCTCTTTACAGATCATACTTCTATATTCAGAAGTAAGTAGAGCAGAAGTTTGCATTTTGTATACAAATATGTGAGGCAGTGGACACACAATACATATCTTTGAATGATGGCAGGAAAATATTGGATTAATAGAATTTTACTAAAGAAATTCAGCCTATAATTTCAAGGTAGGTGAACAAGAGATAAAAAAATGAATGTTCAAGAAAAGTCATGTCTTATCTGTTTTAATTAGAAGACTCAGAGACAAATAACTTGCTGTTAGTTCATGGTGTGTTTCTCAATGACTGGCTCATTTACTGCACAGTGGCTTTTGTACAATTATGTGGATCAATTATGTGGTCTATGTGGAGATGAGAGCATCTACTGCATATCTCTCCTTGAACTTCAAAACATCTAAAAGGGTCCTGCAGTCTAGGGGGAAAACACATTAAACTGCAGAAGCAAACCCAGCAGCCTCCCTCCCTATCAATCCTAAATCATGTAGAATCCAGACTTGAACTAGCAGAACTCCATCACAAAGACTAGAACAGAGAATTTTAAAAGAAAAAAAAATCCTGCCATAACACATTACATTTGAACTTCCTGAGGAAATCCTCAGTCTACCTTTGTGTCACAGCAGAAAATGGTGATTGAAAAGTACTTTTTTTTTTTTTTTTTGGTAAAGGCCACAATTTGTGAAAATCACAAATTTCCAAAGTAAAAAAGCTCCCTGTATGGATTGCTATCAAAGAGGATCCACACAAAGGATAAGGTAGGAGAATGGCCTGCAGAGTTGCCAAGCCATCTCTGGGCACCAGACCCCCTATTTATGATGCCGATACAAAAAAGAAGCAAAGGTGTGGAGAATTGCTTTGCCCCACAAAAGGTTTGTGCTTAAATTAAGCCCAATAACTAAATTACAAGTCCCCAATTCAATTTGAGAAAAAAATATTTCTAAAATTTTGAAGTTTGCAATACACAAATTAGAGGCATCTTATGCAACATTAGAGTAAATATACAATTGCTGCCTAAGAAAAGTTGCCATTTAATTATTGTTAAAGAAAATATAAATTTCATTTTTGGTAAAAATGCTCCCATGAGATCAAAGGCTAAATGAAAGGAGAGTTGAAGGGGTTCTCCTGAGTTGCTGAAGTTTCTTAGCTCTGACATTATTGGCATTGTGGGTTGAGAAATTTTTTCTTAGGGGTGGTGGGGTCTGACCTGTGCATTGCAGGGTGTGGAGCAGCATCTTGGTCTCTACTAGATGCCAGAAGCACTCCCTACCCAATAGGGGAGGGAGGGTTGCCCCTGGTTGGGAAATACTATCCCACTGTGAGCATCATTCAAAAGAATGTGGTTCCATTTTTATCAGATCCATTTTTTAAATAGGTTGGTCAAGAAAATGGTCTCAAAGGTGTTCATGATCCATTCCAGTTGAACATTTTTTTTTTTGTTAAAGAATAGTGTGTCTTTTTTTTTTTTTTTTCATCCTGACATTTCTTTTTTCAGAAACTGCAGGAAAAGGACTCAGCTTTTCAATGGTCCACATTCATTCTTCAATATATAGTATGGAGATATTGCACTGGGAGGCAACCTCCTTTCTCTGGGTATATTTGTCTGTCACAATACTTAGAACTGAGGAGGCACAAAACCTGGTGTCCCCTGGGTTTATTTAAAGCATCCTGGGTTTATTTATAAGGCCTTACATTTCCCTCTCACATATTGTCTCTTGCATATTCCACTAGATGTAGCATCTGCTTTCTTCTGCTTTCACACTGCAATGGAAATTGCTGTGGTAAGGAATCCCGTGTCCTTGAATAGTGCTTTGATTCATGTAGGTGAAAACTGCATCTTGCTTTCAGGTGAATCAAGCCCAGGAAATTAGTTTATTAAACATGTAGAGATCTTAGTTCAAAATAAAAGTCGGCCAATACTAAGAATCTAGAATGAGATGAAGATACCATTCCCATAAAAACACTACTACAACATAAGAAATAGTCTTCAAATAAATGCAGGTACGTTTATTGGGGATCCTAGCCTCAAAGAAATAGACTGCCCCAAATATGTATTATTATTATTATTATTATTTTTTTGGTACTGAGGATTGAACCCAGGGGCACTCGACCACTGAGCCACATCCCCAGCCCTATTTTGTATTTTATTTAGAGACAGGGTCTCACTGAGTTGCTTAGGGCCTCACTAAGTTGCTGAGGCTGGCTTTGAACTTGTGATCCTCCTGCCTCAGTCTTCCAAGTGCTGGTATTACAGGCGTGTGCCACTGCTCCCGGCTGTATTATTTTTTACAACGTGGTATTTGCAAATAAAATATCTATCTTGTAAGGGTAAGAAAAAGTTTGTTTATGTCAACGTACATATTTAAGGCTAACCATAATTAAGGAATGCATTGTTTGGATTTCCCAAATGTTTTTTGCTTTAAAATCAAATTCAGAAAATGTACTTTTAGTGCTAACGTCTGATCAAATTTTCCCATGGATCATAAATTTGTCTTTCCCTGGAAAGATTAATGGAATCATGAATTATTCATTTGCTATTTCTCCTTTTTCTGCAGGTATGGGTTTGCCCTTTTGATGGCCACCTGCTCTCAGGTGCTGCTGTGTTTCATGTGCCCCTCCCTCTCCCTCTCTGTTGCTCCCTGTTACTGTAGCGGGGTAGGAGTTAGGCTCACTGACTTAAAAGAGGTGAAAGTTCTATAAGGTAAGAGACAGAGCCATATTTTTAAAAGACCGTATTACTTAAAACTAAGTACATGCACCAAGGAACTATAAAGAAGCAGGTCAAAAAACCCCAACTCTTTTTTTCTAAGAAATCAACAATCATTATTTAGCATCCACTTCAATCAATGTCCCATCTCTAATCATTGCTTCACTGAGTGGCATCAACCCAGAGCTCCAGTGATAAATATTTAATAAAGGGCACTCCCCCTTGCTTTTTTCCTGTTCCCCCATATGCATTAAATTAATTACTTCATTTTAACAAGCAAAGCTGCTCTCTCAAATGCCACGTCAATATTTCACACTCCCAAAAACTCTCTGTAACCATGATGATTTACAGGGAAACATTTTGAAAGATTAAAGTTTTGGGGGTGGATTTTGGCAAGAAAGGAACATAAAAGACTCTCAGCCCACAGTAAATGGGAACATTTTCATGAGCTTCCCTCTTTTAAAGCTGCTGGTGGGCACTGCCCCATATTTGGTGATTTCAATGGGGCAGCATAGAAATTTTGCCTACTGCAAAGGGAAAATAAAGACATTTTACTTGCTTTGTGGAGGGCTTGATTTCCCAAAGACTTTTTTCTCCTTTTCTTCTTTTTCTTTTTTCGATAGTATTCTCTGTGTGCTGAAGACATTCTGTTCTGGTGAGCTCTGCACTTCTTATTCATGGCAATTACGTTCACATCTTTGATCTTGGATGAGATCTCTTGTGCATATTTTGTTCTATTTATGTCTTTGATCTGGTTTCTTGTGATTTTTTTAAGGTTGTGTTTTAATTCGAAAGACGTTCAGCCTACAATATTTAAAAAGGAAAAGAGGTGACATTTAGTTTATCCATATGACATTGTCTTTTTAGGCATATGGATAAATTAGACTGTCTTTATATCTCTCAGCTCCTTCTTCCAATATCCTGATGGCTCGTGCTTTTTAGCTGTCATAACAGCGGAAAGCCTAGCAATCAGATGGGTTGCAAGGTGGTCGATCTCATCTGGCTCAACAGTTTTCCAATCTTCTCATTCCATTTGTCTTACAAAATATCCAGCTTCCAATGATCTGGATGGTGATAGAGTTATAAAATAGTGAGGGAGTAAATTCATAGAACACCTGCTTATGGATGACTTAAGTAGTCTTATTTATTGGCTATTACCATTATCATTTTATTTAATGTGAATTTATTTTCTTGCTTATGTCACATCATTTATATTCAGGTTTGAAGAATTCACCGAGGTAGCTTAAAGGTGATATGTATTACTAAGGGGAGATTAAATAATAAGATAACAGCTAGCGGTCGCTGTAGTGATGGCAAAGTGCTATGAATAAGGGGGCCGCACGGGACCTGGGAATGTACATGACAAAAATTGGTCACCATGGCAACATTTGAGCAGTGGGAGACAGGGAGCTGAACTGAGCAACACAGAACTGCAGTGGTCTGATTGAAAAGAACTGCCTATAATTTAGCTTGACTGACTTGTTATGTAATATGTTTTCTGTACTATGCAAATGACTATAGAAATGTGAGAATCCAAAACAGCTCATAAATTCAGACTGCAATAGAAAACATGCACCTTTCTTTGGGGGTAGGATTAGGAATTACAATTTGTAGCAAGTCAGAGGGTTTTTATTTCTAATGATCTTAGCCTGTGAGCATTATCACAGGTATTCCTCTATAAAGCCCTGTCTATAAACAAGATTTCCATATTTTAGAGACCTATTTATGCAAACACTAAATATCATTTTACAAAGGCATAAAAAGGTGGCACAACTGTAAGAAATTGTTAAGTGGAACAACTCCAGGGTGAGCCTTATTATAGAAAATATAATTTAATACAGTTTTCCTTTTAATTCATTTCTAGCCAGTTGCTAGTTTTTTGAGTTTTTTGGATAATTGTTCTTGTTTTCCTCTCTGTGTTGCACAGAATCACATAGACAGAGGGAGCTCCAACTGTACAGTCTGGTAACAAAAGGCAAATGGCATTTTGTGTTGTTTTATGTTTGTGTAGTAGGACGGGGGCCTTTCAAGGGCACTTGTATCATGTGAATATAATCAGGATAACTAGAATATAATTCAAAGTGTTAGAAGTGCACTGATACCTCAGTTAATAAATCTTCTAAACACGAAATCGGAAGTATTAGATATACAAGCATTTTATGCATCGTGAAAAATACAACTACAGTGAATCATGTAGTTTAATGGCAATATCCCTGCTAGGCTGTGCATATGATAATAATGATAATAGTGAAATTAGCAGTGATTACAGAACTGATTAGAGCTTAAATTTACTGAGAACTATGGATATTTCATGTGCCCCACTGCCTCATTTAATCCTCATAAAACAGCTCTAAGATGGAGACAACCATTCTCCCCATTTGGTAGACAGAGGCATAGAAAGGTAAAATAATTTCCCCAAGGTTTCCCAGACAGAGTCCTGATTAAAACCCAGGACTTCTACCTCCAGAGCCTTGTTTTCTAAGCATGGTTCCCTCCTGCTGCGGTTCAGGTTACCTCTTATAAGACCTGGCTTCTCTACTCCTGTCACCTACACTTTCTCTCCCAAATAGATGTGCCAATCAGCTGTAGCCAGCTTTATTCATACTAGCTCTAACCCGGTAGCCCCAGCTCCCACCATCCACTGAGACACTGGAAGCTTGCTTTCTCTGCTCTGCAATGTCAAGCTCCCTAACTTGCCTGTTAGGAATTTGCCACTTGTAAAGTTTCCCTCCCTTATGCCTTATGATGTGTCAATCAACTCTCATTTCTATTTTATTTCGTTATACTAGATTAGAAGGAAGAATTTATCTTTGATTAAATCTTGAATGTCCACATTCAAATAGTGCATGTGTATGTTGTTATGAAAGGATGAAGCAGCAAAAGGGAAGAACTGGCTGGAATTTACTAGAATCCCGAACTCAGTGAGGCTGAAAAAGTTGCTTGGTTCAATGTTCCGGAAGTTTCTCTACTCTTTGTGTCTGGCTTTTGTCCCCTGGCATTACATTTGTGATACTCATCTAGGACTAACTAGCGTTTTCAGTGTTGTTTCTCATTGGTATTCTTTTGTGCACACTGTCTATTCATCTATTCTACTACTGATGTTTTTTCGTATTCTTCCAGGTTAGAGCTAGTATGAATAAAGCTGTTATGGACATTCTAACGTAGGTCTTTTGGGAAATACACACATTCATTTCTGTAGGTGCTACACTTGGTATGATAAGTCACATGCATAGAGACAATTCTTGCAGTAGACACTGTCAAAGAATTTTCAAACGTGATTGCACCACCTGATTTCCCACCAGAAGACAGCATCAGAAAATTCCAGTTGCTTCACATCTCCAACGACGTTGGGCGTTATCAACAGTTTTAATTTTAATCACTCTAGAGGTTTGGGAGTCAGATAGTATTGTATTGTGGTCATCCCAAAACTAATGAAATTGAGAACCTGTTCATCAGTTTGGAGTCCAAACCCACATCTTCTTTTTGTGAAGAACCTTTTAAAGTACCTTGACCATTTTTCTATTTGGTCATCTGTCTCTCTTGTATTGACAGAAAACTGTTGACCTTAAGTGATAAAGCAGTCCATTGATCAATCATGTACATGGGAAGTTTTTCATTCTTTTTTTTCCTCTCTTTTTCATATTTTTATCTATTTTATTTTCTCACGACACTTGAGCTGAAGTTAAGGTACAGTCTAGTCTGCTAAAATAGAAAACCCCAAGCTCAGTGACTTAACTAAGGTAGAAGTCCATATTTTTCTTATGTGATAGTATAAATTACCCAGAATCTGGAGCAGCTCTGCTCTGTTAGACAAAGGCTCCTTCCCTCTCTGTACCTAAAATACTGAAGGTTGTTCTCTTATCCTGACATTAGACTCGCCACCATTCCTGCACTAAGACTCAGGATGAGATGAAAGAAGAGAGTTCCTTTATGGAAATGGCCTGGAGGTTGGACATTTCAATTCATACCCCTTTGTCTAGATGCTAGCCTCATGAACACACCTCTCCTCCTGAGAAGAATGGGGAAATATCCCCTTGATAAATTAATAACAATGTTTGCAGTGCTGTATCAGTTTGTCAGAGCTGCTATAACAAGTACAATAGAATGGATGGCTTAAACTACATTCTTACAACTTGAAGCTCAAAGCCTGAGCCTGAGGTCAGCAGGGTTGGTTTCCTTTGAGTCGTCTCTGCTTGATTTGTAAACGTTATCTTCTGTCTTTATGAGATCTTCCCTCTGAATGTGTCTGTGTTCGAATCTCCTATAAGCATACCAGACACATCAGGTTAGGGTCTACCCTAGTGAACTTGTTTTAGCTCAATTACCTCTTGAAAGGCCTTATCTCCAAATATGGTTAGACACAATATGAGGCATATAGGGTTAGGATTACAATGTATGAATTTTGGGATGACGGAGTTTGGCCAATAGATGTGAAAGACTGATTAATTGGCTTTAGTGGTGTCGGTCTCTAAGAAATGAGCCTTAATGAAAGGAAGAGAGAGTTTTGTGCGATGTTTCAGGTGAGTAGTTTTCAACTGGGTTGTTCACTATTAGCCACTTTGAAAGTTTCCAACAGTGAAATTACTCCCTTCTCTGGTGAACTGGAGATATGAGTGAGTATTTGTGGGGATGATCTCCCCTCTCTCTGCCCCCACTTCCTTACTGAGGCTCTTTTTGTGTATGGTAGTGAAGATTCCTTCCCCAAGCATACATGTCCTGTGGAGCAGCTCCCTGCCTGCTGCTGGGGCTGAAGCGAATACCAGGCACACGCAAGCCTGGAGCAGCAGCCTGGAATGACTGCTGAGTTTCTTCTCCTTTCATTCAATCTGCCCTGTGATTGTTGTAGGCTTGAAGCACCTGGTGGGGTTTCCTCTAGCCAAAGAAGGAAGAATCAGGGCTCAGAGCAGGGTGCTTCCTGTCATGAGAACAGGGATCAGGGCAGGAAGAGCACATTGAGGCCCTGGGACAGGTGCAGGGGAAGAGCAGGATCAGGGATGGGGAGGAGCTGAGGTGATGGAGAGTGATCCTGGGGTGGAGAGGGTGGGTGACTGCAATGACGTACCTGCAGGACAGGCTGTGCCCATCTCCTCTGTGTGACATTTTGCCTCATGACTCACAAGTTGATAAGAAGTGTACTTGGGCAGCAGATGGTGTAAGGATTGGGAAAGAAAGAGAAGGAAAGAGAGCTGGGCAGGAGCTAGAGGAACAGCAGCTCTGCATCTGGAGCCGGATCTCCAAGGGGGCAGCTCAGTCTCTTGCTCCCCAGAGTAAACTTGTGGAATCTTTTAATTGTTGATAGTTTTGTGTTTATTTGTTTTTCTTTTTTTCATCAGGAATCATGTAATATGATCCAATTTCTTCCAGTTGGAAAATAAATACATGAGATCACAAATAAGAGCTAAATTAGCTTAATTGCTAATTTAAATTTATTTAGAAGTTATGAGATTAGAAACTGCTTCTGGAAAATCTACATCTCATAATGCTGGAAAAGGAAAACTTCATTTTGTATAAAAATGAAAAAATTACAGAAGTAGATGGAATAAGTTTTCCTGTGAATATTTGGTGCATGCTGGATGTTACCAGAAAAGACCATGAGGTCACTTAGATACAAAAGTAGCTCGTCTTTTCTCTACGTGTGCACATGCATCCCATTTGCCTCTCTCTGTAAACTTAATGCACATGTTGTTAAAACAGCTCTTCCTGTGCACACAGGCCATTTCCTGCTGGGTCATCACCTACAGTGGTTAGGGACATCATTCTAGGCAAATGCCTAAGCCATAGCCATATTAGTCTTTTGCTTCCTCCCTTCTGTTGTCCATCAGCATCTCCGCACAAAGCACTTAATGGAGAAAAGCATGCTGCCAACCACTGTGAGGTTTTACCTGGTCCAGAGAAATGCTCTTTTGCCCTTTAGCAATTTAGGAACTAAGTGGGGTGACAGTCATCCCAATTCCCAGCCCATATGTCAGGGGAGAGGCTGTCATATGGCCATATAATAAGGATCACTCTGTAGAGGTCCTCTCCTCTGTAAGCACAGAGCACTGTGGCCTGTTCCCACTCTACATATATTAGATTTGCTCTTGGGAAGATCTGTGCCATCTGGAACCTGGTGGGGATGGGCCAAGACCACCGTGGTACAGCTCCTGTGGCTTTCCAGGCAGCTGGTCAACAATGCTGCGTGGGCCTAAGGAGTCCATCAAAACAAAGGCCTGACTGCACATGGAGCATGGAACAGGAGAAGGTGTTCTCTTTATGGGAGAAGTCATCCGGGGAACGTGGATGAAGCCCAAGGAATACAAGATGCAACAGAGGAGGGAAGGAAGAAAACCACTCTTGTTAATGAGCTTTGTTTGTGTGTGCTTAAAATACGGAGTCAGGGGGCAGAGAGTATGGGTGATGGTGAGCCTGCTTCTCGTTCACATGTTTTGGAAGCAATTCACTCTGGAAGTACTCACGGAGTGCCTGATGGACACCAGGCACTGACCTACACCCTGGGAAGACAAGAAGCAACAAACAAGTGCCCTGTTTCTGTGGAGTTTATATTCTCATGCAGAGAAAGCAATGCCGGAAAATTTAACAGGTATGGCATCTATTATCTTAGAAGGTGACAGGTGCAATGACAAAGCCAACCTCAGAGGATGGAGGCTGATGGGGAAGATTAGAATTGGCAAGAAGTGAAGGTGATACACTTTGGGTGCCACCAGGCAGAAAAACCAAAAAGTGCCAAGGCCTTGAGATGGCAGCAAGATCAGGGAGTGGGCAGGCCATGTGTCTGAGCAGTGGGCAAGGAGCGAAGGTCCATATCAGGGCATTTTTGCCCCAGCCAGAGCTTTGACCTTCACTCTGAGTCAGCAGGGTAGACTCTGGGGAATTTCAAGAAGCAGAACATGCCCATCTTTTCAAATATTCCCTGAGCCTGTGCTTCAGACTTGATGCTGTGCCCAGTCCTGGGGAGACAGTGGTGAATGTGAGAATCATCTCTTCCCTTGGGGACTTCACAGTATATGGGAGTATTGGAATACTGGTGCCTTACAGGCTGGGAGAAGTGGTAGCAGAGGAAGAGTATGGTAGGTGCACAGGTCTTAGGTGTGGGCAGTAACTTGGTCAGATATTTGAGCAGCATTAGGAACATGGTGGAAACCTTGGTGACCCGTCCACTCATGTAGGCTGCCCTCTGGAGAAGCATTCCCCAGGTGGCTTTCCCTCTCTCAAAGCCTGAAGTGTGGATGGGGCAGCTAAGGTGTCTATATCTCTGCCTCCTGCAATAAAATCAAATGCTTTCGAGGGAGGGAGCACGGTCTTCATGTGATCACCACCATCCATCCTTGTGAAAGGAGTTTGGATCCTGAATGTGTATTAAAAGCGGGGAGGAGACCCTGGAAGGACTACACATTTGAAGTGGGGATAAGGGAAAGGGAAGGCCAGTAGAGACTTCTTTCAATCCCAGGGGATGGTGACACCAGAGCTGGACTCACTCGAGGTTCAGTATGTGTCTCATGGACAATGCAGAAGGGCCATTGAGTCTTAAAGGAGGTCCCCCTGGTAGTGACTAAAGCTACCATCAGCAGAGATATGAGCAAATTTGGGTAATGCTGAAGAAGCAGAAGCATTATCAATTGGCAATAAACTGCATAGAAAATGTAGGGACAGGATCTCCTGTTGATTGCAGGCAGCAAAGAGGCCAGCATGTTTATTTCTTCAATGATGCTCCTGAGTCTCAATCTTTCTTTATGGTTTTTTTCTTTTTGAGATTCCTCTTTGGAAATGACCTTGTACCTTAAATCAGTAATGTTTTCAAGATATTTGGCTATTTGTTGTATGGAAAAAAAAAAACAAAAAAGGAGCTGGGAGCAGCGGCACACGCCTATAATCCTAGCAACTCAGGAGACTGAGGCAGGAGGATCCTGAGTTCAAAGCCAGCCTCAGCAAAAGGGAGGTACTAAGCAACTCAGTGAGAATCTGTCTCTAAATAAAATACAAAATAGGGCTGGGGATGTGGCTCAGTGGTCGAGTGCCCCTGGGTTCAATTCCCGATACCGTTCCCTCCCAAAAAAAAGAGCAAAAATCTTCTATCTTATATCTGTGTTAAACATTCTTAATAGTATTATTATTGGACAAAGCTAAACATTTTATGCTTTGAATGGGGAGCTGGCAAACATGACCTGTAATGAACCCAGTGGTATAATAGCTAAGTCATGGAACCAACCTAAGTGCCCTTCAACAGATGAATGGATAAAGAAAATGGGGTACATATACCCAAGGGGGAGAAGAGTGGATGTTCACGGAACTCAACAGGGGGAATGGAGGGAAAGGAACAGGGATAGGAATGGGAAATACAGTAGAACGAATCATACATAACTTTCCTATGCTCATATATGAGCACACGACCATTGTTAACTCCACATCACATACAACCACAATAATGGGAAGTTATGCTCCATGTATGTATGATGTCAAAATACATTCTACTGTCATGTATAACTAAAAAGAACAAATAAAAAATTTTAAAAAGAAACAGTGGCGAATACTTTAGGCTTCATAGGCCATACATTGCTGCAGTTACTCAGGTCTGCTGGAGAACTGCAAAGGCAGCCATAGACAGTATGTAAATGAGCGTGGCTGTGTTCCAATAAAACTTTATTTAAAAAAATGGGCAGTGGGCAGATTTGGCTCTTGAGCCACAGTCGGCCAATTGTAGCCTTGTATCTCCATCTGCCTTTGGGAAGATCCTTTTACCTGCAGCTATTTGTTGTTGAGTCCTTGTCAATAATTTTCATTCCTCTTCTATATAATTTTTTCACACCTTAATTTAATGAGACTAATAGCAAAACTTTTAAAGGCTAAACCTTTTCATCTTTTTTTTTTTTCCCCCAAATCTGAGTCTTCTGTGAACTTTTAGTATGGATAGGAGAGCAATGTTAACTTGTTTAATTGTCCACTCTCTTGTCCCTGAAGAAACTAAAATTCATAATTTCTGTGTCATTTTTATGCTACTGCAGCTATGTCATCAGTCACTTTCCATTTCCAATATAATAAAAAAAGTGAAAATTAATTTTCTATCGTTTGAATCAATGTGTCCCAATGCCTCGATATGGTGCTAAAGTAAAACTGTAAAGTTAATGGAATATTATAATCTGCAAGATGCTCTTTTGTTGAAGAAGGAAAATTGGCTCATCCTCCATGGTTTGAAAGGTTTATAGCGACAGGACCAACTAAATCAGCAATTAACAGTAAAAACACCAGATAAAAATGGATCCATACCGTCCTCTTTTACGGAGAGTAGTCATCCTATCGGAATGCTAAAAGCTTCTTTCCATCTCATTTTAATGCTTAGGTAAACAAATGCCCTTGCTTCTAAATCTTGCATTGAAAAAAAAAATTAGCACTATTAAAAAGAGCAACATTTACTCTGCGCCTGCAAGGGAGTGATTAAAATGTTGACAGCAAACCAGAATCCCTGCGCTTCAGGGCAGCTGCCATCGCCATTGAACCCAGCCACAGAGCCAGGGCGAGCTTTATTGGTAAACTGCTCCGCTGGGCCACTGACACCCTGCATCCATTTCACAGTAGCATCTGTTGCCGTATTTTAAACCTTTATTCCATAAACCTTGACAAAGGCAGATTCCGTACCATATGCATTTTCTCTTCCAACAGAGCAGTATTGGGCAGGTTTTCTAGGACTGTGACCACAAGCTTTCATTCCTGGAAATTAACAAGGCATTTTGCCCCTGAGTTTGTTAGTAGCAAAAACATTTTCACTTCATGTACAATCTGCATTTAGGAAATGGAAATTACCTTGAGTTATGTTTTTCTTTTCAGCAGAAGGGGACATGAATGCTTCTCAGAAGCCTCTCCAAGTAAGACTGGCAGTAGGCATCATTTAGGCGTCTTCAAGCTTGCCCCAATTTGTGGAGACAGCCCTGGTACTGCAACATTTTCCAATGACAGTTTTAAATGTGGCTGTACCAGGACTATTGATGTATCCATGTACAAAGAGAAGCATGTAAAATTCAGATTTGAAATTCAATAAGGAATTCAGACCATCCCCTAGCTAAATGAATAAATGAATAGGCAAACTATTGCGTCAAAAACAAAAAAATCTAGAAGACAACCAAAGGAAACTTTGCTCACTAATGTCTGAAAATAGCCCCGTCTGGAAAGGTATGCTTTTAGACTATGAAAGCAGAAAAAACTAATTAGACAAGAAGCAGCCGTGAACAAACATGTTAGCAGAATCAATAACTGGAACTGATCAGCTATTTCTTTAATTGAGCCAGCTGGGCATCTGTGATGTGCTTAGCAGAGCGTAATTACCAATTTCTCTCCCATAGCAAGGACCTTTTCTTTTCTTTTCTCTTCCTTTTACATAAAGAGCTGGGCATATGCCATTTAATAAAATAATAATCATTATATTTTTAAAACTGAAAAATTAGTGGAAAATGAGGCATCTTACGTAAGATGATTATTTTGTGCATAATTAGGTGGCCAAGTAAGTTTAGTATGCCAATCGTGCTAATAAGAATTCAAGCTATCAAGGAAATGTAACTAATTTCTTAATTTAAAGGCCATTATGTGCTCCGTGTGCTAAGCTGCATTATTAAAACTAGGGACAATTTGCTTTGCTATTTTAGCCTGGGTTCTGTAGTTTGTTCTCATTTGTAGAGCTATGATTGATTTGAGCCCAAAGCATTGCTCGTACTACAACTTGAAGGATCAGGCAATACTTTGTCTGGTACCATTTGGAGGAATTAAACAGACTGAGTTGTGTAAGTAAAAGGAATAGAGAAGAGAAAGATTTCTCTAGTTAATTCAGAGGGGGAAAAATCCTAGCCCAATTGATTTGTATACTTTTTCCCCCGAGTGACAGCAAAACAAAGCTTTGTAAGCATGTAATAGACTGGAAAGTCCACTGTTTAAAAGTCCAAGTGTAACTGTGTGTAACCAAGGAAAGCTTATTTTTCTGACATATTGCTGTGGGAAACTGGCCTCTTTAGGGCAGTTGTCACCTGGAAAAGTGACACTTTAAAGGAAATATATACATAGGGAGTGAGGGGTGAGTCAGAAGATACTGGAAGATTCTGATACAATGAAGGATTTACTGACACTTATTCAAAACTTACCGAAGATGGGTTTTTCTAGAAGGAAAATGTTTCCTCAGTTTACTTTGAACAGAAAGAAAGAACTCATAATAATAAATTCTTTAACGCCTTTGGTCCTCGATGTCAAGCTTCCTGGGGTGGGAAAGAGTGAAGTATATATTCAGGTGACAAAAAACCTCAGGTCTGTTTATAATTTATTTCTCTGAGTTCCATTGTTCCACATGGATTAGAAAGAGGACAGTTTTACCCACAACAGTTTGAAAGACAGTAGCCACAAGGAGCTTGCTGATGCGTGGGTTTCACAAGCCCCAGAGAAGGGTCCCTACTTCTTCTATGACTTTCAGGAAGGAGAATCCTGACCCATCTCTTCTCATCACCAATGATTCAGAACAACTGGAATGGATTTGGTGCAGTGTGATGCAATTTAACACACTTATTGTGCAACTACTATGCAGCAGCCTGCTCGGGGATTTATTCTTTCTATGGATTTATTTTTTATTTGGTGCATTGTCGTTATGCATAGAAGTGGAATCCATTGTGATAAGCATGACATAGTCTGATGAATTTCATTCTGCTATGCCTCCCTTTCCTTGGCCCTCCTCCCTCCCTCCTGTTCCCTTCCTCTACTCCACTCTGAGGTATTTATCTGCAAGGAGCCCATCTCCTTCCAATCCAAAAGGAAAGTGTGCATTTCCTTTTTTTCAGGCACTCTGAAGGCAGAGTAAATCCAAGTTGTCTCTACTTGGAGTTCTAGCTAGCCTGGCTTGAATGGGGATGGGGCAGAATTGACTTCTTTCACCAGGAATTTGCTTTATGATTTTGGAAAAGCTATTTGACCTGATTGAGGCTCACGAGTCCCATTTGTCTCATTTATTTTGGGGGAGGAAAATTTAAAATTACAAAATAATGCCTAAAATAATGTAACACACCACCTGGATTCCCAATATCCAGAGTTCATGGAAGTTTTATGTTGTAATATTAGTTTCTAATAATTTTTGTTTACATTTTTAAAATAATGAGCCATTAAATAGATAAAACACACACACACACACACACACACACACACACACACACACACACAATAGAGTACCATTTAGCGACATAGACATGTGAATTACTATCAGGAATATGGATGGACCAGAGGATATTACGTTAAGAGAAATAAGTCAATCACAGAAAGACAAACACTGCATAATCTCAGTTGAAAGGGGAATCTAAAAAAAGTTGGTATCATAGAAATTGAGAGTAGAATAACAGTAACCAGAGACTGGGAAGAAGAGAGGGGAGAAGGGAGGGGGAGAAGTCAATCAATGGGTACAATGTTACTGCCTACTAGGAGAAGTAGGTTCTGGCACTCCACGTCACAGTACGATGTATAAAGTCAATAAAAACTCATTAAATGTCTCAAAATAGAAGAGAGGAATTTGAATGTAGATAAAAGTTTAAGAGAATAGGTAAGTTAATTACCCTGGTGATCACTACCAGAGGTACACTTACATCAAAACGTCACATTTCATTTCATAGATGTATAATATCTTATGTGTCAATCAAAAAATAAAATAATGTGTGTGAAGACCAGCTGGATAATGGGAGAACAGGTTTTGGGGGGAGTATCCTTTTTCCCCATAACACTTACTATTCTTGATTTTGGCACTGGGGATAGAACCCAGGAGCACTTAACCACTGAGCTGCATCCTCAGACCCTTTTATTTTTTATTTTAAGATGAGGTCTCACTAAGTTTCTGAGGCTGGTCTGAAACTTGCAATCCTCCTGCTTCAGCCTCCTTAGTCACTACTGTTTACCATATTATCTAGCTTACTATTCATTGTGAATGCTACCTTTTGTCTGTGTCTGCCTATAAACCGTAAGATTTCATTGGCTATTACCTATCTATATAAACTATCCAGGGCATGGACAAAAGGTAAGCTCATTTTAGTTTGCTTTTTCTCTCTCTCCCTCCCTCCCTCCCTTCCTTCTTTCTTTTTTTTGTACAGGGATTGAACGCAGGTACACTTAACCACTGAGCCACATCCCCAGCTCCCCTGCCCACACATTTTTTTAATTTAGAGAGAGTGCTTCACTAAGTCGCTTCATTTTTTTAATTTAGAGAGAGTGCTTCACTAAGTCGCTTAGGGCCTCGCTAAGATTCTGAGACTGGTTTTGAATTCATGATCCTCCTTCCTCAGCCTCCCAAGCTGTGCCTTTTAGCATTAGCAAAACTCTTTCAGAAACTAAGTATTGGTAAATATCTGGAAGGCATGGCACATATACTAGGTAGGTATTTGTTGATCAATTATATTTCTTCTTCTCTGAAGTGTTTGTTCAATTCCTTAGCCCATTTACGGATTGGGTTATTTGTTATTTTGGTGTTTTTGGAGTTCTTTATATATCCTAGAGATTAGTGCTCTATCTGATGTGTGTGTGGTAAAGATTTTTTTCCCATTCTATAGGCTGTCTCTTCACGTTATTGGTTATTTCCTTTGCTGAGAAGAAGCTTTTTAGTTTGAATCCATCCCATTTATTGATTCTTGATTTTATTTCCTGTGCTTTAGGAGTCTTGTTTAGGAAATCAGGTTGTAAGCCAATATGATGAAGACAGGGGCCTACTTTTTCTTCTATTAGGCACAGGGTCTCTGGTCTAATTCCTAGGTCCTTGGTCCTCTTTGAGTTGAGTTTTGAGCAGGGTGAAAGATAGAGGTTGAATTTCATTTTGCTACATAGGGAAGACCACTATCATGAAAACTACAGAACACTAAAGAAAGAAATTGAAGACCTTAGAAGATGGAAAGATCTCCCATGTTCTTGGATAAGCAGAATTAATATTGTCAAAATGACCTTACTACCAAAAGTGCTATACAGACTTAATGCAATTCCTATTAAAATCCCAATGCCATTTTTCATAGAAACAGAAAAGATAATCATAAAATTCATTTGGAAAAATAAGAGACCCAAAATAGCCAAAGCAATCCTTAGTAAGAAAAGTAAAGCAGGAGGCATCACAATACCAGACCTTAAATTACACTACAGAGTCATGTGAACAGAAACAGCACCAAAATAGACATGTAGAGCAGTGGTACAATAGAAGACACAAATATTCCAATGCAGGTATTTCATACTAGACAAAGGTGCCAAAAACATGCAGTGGAGAAAAGATAGCTTCTTCAACAATGGTGCTGGGAAAACTGGAAATCATTGTTTTTTTGATTTTCAGTTTCTTATTGATTAGTGATATTGAACATCTTTTCATGTGAATATTGGCCATTTATATGTGTTCTTCAGAGAAATGTCTGTTCATGTCCTTTGGCCCTTTAAGAATCAGATTATTTTATTGTTATTGTTGATATTTTTGAGTTTCAGGAGTTCTCTGTATTTTAAATATTAATCTCTTATCAGGTGAATGATTTCCAAGAACGTTCTTCCATTCTGTGGATTGTCTTTTTACTCTGTTGATAGTATTTTTTGATTCACAAAGTGATTTAATTTTCATGAAGTTCAATTTTCTTCTCTTTCCTGAGACTTTGATGTCACATTCAAGAATTCATTTGCTAAACCCAATGCCATGTAGTTTTTGGCCTATATATTTTTTCCAAGTGTTTTATAATTTTAGGTCACACATTTAAAACCATTTTAAGTAATTTTTATAGCTGGTGTTGGGTCAAAGCCCCACTTCACTCTTTGCCTGTGACTATCCAGTTTTCCCACCACCATGTTGAAAAGTGGGTCCTTTCCCTGTTGACTGGTCCTGCCTCCCTTGTTGAAAACCAGTGTACCATACATGTGAGAGTCCGACTGGGCTCTGTGGCCTTCCCAGTCCATGTGCCCATCTGATATCCATGGCGCTCTGTCTTCACTACTGCAGATTTGCATTAAGTTGTGAAATCAGAATCCACAAGTCCCCTAGCTCTGTACTCCTTTTTCAGACTTGTTCTTGGGGGGTAGGGTGGAGAGGGGGAGTCCCTGAGATTCTGTATACATTTTAGGATGAAATTTTCTATTTCTGCACAAAATGTCCTTGGGATTTTGATAGGGATTGCATTAACTCTGCAGATCACTTTGGGTACTGTTGCATCTTTACATTGGTGGGGCGGACGGTTACTGGGGATTGAACTCAGGGGCACTCAACCACTGAGCCACATCCCCAGCCCTGTTTTGTATTTTATTTAGAGACAGGGTCTCACTCAGTTGTTTAGCACCTCACTGTTGCTGAGATTGACTTTGAACTTGTGATCTTCTTGCCTCAGCCTCCCAAGCCACTGGAATCATAGGTGTACTGCCATGCACAGCCTGGTGGGTTGGCATCTTAATGATATTGTCCTTCTGTCTACTGGTTGAGAGTGTGTTATCTAATTACCACAAATTTGTGAATTTTCAGTGTTTTACTTCTGTTATTTATTCCAATTTCATTTTATCATAGTCATAGAAGATATTTGGTATGATTCCTCTACATTTTTAAAACTATTGAGACTTAACCTTATGTGTGGTCTGCTCTAGAAAGCGTCCCCTGTCTGCTCCAGAAGACTGCATAAGCCTCTGATATAGGGCGTCAGCTGTAGTTTGTTTGCTGAGTTGTTTAAATATCTACTTCCTTACTTGCTCTCTGGTTGTTTTATCCATTACTGAGAGTGGGATATCAAGTCTCCAACTATTTTTATGGGGTTGTGTATTTTTCCCCTCAATTCTGTAATTTCTTGTTTCATATATTTTGAAGATCTATTAGGTATATAAATATTTAAAATTGTTAAATATTTTCACTGTATTGACCATTTTGTTAATATTTGATGTCCTTTGTCACTTATAAACTTTTTTTAATGTACAGTATTTTTATCTGATATTGGTAGAGGCAACAATGTTCTCTTTTGTTTATCGTTTGCTTCAAATATCTTTTTCCATCCTTTTACATTCTTTTAGAATTTTTTATTGTGTATATTTAAGTTATGCAACATGACATTTTGATATATATGTGTATATATATGTCATCTCATACAGTTGTACATTTAAGTGTGTGAGTGTGTGTGTGTGTGTGTGTGTGTGTGTTGGGGGCACCTAGAATCTGCTCTTTTAGCAAAAACTCAAAGTATAGCAGAGTATTATTAAGTGTAGTCTTCATGTTGTATCTAGGGTTCCTGGACTCAGCCTACATATCTGCTCCTTGATGTACTTTGACCTACATCTCTTCATTTCCTCCCCATTTTGTGTCTTGTGTGTTTGACTGACTCTCTCTCCCTCTCTCTCTCTTTCTAGATTTCACATGGAAGTGAGGCAGTATTTTTCTTTGGGTGTGTGGGTTATTTTACTCAGCATAATGGCCTCCAGAACCACTCATGTTGTGACAAATGGCGTGATCTTCTATTTTAAAGCTGAATCATATTCCTGGTGTGTGTGTGCGTGTGTGTGTGTGTGCCACACTTCTTTATCTTTCCACCTGTTGACAGAAGCTTTGGTTATTTCTGTATCTCAGTTATTGTAATATTGCAGAGAATGTGGAAATTCAGATATCTTCATGAGGCAGATAACCAGAAGAGGGATCACTGAGATTTTTAGTGGTTGGATTTTAATTTCTTCATGTCCTTCACTATCAATCTACTTGTGCTTTGAGGTCTAAAATGAGTCCCTCGTAGACAGCAAGTCGTTGGATCGTATTTCTATATGCTGGAGAGTTTTTACTCCTCATTTCCTAAATTACTGTCTTTTGTGTTTAGTTCATTTTTTTCTAGTGAAATGTTTTAATTCTCTTTTCATCTCCTTTTGTGTATGTTCTGCACCTATTTTCTTTGTGGTTACCATGGGAATTTAATTTAACATCTTAAAGTTATAACACTGTAATTTGAATTTATACCATTTTAACCTCAATAACATTCAAAAGCTTTGCTTCGTGACAGCTCCGTCCCACCTCTTTTAGTTGATGTCACAAAACTGTAACTGTATACATTGTGTGTCCCACAACATGAACTAATACATTCTAATGCACGAGTCTCTTCAGTTAAAACAAAATGTGGAGTTACAAACCTCGACTATACTCACTTTTATAATTGCTTTCAGGATTACTTTGTCTTTGGCTGAAATTGACAAAATTAACTGCGATTTGTCATCCAAGTCTTTCCTAGTGCAGGTGTGGAGGGATTCCTGGCTCTAGATCTCTATTCTGCCATCTTCTCTGAATCCTTTGAATAATTCTTGTTCTTGTTCTTCATGTTCTTCATATATATATATATATATGCATGCATACACATACTTACGTGCATGTGTGATTTTTTTGTGGTGCTGGGGATTGAGCCCAGTGCTCTACCACAGAGCTATGTCCCCAGTTCAATTCCAAAAATTTTTAAGAGGCAATTACTAATTACAGAGAATCTCTTTTCTCTCTCTCTCTCTCTCTCTCTCTCTCTCTCTCTCTCTCTATCTCTGTAATAATTCATGGTCTCCTGGTCTGCCATTCTACTTTTTTCACACAAAAATAAGGAATCCTGACCTGTGTGTAATGTTTCTTCGTGTGGTTAAACAAACATAACATAAACACACAAACAACTTTACAGAGAGATATTCTGTAACTTCTTTCACTGAACAATTTGTTTTCTTATACTTTATTACTTTTATGGTTTAATTTTGTGAAGGGTGACATCACAAAATGATATCATTTACTTACACTATATGCTAAAATAAGTTAGGGTATTGAGTTAATTATTTATTTTGTGGCACCTGATATTGAACCCAGAGCTTCGCACACGCTAGGCAGACACTGAATACATCCTCAGGCAAATTAGGATATTTATGTAGCTTTCAATTTTTGGGAACAATTTTTCTATGAAAATTACCCATCATACCTGCATAAGAGTTTGTTCCAAGGGACATGTAGAAGTAGAATTCTTGAGTTTTAGGGTATGTGCATTTTTAATTTGACAAGTTTTCTCCAAATTTCTATTTAAAGTGGGTATACTAATTTACATCTCTGAGCAGCTTATAAATATTTCCATTTTCTCACGTTCCCCAAAACTAGAAATGCCACTCTTCTGAATTTTTACGAACCTGACGAATGAAATATATATTTCATTGCTTGTTCAGTTTAATTTTTTAAAACTATATTTGCCTTGCTAAGCAAAAAGGATTATCTCTCTCTCTGGACCTTAAATTCTGAGTAGAGGTTAACATGGGCAAGAAAACACACAGGTATATCAAAGAACAGAATCTTGGTGTGACCATGGCTCTGGGGAGAAGAGAAGTGGTCTTGGGTGGTGGGGCTGCGTGTAGTTTCTGCAGGAGGGCAGTGGTCTCCATCTGCGCTTTTCGAAGTGGTGAAATGCCAGCTACACATGGCTATTGAAATGTGACCACTGTGACTAAGGAACTGAATTTTTAAATTTCATTTATTTAATTTAAAGTTAAACAGCCACCTTTTATTCATGGCTGCCATTTTGGATAGCACAACTTAAGGTCAGCAGTTCAAATCCAGCTCCACTGCTTAATATCTGACCTTAGGCAATTAAGTTACTCCATCTCTCCAGTCCTCTGCTCCTTTTCCTGTAAAATAGGAACTTTTTGATGATTTGGTGAGTTTGGTGATATTTGATGCAATAAAGTGCTTAGAATGGTGTATAGTAAGACTGGCTGTGTATTAAGTGCTGTATGAATGTTTTTTCTTGTTTTACCAAAAAGAATGAACTTTTTTTTTACATTTATTTGGCCCCTTAAATTTCTTCTGTGATTCTTTGCATATAACCTTTTGTTCATTTCACTATCTGGTCATTTGCCTTGGTCTTTTTGTTTCTTTCCATATTAAATTAATTTTAAGACACTGGAAAATGCTTTAGAGTATGCTTGTGTGCTCTCAGAGAAAAATGAAAAATGACATTCACCAAAAGTGCAGAATAAAGAAATTCAATATTAAAATTTTCTTGTTTATCTCTAATTAATGTTCAAAAAGGGGGGGGATACAGAGGGATAAGAAATTAGAATTTTTCAGAATTAAAAAAATTTTCAAAAGAAGATATACAGATGGCTTCAAGTATATGAAAAAATGCTCAACATCACTAATCATCAGGAAAATGCAAATCAAAGCTACCATGAGGTATCACTTTGCTCCAGTAGCAATGGCTATTGTCAATGAGACAAAAGATAACAAGTACTTGTCAGCACACCATCATGGGAATGTAAGTTAGTGCTGCTATTATGGAAAATGGCATGGAGAGTCCTCAAAAATTAATATTAAACTTACTATATGATCCATCAATCCTACTACTGGGTATATACCCAAAGGAAATGAAATCAGTATCTTGAAGAGATATCTGCATTCCCATGTTAACTGCAGCACTATTCATAAAAAGAAATGGAAATAACTAAATGCTCATCTGCTGATGAATGAATAAAGAGAATGTGGTATTCGTGCACAGAGGAAGACTACTGAGCCATCAAAAAGAATGGGATCCTGTCATTTGTGAAGAAAATTGATGGACCTGGAGACCATAATTTTAAGTGACATAAAAAAGGCAAAGAAAGACAAGAACCACATGATCTCACTCAAATATGGAACCTAAAAATATTGATCTCATAGAAATTGAGAGTCAAATAGTGGTTACCAGAGGCTAGGGCGTATGTTGGTGAGTGGGAAGAAGGTTGGGAAAGGTGATTAAGGAATATGAAGCTCCAGTCAGATAGGAGTAAGAATTCCCGGTGTGCTATTATATAGTAGGGTGACTATATATAATAATTATGTACTTTTCTTTTTTCTTTTTGTGGTGCTGGGGATTGAACCAGAATCTCACGCATGCTGGGAAAATGCCCTCCATTAAGCTACATCCCAAAGCCCTATACTTTATATTTCAAAAAAGCTGAAAAAACATTTGTGAATATTTTCACCATGAAGAGATGATAAATGTTTAGCTTTTTATTTATTTGTTTGTTTTGTTTGTTTTTTTTTTTAAACTAGGGATTGAACTCAGGGCCACTTAACCACTAAGCACCTCCTTAACCCTTTTTTGTACTTTCATTTTGAGACAAGTTTTCACTAAGTGGTTTAGGACCTTGCTAAGTTGTTGAGGCTGGCCTTGAAATCATGATCCTCCTGCCTCAGCCTCCTGAGCCACTGGAATTACAGGTGTGTGCCACCATGCCCAGTGAAATGACAAATGTTTGAGGTGATAGACATGCTTAACTTGATTTAAACATTACACTATATATATATATATATATGTATATGTATATGTATATATACATATATATATTAAAACCACACATGGCACCCCATAAAAATGAAATTTTTTGTTTTTATGCATCAGTTAGATATATTTCAAATTAAAAGAGAGGTGGAGAGTAGAATTAATCTTAGAACAAAAGTGGAGAGTAGAAATAAATCTTAGAACAAAATTTACTTTGAATATCAAGCAGGAAAAATCAAGATTAAGCCAAACCTCAAAACATGGTAGTGAAAATGAAGAGTAACAAGGAAAAAAACTCAATCTATCAATCTCCTTTTGAGTTATGTCCTAAACAATTCATTAGGTTAGTTTTTTTTATGAAAGACATATTTTAATGTTTATTTTTATAAGGATCTATAGATAGTAATCTCTCTTAGCCTAAATGTTTGAAAATTCTCTACCTCTGTTTCTCTCTTTCTTTCTTAAAAGACAATCCAACAGAAGATAAAATTTGAAATTGGCCATTTTTCCCCTCTTGTCATTATAAAGATTCATTGTCTTTTAGCCTCTATTATTATGACTCATAAAATGTCCTTTGGCAACATAATTGTCATTCATTAAGCTGAAGAACATAAGAATTATAAATAATTTATCATTTTTAAGATGTTCACAATAGTAGTAAAAATTACAAGTTTACTAAAAGTCAAATGCAAAGAAGAATAAGGACTTTGTGGAGAAAATTACAAAAAGATTTACAGAAAAGTCTGTGCAATCTCATAGGTAGTCTATGTTCATGGATGTGTATAAACATGTACCCCTGAATATGTATAATAAAGATACACATTATTTCTAAATTCTATTGCATTTCGATAAGTATCCCAACATTTCTTTTGTAAAATATGGCAAACTCATAATTGTGGTATGGAATCACTAAGGGTCAAAACTAAGATCCTTTTGAAAAAGGTAAGTGAGAACATGTTCCATTTGGTAGAACAGACATGGCCACGCTTATAATGAAGAGTATGATATTGACCAAGATGAAGATTGAGAAATTTCTGAAACAGAATAGCAAAACTACATTCATTTTATTGTCTGCCTTTCTTAGAGTTAGATTTGGTTGAACATGTGAAAAATAGCCTTGCAGGCTCATTTTCAGACACTTTCTGTTTATTTTTCTCTATCTTTGTTTTGTAATATTGATTTTCTTCCAGTAGGACCTTTTACTTCTAATTTCAAACTGAGTCTTAAAATACAATTTTTGAACCTAGTGTGGTTGTGCACACCCATAATCCCATCAATTTGGGAGCCCGAGGCAGAAGGATCACAAGTTCGAGGCCAGCCTGGGCAACTTAATGAGACCCTGTTTCTTAAAATAAAAAGGACTGGCTATATCTGGGTGGTAGAGTGCCCCTAGGTTTAGTCCCCCATTTTTCAGGGAAAAAATCAATTTTGGGGTACCTGCTCCACAGTGACAAGAAATGTCACAGATCCAGTGAAATGAATTGATTGCTATCTGGTCATAAGAATGACAGGTGTCTCTCAAGGCCTACTCCAGAACTCACTTGGGCAGTTTTTACTTTTAATTCCTTTTTTTGTTTTCTGTTTTTTTTTTTTTTTAACAAGCAGGCATCATCATTTTGTCTTCAGACACTGAGTTTCAGTGTTCCTTTTGGTAATTTTAGTCTTCATTGCCTTTTAGAAAATAGCCTTGAAGTCACCACTGCTGTTATCCAGCAATAGAGTCCAAAAGGTCAGAGGATTTAGCTCTGTGTCTGCTTTCTGCTTCTCATTCATCTTTGTGAAAAGTTTGGAGAGAGGGGGTGGGTGGCTATTTCAAATCACATGTTTATGAAACCATCTTGAATAGAAGTCCCTTGGAGTACCATAAATCCTCTTCAGTTTTCTCCCAGTGTAGTGATACAGGTCTGTGACTTTTAAATAAATAAATAAACAAATAACAATAAAATAAAATTTGAGTAGAAATAAAGTAAATGCCTCAGTAAGAATCTAAGTTGGATTTTAAGTAAATTCAATCAATTCTGCTTTTAGCATCTTTGCATATGAAAGCACGCAATGAAAATAAAAGGCATAAGCTCACGAAATCATCAACAATGGAGTGGATATCCAGTCCTAGCTCCTGCCTGCCCTCTGCCTAATGGACAACACAAAACCAGTAGTGGTCCTTTTACAAAAGTAATTTTCAGACTGTGCTCTGTAAGGCCTATAGAGGTGAAATCAAGGGGCTCTGCTTTTCATTGCTTTTTATTTGAGGATTCTGTAGCATTTCATTTCAGAGAAAGTTCCACTGCCATAAATACATTTGAAAATTTATGATCTATCATACAATCGAAATGTAAATTGCTAATTGTTATGAATCTTGATAGTCTTCACAATTTCCTAAAATCATACTTGCAAATAACCACTGTGCAATTGGTTTTCTTAGTCTTGTTATCTGCAAAGTGGTCTTACTAGTAACTACATCACAGATTGTTGAGTGTTACATGAGATCACATGTTGAAAAACAGACCCAAAAGATTGAGTCGAGAGGAAAACTGACTGATGAATTATTCTCTCTCTTCCCAGTTGACTAGATTTCTCTCATATACCAGCCTTAGTACATGGAGTTCTAATTCATGTTAAGGGGAAACAGATTATAATAAATCATAAAATTTCATTCATCCATAGATAATCAAGATCACAAATAATCCCTGGAAAATGGCTAGGGTCTCCAAGTTAGAGGTCTTCTCAGCCCGGACTGCCTTGACCTGAGGTCTCTTCTTCTTTCCTGGAGGTGTTTTTAATGCTGCATCAGCAAACTAACCAATGAAAACACTTCTTGAAATGGAATATGCAGAGAGTCTTACTCAAGGAACAATCGAGATGGATGCAGGAATCAACACACAAGTACTTACCAAGCTCAGTGCTGGTTTTGAACCCCTCTTAAACAATTTAGAGAGCAGGGAGGTTTGTAGGACACCTCTGAAATGCTATTTAGCAATGCAGTAATCCCCAGTAGAGATCAGGAGGCTTGGATCAAGGCTAAGGGTGTTGGCTAGGAGGGGCGTTCATCGTAGCAGCTCAGGGTAAGCCACAGAGCTTCATGGAAGCCACAGGATCAGCATTTCTCTTTAGTGCTAAGGGACCCTTGTGGAGATGGCTCAAAGGCAGAACCACTGGGTGGTTCAGAGCTTAGGTTGTGATCCAGGCCACCTGAATACAAATTCCAGGTTTCCTGAATAGGGTCCCTGATCCTGAATTTTCCTGTTCTTTTTAAATCTTGGACAAATTAACCTTTCTGTGTCTGTTTTCTCATCTTTGATGACAGTACCTTCCCACATAGGGCCCTTGTGAAGATTCAATATTTTAGCGTTTGCCAAGTGTTTAGAACAGTGCCTAGCATCTAATAATCACTGTGTCAGTGTTTGTTATATAAAATATAAAAGGATCTGAGAATGTCTGACCTGACCTTAGTGAAGCTGCTTTATGGAGCTCTGCAAAGCTCTCAGTGGTGTGATGGAAAAGAGAGCTTTTTGTGTCTCCAAAACAGATGGGCTTAATTTCTTCCCCGGCTAAGATTGTGGGACTATTTCTAGATACATAGGAAAACAGTGAGCTGCAGAATGGCCTTAAACTCATGTTGCTTGCTCAGTGATTTATCCAAGTTAAATTCTCGTGGATGATACAGAAAGCAAAATTAGACTAAATGCAGTATTCTAAAAAGTTCACATCTTTTCCACGTGTCTGGTCCTATGTGATGTGAACTAAATACACTGGTATTTGAGAACAATTGCTCTTTCTGGTGAGATGAATTATCTCTTCTGAAGTCCCAGGGTACTTCTGAATATGCTACCATTTCCAATTAGGAGATCTAAAAGGAGTTGTAATTTTTTTTGATTCTATGATTTATAATGTTCTGCTTTCTCATACTGAACGTAATTTGGCATAAGTAGAATTAGACAAGCTACCTTGTCTGCCTAAGTTGCTATCACCCAAGTATTGATTTGAAATAGCATCTAAAGAGAAAGAGGATATAAATCTGCCGTGTATGTGTCAACAACGTGGCACAGAGGTAGAGCAACTTAGAGTCACATAATTGTCAGCAAAGACAACAAAACTGTTCTAGGGTTTCTTTCTAGCACCAAATTACAGTCTGTCCAAACAAGGAAAATTAAATTAGACTACTTATAAATAAAGCCCCTTCCACAAGCAAGATTGCTCTGCTCTAAAGGAAGTGTTGTTCTCAGGCAATAAGCAACTTCAGTAATATGACAACTGGATCTGTCACCAAACTTACGAAGCCATTCCAAAGGTCATCCTCTTCTCTGTCCCAGGCTCCTGTCTTCCTCAGAGAGAAAGAAATTGGCACCGCAGCTTGGTTCAAATTAGAGTTGGTGGTAGTACCTTAGTGCCAGCTGGTCGGTGTGCTTGTCATTTTAGAGCACTGTCTCCAAACATGGTAACCCACACTGATAGGAGGCCACGTTCATGGTGGTATTGGGGGAACCATGCAGAGACTGTCAAACTCCAAAATGTCTTCTCCACCACTCTTTCGTCAAGTTTCAAATGCTCTACCTAGATTTGGTCTTTGTGGGTAATGTTAGGGCAGGCCCTGGCCAATTTTTCCTGTATAGGGATGGGTAGTAGCTAGTTTAGGATTTTTTGCTGGTCCCTGCTATAACTTCTTGACTCCCCATTGCAGCACGTGAAGGCATCATAGACAGTATGGAAAAAAATGGCCATGTGTCTCGATAAAACTTTATTTACAGAAAGGGGCAGCCCACCATATTGGTCTGAGGGAGTAGTTTGCAGACATGAAAGTAATCAATAGCAACAACAGAATGCTTTTAAAGAATATCAGAGAAGCATCCACTTTATTTTTTTACAAACATGGAAGCTGAGACAACCATGGAATAATGTACACACACTGTAAATCCCAAGATGTCTATGACCAGTGAAGATGTGAGAGGAAAGGAGAACATGTCCACATACATAGGAATCCAGAAAGTTGTCCTCAAGGGACTCTCGCTGAAGTCCTCAAGAATTACCTCAGCCAAAGGCAAATTAATTCAAAGTGAAAAATCACAGTGGGAAAAGATAATATAAGAAACAATAATGAATAATAATGATTCATAATGGGTAAAGAAAAAATTTAAAAGGGTAATGATAAATTATAATATGTGCTAAAAATGAATTTTTGTAAAAATATTTCTCTGAAAGTATAAATATACTAAAAGAAAATTTAGTAGTATCATGGCTTAAAAGCAACCATAATCAAAAGAATTTGCTATTACCAGAGATTTAACAAAAAATATTTCCTTGAATGATAGATATCATTAGTGGTCATAAAATCTACAGTACAGAAATAAAGCCCTATTTGTTATGGAGACCACCTACGTATTAAAGGTACCATGACAGACCAATGGAAAAATGATGGATTATTTAATATAGCATTGAAACAACTGGCCAGTCACCAGAGAGAAACTCATGAGTAACTCTTATCTCAAAAAATAACTTGTGGAAGAATTGAATATCTCTGTAAAATTAAAATATCAGAGGAAAATATGGGCAAATATTTGTCCAACTTTGACGAGGAGGAGGCCATCATATACAAGAGTAGAAATTCATTTTTATTTCATTAAGAAATGGACAGGTTTGAATACATAAATGTATAAAGGTAATACATAAACAAGACATAGATAAAAGATAGAATGGGGAAAATAGTCCAAAGAGTTCCCTGGATGACCTCAGAATGAAAAAGAAATAGTAAAAATACCTTATCACAGGTCTTCCAGGTATACCTTGGACAGTGGCACCATTTAATTCCTACATATTTAAACTCATATTTTCAGAAATAATTCTCCAAAGAAACAAATAAGCGAACACAAATGCAAAACCAAACTGCAGCATATACTACAAACATCAACTCTCCTTCTACCTTAACTTAGGATAATCAGGGTCCTTACATGGTGTTACAGAATTTATGAAAGAAATAACCAAACTTCCTGTATTGGAATATATAAAGACAATCACGAGTGCAGGTACACACACACACACTATACTCTTATGGAAAAAAATATCCCATCATTGTAAATATTCTGAATGTTAAAATAGGAAGACCAATCTGAAGAATGAGATTAATACCTCTGAATGGAATCAATAGGAAAAATTAAGAAATTATTGAATGTATATGTACATATATAGTATTGATAGTAATGAAAAAGGAAAGAAAACCTTAGAAGGATGGATTTCAATAAAAGTGTGGTTATTGAATGTTAAAGTGAAGTGGAGGCAGTGAATAGCAGATTCACTAGTGCAGAAAAACAGTTCAGGCATTAGACGAGAAAATCAAGAAATTCTTCTATTCTGAGACAGGAAGCATGCAGAGCATTCATATATCTTGCCTAATTAAATTATATTAAGAAATATTACACCTGACTAGGAAGGCATCAAAATAATGCAATAAAGAATAAAGAATATGTCCAAAATTATGTTGATAAATAAATTCAGAAAATCATTATTTTTATATGAGTAATGGTTGAAAAGTATGTATAGACTTGAATGAAAATGTTAAAATTCTTGCAATTTTAGTTTTTCTTAAGTATGGAGAAATAGTACATGCCTATTCATAATGATCTGAATTTAGACAGTTTATGAAATTTAGTAGGTAGTATCAGAGGATAGAAGAATTAATATTTTAATAAAATTATTAGTCTCTATAAAGGTTAACTGATAGTCTATTTCTCATTTGTTAGGAAAGGATAATTTTTTTTAATTTAAAAAGAATTAGTATGAAATGGAATGTATTACTTCCAAAGCAGAAAATGTATTATATCCTAATAAAACTTGAGCAATATACCAAATAAGATTAAAAGGAAAAAATAACCAAGAAAGCAAACCCATATGGACAGGTAGAAAACTGGCAACATGGTCTGGGGATGTAGCTCACTGGTAAGAGTGTTTACCTAGCACATGTGAGGCTCAGGGTTTAATCTGTAGTAAGGAGAAAAAAAAATGACTATAAACTTCTGGCTTTTAAAGTTCATGTGAATAAGTCATGCTGTCCTATTAAAAACAAAATTACAGGTTGGATTAAGATATACATCTCAAATAAAATTACTTACAAGAGCTAAAAGACCTGGAAAAAGGTATGTTGAACTAGAAAGAAACCAAAATAAATTTGTCTAAAAAGATTATCTTTATCATTAGGAAAACTGTAGCCCCAAATCAGAAGCCATCTGGTGCCCAGATACAGAGGTCTGGCTAAGTGACATATGGCATATTCACACAGTGCAATGCTAGCAGTTAACACTGAAGATTCAATGTTAGGTGACCAAAGTGGATTACAAAACAATTTTATACTGAAAATGGTCCATATAACACCAATGTGAATGATATTTTAAAAATACAACCCCAGATCCTATAGTTCAAGGATCTTGACGTGACCTGAATTTTATCTTTGCTTCATAAATTGCCTGGTAGGAATGAAACACCAATACTACTACACCCTTCATGGCATGTTCTTGTATGCAAGAACATCAGATAGCCAAGCCCAATGGTGCATGCCTATATTCCCAATGGCTCAGGAGGCTAAGGCAGGAGGACTGCGAGTTCAAAGTCAGTCTCAGCCAGGCCCTAAGCAACTTAGCCAGACATTGTTTCAAAATAATATGTAAAACTGCCTGTGGAGGTGGCTCAGTGGTTAAGAACTTCTGGGTTCAATTCCCAGTACCCTCCTCCCCCCAAAAAAAGAACATGTGGTAAGTGTGTGTGTGTGTGTGTGTGTGTGTGTGTGTGTGTGTATGTAGGCACACACACATATCTTGGTTGGGTATAAAAAATAAAAATGGACAGCAGCTTTAGAGTTGGCTTAAGATGAGCTTTACCATAAGTAGTGTAGAAGTGCTTAGATGGAGGATAGAAAGCAAATTTCTAGGGAAGTAAAAGTGCTAAAGCATTTGGGGGTTACTAGAGTGCTTTACCACTGAGCTACATCCCTAGCCTTTTTATTTTTTACCTTGAGACAAGATCTCCTTAAGTTATTTAGGGTCTCATTAAGTTGCTGAGGCTGACCTCAAACTTGTGATCCTCTTGTCTCAGCCTCCAAAGTCACTGGGATTACAGGAATGTGTCACCAAGTCCTGCAAGGTGCAAAAGCATTTGATACATGTGGATTATATGTACAAAGAGAAAACTTCTTCACTTGACCTGATTCTATAGCTGATGTAAGTTGTCCTTGTCATTTGTGTTCCTATGAATCCCTCATCATTGATCAGAATCTGAAATGTTCTTCTGTGAGACCTTACAGAGCTTGATATATATATGCATAGCATAATCCCATTGTTTATATGCATAAAGAAAATCTGGAAATCTGTGCAATGAGCAGTGAAATTGCCCATGATTTTTATTTCATTCTTATTACATATCTGTGTTGTCTAATTTTCTATAATGACTTTTGCAGTATTTATGCACTAGCAAAACAATAAAAGGTACTTCAAATTTAAATTGAATTTAAAAGCAAATTAATTTTATGGGTGAACAACAATGCTTCTTAAGCAAAGGGGTAATATACATATACATGCTTTAAAATTATTCTATTCTTTGACCCAATCATTGTACTTCTGGGAATTGACTCTAAAAAGTATCTTTAATACACAAAAAGCTTTATGTACAAATTTATTCATCTGAGTGTTATTTATAGCAATTCAGAACTGGAAGCAATATTCATCAAACAAAGTTTTGAAATGCCATTTATTAGAATATTGTGGAATAAAAGATAATGTATATCAAATGTTTATAATATTGTGGAAAACCGCTTAGGAAAGAGTGCAAAATCACAACTAGGGTTAAGGACTATTTTTATAATGAAAATTACATGTTATATATTTTGAAAAATAAAAATATAAGAAAGTACAGGCAATATGCATCAAAGCTTTTATTCCCTCTCCAAGAGATTTGGCTATAAATGTTCTTCTCCTTCCTCTTATCCCAGATTCGATAATCCTTGAGTTACAATACCCAGCCCATGTCCAGGTGTCTGTACAGAGACAGAGCATCCTGACAGATCACAGAGGTACAGCTCAGCCACTTTCAACAGGTGAAAACCACTCGGAGGGAATGGAAAAAGAAAGATGGGAAGAAAGAAAATAAAACCCCTGGCAACAGAATGCACACTGTCTTCCTTGGTCTCACTCAGGGGTGAGAGCAAGATGTATCAAGCCTGGGGCCAGGGCAAAGCTATGATGACAATCCCTGGCTCTTGAGCTTTCCCTGATGAACCATCTTGCTCTAAGACCCAAGAGTATCCACTCAAAAGGATATTAGGACCTAATCCAAGCGACTTGGGAGACTGAGTCAGGAGGATCGCGTGTTCAAAGCCAGCCTCAGCAACTTAGCGAGGCCCTAAGCAACTCAGTGAGACCCTGTCTCTAAATAAAATACAAAATAGGGCTGGGGATGTGGCTCAGTGGCCGAGTGTCCCTGAGTTCAATCCCTGGTTCAAAAAAAAAAAAAAAAAAAAAGGATATTAGGACCCTGTGGGATGAAGAAAAAGGTGGAAGTTGAATTAACTGGGTTTCTCTGAGACATGATCCCATACCCAACTTAATTCACAGATATTATTAAACAAGAACTCACTCTCACTTGGCAATAGTTAGTACCTGGCATACTTAGTGGTATGCATTGTGCTAGACTGATGGTGTTTGTTCTCAGTGTGAGGGGAAGTCAGATTTAAATTTAAATATTATGCAATATATTGTGACTACATATTTGATAAATTTAAGACACTCATTAATTTTCAGAAGAGTGAAAATGTGAAAATATTTTGTGGAAATTATTTTTAAAAAAGAGTCCTTTTCCTTTAGAGGTAACAACTAAGATATTAAGGCAAAACTGTGATATTTGAGGAGAAAGTGGAACAGTAGACAGATGCAAAAGATAAAATGATTCATGTGCTATTGATTGAAAAACCAAGGTGGAAGAAATGGGGATTTATTGTGTTCTCTACTTCGTGCAAGTTTGGAAATTTCCATGACAAAAGATTTCTTTATGAACACAAAGAAAATCAGATGCCATTAAGTAAAAACGATTGCCCAGAAACATGAAACATGAATGGAAATGACTGTTTTGAAAGAAAGGAATATAGAACTCAGAAAATGAATAGTAGGGGACTTGGCCTAGTTGAGGCATTAGAATTTGAGCTCATGATTCCTGGACTGACATGAGGAGGGGGAAGAGCTATCAGTCTCATGAGATGATGGAGGAGATGGAGAACCCTAATCTGTAGAACCCACCCGTGTCCAGACCCCTAGGGGCAGGACTGCATGGAAAATTCTAGAACCAAACAATGACTGAAAAAATTAAAAAAACAAAACAAAACAAAACAAAAAATGGTTCAAGTTGAGTGAGATTAGTTGAGAGATTGGACAGGTCCAGATCATGGAAGGGGGCTTTAGGTCATCCAAAGAATGTGATTTCTTGCCCTAAGAACAATAGGAGGTCATTAAATTTCGCTGATGTAATCATACGCACATTTTGCAGAGAACACCATGGCAGTAATGAAAAGAACAAATGGAAGAAAAACAAAGGGCAGAGAAAATTCCTCCTACCTGATTGCCTTGGACTGAAAAGTTAATTTCTAGTGTTTTGACCCTCATGTCCTTTGGGATGTATCTTCATCTATGTGTGCTGTTGTAACAAAATACCTGAGACTCAGTTATTTATAAAGAACACACATGTATTTCTAACAGTTCTGGAGGTTGGGAAGTCCAAGGTTAAGGCACCAGCAGGTTTGGTGTCTAGTAAGGATCCAACATCTCTGATTGCAAGATGGTGCCTTGAAATTGTCCTCTGGAGGGGAGGAATGGTTTGTTTTTAGATAGTGGGACATATAAAGGCAAAGAGGTAAAAGGAGACCAAAAGTGCCCTTTTTTAAACAGCACTAATCCCTCCCATGAGAGCAGAATTCCATGACCTAATCACCTCTTAAAGACCTTAACTTTTTATATTGTACAAAAGCAATTAAATTTCATCAAGAGCAAGATGCAGTGGCTCATGCCTATAATCCCTAAAACTCAGGAGGCTGAGGCAAGAGGATCACAAATTCGAGGCTGGCCTCAGTGACTTGGCATGGTGCTAAGCAACTTAGTGAAAACACATTTTAAAATAATACAGCTGGGAATGTAGCCCAGCAGTTAAGTAACAAAAATTCAACATGTGTTTGGAGGGGACAAATATTCAATCCATAGAAGAGTGGAACCGTATTACTGGCTTTCCTGTTCTCAGACCTTTTCAGTTAGACTAGAAATATACCCTGGACACTTCTGGGACCCTGGCTTCCCAACTCATATTGCAGAACTTGAGAATTTTCAGCCTCCAAAGTTATAATAAATCCTTCCTCTTGGTTCTGTTTTTCTGGAGAATGTTGACTAGTAGAGAGATCTTTTGTGATCTAACTGTAAATAAAAATAGGTCTCATGTACCTTTTTCTTAGTGTGATCATGCTGCTTAACAAAATACCACAGACTGGTAATTTATACACAATGGAGAGTTATTTCTTATCGTTCTGAGTTCTAGGATGTCAAAGATCAAAGCGTTACCAGGACTGGTATCTGTAAGGGTCCTGTCTTCACTTCCATGACAGAACTTTATTTTCTTTCTTCTGCAGAGGACAAAGTCTTCATCCTCAGATGGTAACAGGGACAGAAGGGCAAGAGAGCACTCCTGTCGTTCCTTAGCCCTTTCATAAGAGCCACAATCCTAATTATGAGGGTGGAGCTTTCTTGACATAATCACTTCCCAAAGACACATCTTTTAATATGGTAGCATTGGGGCTTAGGTTGCAGCATAAATTTTGGAGGGAACATGGTCACTGAAGCCATGGTATATACCTCTATCTCATTTCCTGCAATGGTAACAACTTAAAAACTGCAGGGCCTTATCGTCATCAGGATATTCACATTAACACAATCTCCTTTTCTTACTCAGATTTCCCATTTTTCTCACACTGATGTGTGTGTGTGTGTGTGTGTGTGTGTGTGTGTGTGTCTGAGTGTTAAATTCTATGTAATTTTATCACATGTATAAATTTGTGTATTCATCACCTGAGTCAACATACAAAGCACTTCCGTTACCATGAGTCAGTGTTCCATCACTGTGACACAATTATCTGAGAAAATTAACTTGGAGAGAGGATTTATTTCAGCTCTCAGTGTCAGAGGCTTCAGGCCATGGTTGCTTGGCCCATTCCTTTGGGTCTCTGGTACGGAAGAACATCAAAGCGGAAGGATATGGTGAAGCAAAGCTGCTTCCCAGGAAGCAAAGAAAGTGAGAAAGAAAGGTTTCAGAGACAAAAGATACACTTCATAAGGGCGCTCTGGTGACCTGCCTCTCCCAACGATATCCCACCCATATCCTAATGCTTCACTGCTTCTAAATACCACCACCAACTGGAGACCAATCCTTTAACACATGAACCTTTGGGAAACATTTCAGACCCAAACTGTAACAGGATCAGAGATGTAGCTTTTTGTTGTTGTTATTGCCAGGAGGGTACCAAGGATTGAACCCAGGGGCACTCCACCACTGAGCCACATCCCCAGCCTTATTTTGTATTTTATTAGAGAAAGGATCTCACTGAGTTGCTTAGCACCTCACCATTGCTTGTGATTCTCCTGTCTCAGCCTCCCAAGCCACTGGGAATATAGGCGTGTGTCACTGTGCCCAGCTTAGAGATGTAGTATTTAATAGACAAATATACGTAAGCTCAATTCACAATAGCTAAGCTATGGAACCAACCTAGGTGTCCTTCAGCAGATGAATGAATGAAGAAAATCTGATATTATATACACAATGGAATATTGCTCAACCATAAAGAAGAATGAAATTATGGCATTTTCCAGTAAATGGTTGGAATTGGAAACTATCATGCTAACTGAAGTAAACTAATTCTGAAAAACCAAGATCAAATGTTCTCTCTGATATGCAGATGCTAGCATATCAGCAACTCCAATAAGGAGTTGGGGAGAAGTTCATTGGATTAGATAAAGGGGAATAAAAGGAAGGGAGGGCGCATGGGAATAGGAAAGACAGTAGAATTAATTGGACATACTTTTTTATGTTCACATGTGAACACAGGACCCGTGTAACTCCATGTCATGTACAACCACAAGCATGGGAAGCTATACTCCATGTACGTTTAATATGCCAAAATACATTCTACTGTCATGGGTATCTAAAAAGAATGAGAAAATATACTTAAAACAGAATGAAGTTTTGTGATTAGCTACTCATGTTTCCTCCTGTCCTCTGCCTGTTATGTTCTGGGAATTTATCACCAAGGGTTTCCTTCCTTCTCAAGCTAGGGAACGTGTGCTGAGATTCACAGCAATGTGATGTACCAAAGGCATGTGATCGCCATGAGAGAGTACAGTCTGGAGTGAATCTAGGCAAGGTCAGAGCTGTGTGACCTTGAGTGAGCTATGCTACTTGATTCTTCTAAGATTTGTTTCCATGCCTGTAAAATGTAGGACACAATACTCATTTCATGGGGTCATTGTAAGATATAAGGAAATATGTAAAACAGCTATTACCATAGACATGATGACCTGTGATATTGATGATGTCAGATAACTCTTAACAACTGGAAGAAATCATGAAAGAGGTGTAAAACAAACAATAATGAAAGGGAGAAGACATTTTTAAAAATAAATATTTATTTTTGCTCAACATCAAATATCAATTTCACTCTATCTAGTAAAGAGGGTTAAACTGATGACTGCCAAGTTCACTGGGAGATCATAAGAGACACAAACAAAATCATCAATATTCTCTTTCATAAATCTGTTACATAGAAATCCCAAGTCAAACTCATATTTTCTAAGTTAATTAGGAATCAGATAAAAATCAATGTTATAGGGAAAGCACTGAAAATAAAACTATCATGTCCGGGGGAAACAGGCTTTAACGAGGGCTTCAAGAAATGGAGACCGTGAAGAGCCATTTTTCTCTGTCGACTTTGGTGAGAACACTGTAAGAAGATGCTTGAAGGCTTATCATTATGGGTGAGTGATAATTTGCAACGATCTTCCATCGAGCCTGGAACATCTCATGAAAATGTGCAACCCTCTGTTCTCAGTCAGTGGGGAGGTCTGTGTGCCACATACTGGAAGGAATGGTTCTTTGCTGCCTTTCATTTTTGCTCAGGCTAAGAAGATCATAGCCTCCACCAGGGTCAGTATGTGCCACCCTGGCCTCATTGGCAGGTCTGGTTCAGTTTCCAGCCAGAAACCTTCATTCCCAGAGTGGCTCATGTTTTGATGTGCTATCTCACCAGTGTTGGCTGGATGATGGCTTCAAACATTGCTTCAATCCCTTTAATTCTTCTTAACTTAGAGTCATTCTCAAAATATCAAGCATATGATTGCATATCTGTCCAGACAGGGCCTGCTTCTTGAAGCCACAGTCCACTAAGAAGAAATCTGTAACTCCATGGGGTGAGATATTCAAGATGTTCCTAATGAAATAAATTTATAGATCTTGGTGAATGTCAAACATGGTCTATTTGGGGAATGAAGAGTCAAAAAATAGTATTTATTTTCCTCACTTAATCCTGAACCAAGTAAGAGGTTTGTTACATGCTTTGGTGTGGAGAAGTGACGAGTTCTCCACTACTGAACTTCCAAGTTATACCCACTCATCTGCTCAGGCTCAGACTGGACAGGTCTGGCAAGGGCCTCCTGGAAGCCTGGACGAGAAAGCCTGTGGTATGGGATAATGGAACAGAAGTCTATGGGCTGATCAAGTCTTCAACAAAGAGGTATAGGAAAGGGATGGACTTTGTATTTCCAAGTCCTCATCCAGGTCCCCACAATGCTAAGAACCATCCCTCCTCTGTGTGGAAAGCAGAGAGTGGCCATGGGTTGAGCTGATGCACTTGGGTCTATGAGAAAGCAACCCATGGAGGAAGGACACCTTCTTCTCTCTAATAGCCTATCCCAGTCTTCCTCATCCTCAGTGCCACTGGTGATTTGCCCCAGGTATGGGGCTGCCCTGCACATGATAGGTTAGCTAGCAGCATTCCTCATTTCTGTCCACTAGATTTTAGTAGCACATGCCCCCAAGTCGTGACAACCCTAAATGTCTTCAGGTATTTCCAAATGTCCTCTTGTGGGCGAGGGAAAAACAGCCCGAGGTTGACCACACTAGCTTAGACTCCAGTTCTATTTGCTGCAAATCGGTTCACTCTGAATGATTCTGTGGAAGACACAATGTTCCAGACTTTGGAGAAAAAAGTTAATGAAGCTCTAACTTTGTCCTTCAGGAGCTTGTGCCTGGTAGACTCTCAGTGACATGTCTAAGGAGGTACCTGGTGGTGCACACAAATGTCTATCACTCCCCAGCATTGGCCTGACTCAAGGAAACTCCACTTTGACCATGTGGACATAGATCTGTCATTTCTTCCATGATGAACTGCCTCTTAAGGAAACAGGTATTTCTCTACAGGTCCTTCGATTCTGTTCTGAAAAGAACTAGTATCCAAGCTTGAGGTTCTGAACATGTGCCTGCAGCCCATGCAAGTTGTCTTCTCTCTGAGTAATGGGGCTCTTCCACTCTGTCTCCATGGTATCAGTGAGATCAAAGGCATATATTTCACAACAAATATTAAGGCCTGAACAGCTTAATCTTGACAGAAGGCAAAGTCTCTAGGGAAAATGTGGAATTTCAACAAAAATAACTCACTAATAATGCCCTTACTTGGTATTTCTGAATTTTATATACCAAATGCAATATGCCATTCAGTGATATGATTGTTATACTTAGCATAGCATGTCAAATAGTCATTTTTTGTAGAAGTAACATTTCATTTCCACTATCTCAATTTCATGGTAAGAGGGTGGTGGCCTAAATGTTGGCCCTGTGAAGGAAACATTTTCTATGGAGTCTTTTCCATAAAGGTGTCAGATATCTGGGCCACAAAATGATGGTGAGATTTGGGGCTGACTTTTTAAAAAATGACTTCAGTGGAATAGGAAGGAAAATAATGTCTTTTTATAAAAGTAGCTCTCACATTTTCTAGGGCACAGGCCATTTTCATGAAAGATGCCTTTGAGCCTTCCTACTTTACAGCGCATAGAAACATCACCAGGAAAAATGGGAATGTGGCTCTCGGTTTTAATAGGATGCTGAATTAGGGAGCAGGCTGGAGAAGAAACAGCAGGAGTCAGAACACATTAGTTCTAGATGCAGACTCACTTTTTGTCTGTGAGACGATCTTTGATGTCATTTTCCTTTTATTTTATTAAGGCTTAACAATGAGAATCTCTCTCTGAGTCTGAGTTTCCTTACTTCAAAATAAAGTGTTTAGGCAAGACTCAAGTTCTGAAAGGATTCTCACAACACAGGTTCTGGGAATATCTATCATCACCCCACCGAACATCTAGAATTTTCCCTCCCCCAACACACCCAGCATACATGTGTACATGGGCCTGAGCTACCCAACATGGCTGGGTAAATCTGCAAAGACACACTCAAGAGGGGGCATCACTGTTTTGAATTCAACAGACAGAACTGCAGTGAATAGAGTAAATATTTCAAATTTCAAGTTCTAATTGACTTAATATCATGGTGCAGTTAGTATAAAATGATACCAAAAATTATTCTTAACCAATAATAGTGACTCTGTCTTGGAAATCTCATTTGGAATTTTGTTTGATGGAACAATTCTGGAATTTAAAAACATTATTAAGTATTGAGTAAAACATTTTCAAGTAACGATTGATTTTTCCTGATTGGAAATCTGTGAGTACTAGGGGAGAAAAAAGTTATTAGTCCTGTAGTTTCGCTTGTGATATGAATGAATCTCCTTTGAACGTTGACATCCTGGAATAGTCTCTTGAGTACTATTTATTAATGTTCTGTAGTGTGTCTGGGGAACAGTGGCACTAAGCCTGGGCGCTTCTTTTCTGTGTAATACAAAGGCACATTAGGAGCAAAAAAGGGTTTATTGCTTTCCCATGAACGTCTAAGAAGAGATTCTGACAGATATCACATATTGGACTAATGCATTTGCTTTGCAGTGAAGACTAGATATGACTTAGTTTTTGAGGCTTTATTTTTTCTTGAACCCCAACTATGATTAATCACTCCCAGTTTTTCCTATAATTACAATCTGTTGAAATCTCAGACAGACAGGAGGTCTTATTTAAGTCCCGTTGGTAGGGTGCATGTTATTCAGAGAGTGTATTCCACCAAGAATGAGAAATATGGAGGAGAGGAAATTGAGCAGACTCTGGGAGTGAGCATGTTATCAGGATAATTTCAGAGGCCGAGATGACATACCTGGGCATACAAGCTGCTTGTGCCCCAGCCTGTGTCCAGGCGATCCCAGGTATAGCCTTGAAATCTTTCCCAAGCCAGGCAGCATGACCACTCAATTATCCTGGGCACTAGAGAGGAAACCTATTTCCCATTTTTTTAGGGGACAGGATTTATGAGATTAAAAGGCAAGAAATCATGGACAGCTGAATCAAAAATATTTCTGAATACTCACCAGGCAGGTGGCCTAGAAGGTCTGATCTGAAAGATGGCTTAGACATAAATTTTACAAATGAGGAAGCTAAGTTTCAGAAGGCTGTTCCCTGACAAACACCAATATAATTGATGACAACCATAAATAGCATGTTTCAATGGCATCACCATGAACACTGTCCCACCCATCAATCAGAAGCATGCATCTGCATTTTAAAATATGCCCATAATTGCTTATTATTCAAGTGTACTGTTAGAAAAGCACTCTTGGTCCTATATACTGTGAGTAATTGAGTCTCTACTATATATTGTTAAATGATTTGCATGATCCAGACCCCAAGGCCCTAGCATGACATTTCCCTCTTTTCTCATTACTGGCTATTCACAGCATCCAAAGACATGACAGAGACCCCAACTATGACGCCCTGGATCACTGCCAGGCCCCAGGCATTGAGGCCATACTTGCTGCAATTCTCTTTGACTAAGAGGCACATGTTAAAATGGATACAAGGATCCCAAAGCAATTGCCTTGTAGGACACTTAAACAAAGGCGACTGAACACAAGGTGGACAAGGGAAAGCTTTCAAGAACCTTGAAATTGAATTTGGAGTCACTAATACAGCTGGGAAATGATAGTGCTGAATGTCTCAAGGTCACTTGCAACAGGGAAGGGGGCCTTATTTCAAAGAAATTGCCCTGTCTTCCAGGATAAAAAGGAGACATGTACACAGCAAAGAGAAAGAGCAGCTGCTACAGAGCATTACCCAGGGAGAGCTGCAAAAAAATCATCAGTGGGAGAGGGAGTGAGGGCCATCACAGATTTCTTCCATCATTGGGCAACAAGAGCTCTCTTTTTTAATTCATAGGATAAAAAATAGGCTGGCTCCAAATGGCCATGCAGTCCCAGTAGGGCCATTTGCATTTATAGGAAGAGTGAGAGGATAACATAATGTTCTCCGCTGTGCCTAGGTCTATGCATACTTGCAGCTGGATCTTAAAGACAGAATCTTGTTGGGAACTATTTTGGATCACACAGTTCCCACATCCAGAGTATACTCCCAGAAATATCTTCTTCCTATGGATCAGATCTCCAGAAGATTCCCGAAGACAATGTGAATAGATTGAATTCTCTCTTTTCTCTGGAGATGGGGAGGTATTTCAGAATTGAGTTTTTCTTTGATATTTTCTTCTCAGACTTTGAATTTCAGGTTGTCTGTGATCCCTTTTGAGTGGCTTGGTGGTGTAGAGTGGGAGATATGGATCAAGGTTTGGATTTGCATATAGATATCTAATTGATCAGCACAATTTGCTGAAAGGTTATCCTTTCTCCACCAAACTACCTCTTCAACTTTGAGAAGAATTAATTAACTCAGATGTGTGCAAGGCTGTTTCCAGACTTCCCATTCTGTTCTACTGGTCTGTATGTCTGTCCTTTTGCTTTTATCACACAAACTTGATACTATAATTTGTTTTTTTTCTAATTTTATTTTTTAGTTGTTGATGAACCTTTATTTTTCATTTGTTTATATGCAGTGTTGAGACTCGAACCCAGTGCCTCACACATGCCAGGCAAGTGTTCTGCCACTGAGCCACAACCCCAGCCCCTGGACCTGTTCTAGTAGCTTTTTTGCCACTGTAACCAAAAGACGTGATAAGAGAAATTTAATGAAAAGTTTATTTTGGGCTCACAGTTTCAGAGGTTCAGTCCATGGTTGGCTGACTACATTGCTTTGAGCGTGAGAAGAATGAAGCAGAACACGTTGGAGGAAGAGTGTTAAGAGGAAGCTAGTTCAGGCATCACAGAAACAGAGAGAGTTCACTCACGAGGGACAAAGTAGAAACCCCAAGTGCTGCCCCAAGGGACCCAGCTCCTCCAGTCACAGCCTACCTGCCTATAGTTACGTCCCAGTTAATGGATTAATGCACTGATTAGGTTAATCTCTCATAACCCAAACATTTCACCTCTAAACATTCTTACATTAACTTACCCATGAGTTCTGGGGGTACTCCTCATATCTGAACCATAACAGTAACTTTCTAGAAAATGTTGAAATCAGGTGGCATGAATCCTTTTCCAAATTGTTGTCTTACATAGTTCTCTTGCCATACCATTTATATTTTAGAATCAGTTTATCTATTTATGCACACACACACACACACACACACACATGCACACACACAAACACATGCACACACACACACACACACACACACCCTGCTAGATTTTTTCAATTGAAATAGTATCAGATTCATATCACTATGTTATTGTTTTAAGATAAACTGCCTCAGCTGGGCGTGGTGGCGCACGCCTGTAATCCAAGCGACTTGGGAGGCTGAGTCAGGAGGATCGCGAGTTCAAAGCCAGCCTCAGCAACTTAGCGAGGCCCTAAGCAACTCAGTGAGACCCCGTCTCTAAATAAAATACAAAATAGGGCTGGGGATGTGGCTCAGTGGCCGAGTGTCCCTGAGTTCAATCCCTGGTTCCCCCCCCCCCCAAAAAAAAAAGATAAACTGCCTCATGAACTTATACTGATACTTCTGTGTAATTTAAATTCAAGACTACAAAGTTTTTAACTGAATCTCTTCCCTGTGACACCTGTGTCTCCTAGCTTCCATGCCAAATGCCCCAGTTCTGCAGGACCCTGAGGGTGATAGAGTTAAATACTCCATAATTACCTATTTACTTTATCCCACATTGCACACATAGTCTCTGCATGGTATACTCATATTATCACCACCAAAATAATGACAATAATAACATTTAAAAGTTCTTTTTGCTTTCACATCTTTGTTCTTCCATTTTTATAATTGTATGATATCTACATTGTCTGAACATATGGTTGTTCTATAATAAATCCTCTCCCTTAATTAAGATTTTTTTTTTCTGAAAGGCACATTTCAATCCATTTATTCAACTTGGTTATATTCTGCCTCCTTCAAAAGTGATTTGAAGCTGCCTGGAAAAGGGGAAAACACAGTTGAGAAAAAAACAAGGAAGCAAATACTCTAATCATAGTTTAAATATGCATTGTGATTAAACACAATATTTGACTCTGTGCATCCCAACAGCCAAATAGAAGATTGGAATGTGATGAGTTACCTGAAGCATTGTTGTTGAGAAAAATTTTTTATTTTTATCTTGTATTTTCCTTAAGCCCAATTACAGAAAACATTTTTCATGTTACATCTATAAAAGGCAAAGTTTAAGGTTCATAATAACAGTCTCAAAGGGGATTCGCAGAAATGCAAAGTGAAATTAGTATAAAAAATTCAACACATAAAGCTGAAGTACAAATCAATAAACTTGAGAGATGTTTTAGGGAAAGATTACTATACTCTGTCTTTTAGTATCTTACTAGGTTCAAAATATAGTTGTTTCTCTCTACCTATACTTCATATAATTTGTTATAAATTATATATTGATTTTAATATATAAAATATATATAGTGCATATACATATATAATTTTTGCTTATCTAATTAGAAAGAATTCCCTTGCCTTCAATATTATTTTCTAGAACCATAACTGACTCTTTGAACCAAGAAAAGGCAATTATAATTAGCCACTCCTTAGAGCTGCCCAGACTCCTCTGCTACCAGGCATATACCACGTGAAAGCGAAGCTGGCATCAAGTTCAGGGGCAAGGTGGAGAAGAAGACGTGAGCTGCAGATGTAACCACATGGGAAGAAGGAGTGAAAGGGTGAGAACTCTAAAGCAGGCATGTGACTAGTGGGGCAAGTGAGGAAGGAGTGTTAGCGACCCACTCAATGGGGAGAGCAGGTCCTCGTGCCCTGCCTGCTCACTGAAGAGCAGACCTAGGGGGAGTGACTGGGTCTTAGAGAAGTCTGATTGTTAAGGGGAGGATGACTTAATGGACAGCAGAGAGTTTGATTCTAGGAAAGGCAATCTGGATAGGAATAGGATATGGAGAGACGAAGCAAAGAAAAGTTTCCTGCATTCTCTATAGAGCTGAAATTCTATTTGATAAAAATTTGATCGCCAAAATATTTTCCGTGTTGAAACGTGCTTCATGCGTTTGCTTTATGAATACCATTTAGCCATTTTTCATCTGCCCAAAGGGGTCCCTAAGTCCATTGCCCGATAACTACATTCTTGCTAACCCGTTGATGGCGGGTGGGCTCTCGCAGAAAATCTTGAGTTTATGCAGAGTGGATGGTCTCATATTTTTATGCCAATTTCCCTACTTATCTCTTGTTATTCCTTATTTCGTTTCAGGACATTGAGGTCATTTTTGACCTCTTAATACCTCAAGAGTCACAAGTGACCTGAAACACTTTTCGCTGAACAGGGAATTGAGTGGGAACTCTTGACAGGTCTTTGGTCAATCATTTAAGAAAATCCATTTCATTTAAGTCATTCCTGGAAATTTTTCATCCTACTTAATCATGCTGTGTACCTTCTGCTCCCACACATGACATAAAGACGTATAGGTCAATGTGAAAGGAGCACATCAATTTACTAAAGAAATCAAGTGGTTTTACCAATAGGTACAAGGGTTAAGTTCATAATTAACACTGATTTCTTATGCTCTTTCTTTATGACTCCTAAGTAATAAATTATTTGCATTCATAAATTATTGAAATTTCACATGAATAACAAAAGTCCCTCATTAAAAGATTCCTTACCAGTAGGGAAACCAGGGTTTCGCTTGAAAAGCATAGAAGGGACATTCTCTGAATGAATCAAGAGAGATAATTTACAATATTGGAAAGGACAGTAGACTTGGAACCACAGGCGTGCTTCAACCTTAGGTCCAGACCTTAAAGGTTGTGTAATACTGGATAAGTCATTGACTATCTTTTGCCCTTGATTTCCCTAATTTTAAAATTGAGATAATGATTACCTTGAAGATTATGGCTGTAATCGAATGAAAAAATGCTTAACAAAGTCCTTGACAAATGGGAAGGTATTCTGTAATTGTAACCAGTCTTTGTGTGTGTGTGTGTGTGTGTGTGTGTGTGTGTGTATGTGTGTAGCTATTCATAAAACTCCAAGTCCTTTGCTCACGAGCCCACCTCATGCTGTTCTGGGCTGGGGCATGCCTTCATGCTTCCAAGTTTCCACAAACAGCTGCCATTCCTCCCACCTGGTGAGAATGATTGGCTTGTGTATGAGCCCGGCAGGGAGATGGAGCCAGGGAGCTGTGTGCAGAGTGAGAGGCTCTGGCCCCATAGTCAGCACATCATGTCCCCATCCCAAGATGTGACAGTTCCCAACTCCAAAGAACAACAGCAAGCCAGGCTCTTCCTTTCATCTTCCAGGCAAGACACTGGCTGCTTTAAGATTACAGCTGCTATTGATGTGGTTAAGAGCAGAAGTGATCATACACACAAATATATTTTCATCAGCTTTTAAAAGAGACCCCTCCATCCACAGCCTTCTCCCCCACTCACACTCGCTGGTTATGTACCAAACATGCCATTAAAGAATAAGTTTTTCATTTTGCTGACAAACAAAATCAGATGCTAATCAATAGGAATTCAGTTGGCAGAGTTGTTTTGCTCATCAGTGAAATTACATCAGGATCTTGTTGGCTTGATGGTCAGAAATCCTTTTGATGGGAAGTTAAAATGTAAAAAAACTAATGTCCTCTGTCACTTATCATAAGAAAAAAAATTCCAATATTCAATCAATCAATCAAGCAAGCAAACAAGCAAAATACTCCTCAGTTGTTAGGTGTTAGGAGGCAATTTTATCACTCTCTTATTCCCACTCTCCAATTTAATATGAGCAAGTAAGATACAATTAGCAAATTTGCTTATGCAAAATTTAAATGCTCTTTCTAGGTGATTACTCTCAAAAACAGTTGGGGCTTAACTGGGACTGTCCTGCCCTTTTCTTTTTGTGTCCACTTCAGCAAGTCTCTGAGTCACAAGGGACCCTTTCAGTCATGTTCAATGAAGTTTCTAACTGTAGCTATTGTTACCCTTTATAGAAAGCTCAAGAATCATTTAGCATCTACTAACAAGAAGTCTCCCCAGGTGGTATGACTTAAAGGTAGAACCCCTTCATCCATCACTGAGGGTCCATCAGCTGAACTGTAGACCTAGGTTGAGGTTGACTGGTTATTAACTAAGCTCATAGCACATCAAAAGGAAGTCACTCATTCCCTCTTTCACCAAATATGGTGAAGATAATACAGTGAGGGAAAAAAAATACCAAAAACATAAGTGCAGTATATGATTTGGAATGGCCATAAAAATAGAATATTGCCATGTCCCTCTACCCGGCTCTCTTTCTCTCCTTTTCTCTTTTTTCGCTGACCACACATTCCCATAGATCTGTTTACCTCATCTGCATAGAACTCCTAAGAATTAGGACCATTAGAAGGGTATTTGAGTGTCACAAATAAGATTAGGGACTTTTTCAAGATCATCCAATTGAGAGAGGATGCATCTGAGATTCAAGCCCAGGTTTCTTAATGCCCAAGGCAGGACATTTTCTGTATTTCTAATCACTTCATTCCTATTTAATTTATGGATGAAATGTCTGGTGGTCAATCCAACCTTAAGGATGCACTCACTAGAATCAGTTATAAGCACGAAAGTTCAAGCAAGCAAAACAGCATATTGAAAACAATTTCAAAATTCTGGGAGAACTACCAAAAATATCAATAAGAATAAGCATTTTCTAGCTTAATCCTTCACATAAATAGATGCTACTGCTGACAGTGTTTCTTCCAGAGCTGGACTTCCCACTGTCAGCAAGACACACGCTGAGATATTTACAGTGATTGTGTTTAACATCACACCATCTATATCCTCCTTGGCTTTCTCAGCATTCTCTGAGTAAGATGGGATAAAAAGCTGGTATCACACAGAGATGACCTCAAAAGCCCTGGACTGGGCATTGTCAGTATCACATGTTCTTGCCAGCTTCCAGTTTTTAAATCCCTGCTCTGACAGCTGGATGGATTGTTAGGCATTTGCTCGTGTATTGTGACCCCTGATGTTAAACTCACTTCTTAAAGACAAGAGGTGAGTTTCCAGCTCATTGCTGATTATTTACTTGCCTGGAATCAAACAGGAAGGACCAGCACCATGGCCCACTGAGTGCTCCAGGAATTTAGATTCACTCTGACACCAAGTTGGGTGGATGGAGTGAGTGGGGTATCGCCATTCCGAAAGCCTGAACTGCAAAACAAATAGAAACCATTTCTTAGGGAGGGGAATTAGTGAAAAGTAAAGGATGGCAAAGGGGGCTGAAAGAATGGGTAAAGACACTGGTTTAACATAGGCTTAAGAAACCCAGGAGGGTCCTACAATGTCTGTTTGCTCTTGAACTCTTTCTTTTCTGGGGGTGCAAGCCTTCCCTCAGCCACAGCTGTACTGAAAGTCATCCTCAGTGGTGAGCTGACCAGGAGCCCTAGGCTGCCTTTCTGATCTCCAGGCTGATACTGAAAACAGGCTTATTGTTTTGCAAACTACTCACTCGCCAGATCTTGACAACTCCTTTGGTGTCTCCAAAGCTTTGAGTTTATGGTTCTTTTGGTGCTCTCATTTGCTTTGGACATGTTTTACAGGGAGTTGTGTACATGTCTGTTTGCCCTTTATTTCATGATTCTCTGAGACAGAGATTATGTCCTTTTAGGGACTTACACTCAGAAACCAGGACAGTGTGTTATACATAATATATCTCTGAATCATCTAACACTGGTTCTCTTAATTTTATTGGTGCACATTAATTATACAGAATGGTGAGTTTCATTGCGGTATGTTCATCCATGCATAAAAATACAATTGGATCAATTTCACTCCCAAGGACCTTCCCTCTGGCTCTTCTCCCTTACCCCATTCCTTTCTTCTATGATAATGGTCTCTTTCTGCTTTCATGGTGTCGATTTTTTCCCTAACAGTGTTTCATTTCTGGGTGATTTTGCCTCCTGCCCCAGGATGAGGGAAGTGGGAATTTGGCCATATTTGGAAACATTTCTGATTGTTGAACTTACAGTGGGTGCTAGTAGGAAGAGACTGGGAGTACTACTAAATATCCTATAATGCACAGGATGGTGTCCCACTACAAATGGGAATCCAATCCAAGGTTGAAAAACTTTGCTGAAAAAGAAAAAGAAAACCAAACCAAGCAAAACTACCTTCCCCACATAGATAGATCCATATGTATCTCTTCAATTGTACTGTTTTCCTTAGACCTGACCAACATGTCTGTCAGGATAGTGTCCAAACCCAAACAATAATGTCTCCAGCATAGAATGTCTTCTTTCCCCAACATTACCTTACTTCATCTTTATAATCCTTTGTGAAGCATACTAGGGAGATTATGTTATTCACATTTTACAGGTAAGGACATTGAGACTGAGAAAAAGTTTCATACCTGTGAAGGTAGCAGCAAAACTTGAATCTGGAACTTCTGGTTCCATGGTCAAGGTGGAGAGGGATTACATCCACTTTTAGGGCAGCCAGACATGCTGGAACTGCCATTGTCTGCTCCAGATTTTATGTTGAAGTCTTTGGGATGATAAAGAACTACTCTTTGGAAATTATTGTACACATTTTGTGTCTGTTCAATCACACACTGAACTAAAGCTGCAAATCTTTAGACTTTCCATTTTAGACCAATAACTTGAGCATATGTAATCTATAGGCCTATTGCTTAGATGGACATGTTCTTGATATATGATGACTAAATGATTAACTCATTTCCAGGACTCAAAAAACAATATTGAAAGACTTCTTTTCATTTCAATTACTTGAGCCTTAATGTATTTACTAACAAAGTGAGCCACTGCTGACTTCTGGGTATGAGGATTTAGTAAACATATAAATGAAGGATATGGTAGGGTTTATTCTCAAGGCTCAGAGTTTGATTTGAGTTCTGAGAAGAAAAATATTCTAAGCAGCTAGAATTTCAGGGGTGTGTACATGCTCTCAAAAGAATAATACACAAACACAGCCCCGAAGCCTCCCACCAGTCATACCTGGAGCGAGGCGTATTCTTCTGTGAATGCATTTCTTCTTAACCTCCCACAGATGAAACAGAATCCAGCGTCACCTGTGATCTATCTCTCATGTAACCAGTGGTGGCAGCTTGTTTTGCATTTTTTCCCCCACTTCTCTTTAAACTTCAGACTAATCCATCATGAACAGCAGCCGCTTTCATTGTATAGGTCTTTGAATTTCAGAATGCCTAATTTGTTTATCTAAATGAAAAAGAGTTTCCAAAAGAAAGTGAAAAAGCTAAGAAGAGGTTTAACTTCTCATTTGCAGTCAAATATTAACTTTGCTCCTAGACTCACCATCTTGAGAACTATCACAAAGAGAGCTTCTGGGCAAATCCCCTTTCAGGGGCTCTGCACTGAGATGGGCAAGAGACTTGTCTGCAGGCCACAGCTTCTCTGAGCTTCTGGCTCTTTAGTCATCTTATGGTGCCCCAGATTTAGTGATTTTCATGAGAACTTTTCTTCTCCAGTCCTCTTTAATAATTAAGCAAGCATTCCCACACACAGGTGCTCTGGGTAGGGGTATTTAGAATACCACAAGAAATTACTTAAGACAAAGGGGTGATGTTCGCCAATGAACATGCTTCTTCCTTTTGAGTTGCAATCTCTACTTGCCATCCTCGAGCTTCAGGGTTGATTTGGAGGGGAGACAATTTCCCTAAGTAAGACATGTCTTCCTGGACATGTCATAAGACTGCTCCAGAGCACTGGGGAGCAGAATTCCACAGTGCTTCTTTCCAGGAAAGCATTCTTTCTGTGTCAGCACAAAGCTTCAGAAAGCCTTCCAGGGTGTACCTGGCAGATTGAGAATAATCGATTGTGTTAATCCAGAATTTGGACCTGTGGATCATGTGTCAAGAAAAAGAATTTATTGGGTTCCTACTCGCTTCCTAGAATGACCATAATTGAAGAGTGGTGTGTAATCACACTGCCTTAGAGAGGTCAAGATCTGTGTGAATGGCAATCTTAATTTACCTAAAGAAACAGTGGAGAGGGAAACACTAGGCAAACACTGATCAAGGGAGAGGGGTCACTTGATATAGACCTGAAGTGAGCTGTTAGGATTTATAGAGGAAGGATAGAAATGAAGATTAGCATGCTGAGAGAATACTCCCTTGAGCTGGTAACACTGAAATTGGATTTTAGCCTCAGATAGCATTTAAATACATCAAGATGAGGGCGACAAAATTTCTAATCTGGAAAGCAACAAAAATAAAAAGTTGGCATGATGCATTCGGATTGGGGGACAGGAAACTAGTGGTGCTTGTAGGAGTTCTTTCTGACAAAAACTAGGTTTTATTGTAGGAGAGTGGAGAATAAGGTCAGGGAAGGATAATGGGAGCAGATTGAAGACCTTTGAAAACCTATCAGAGGAATGTGGACTGGATTCCACACACAGTGGAGTGAGTGTAGATTCTTGGAAGGGAAACTCATGGTGAGAATAGCACTGGCTTGCAAAATTGTTCCAGAAAGGCGTAGGTTGGGGGTCAGTTAGAGGGAACCAAGAAGTGAGGTAATGAGGATTGGCGTTCACGATTGCTGAAGAGAAAGGAGGGAAGCAGAGACAAATGCCAGAGCCCTTTCAAAGGCTCAGTGGCCGGTTGAGGGATGGAGGAGAGGGCTTGTTGGCGGTGACTCCAGGACTGGAGGTGGGACTGTTGACACCCACAGAAAGACATCTTCCTTGTGTTTCGGCAGGAACACCTATGGCTATAGAAGAAGAGTCCATTAGGCTTTCCCTAGAGAATCTAGATGGAAAAAACAAAAGCCAGCTATCATTTTCTTGAAGCTGGTGGAAGACTAAATAGTATTTCTCAGAATAAGTTCTTTCAAATATAAAAAGTTATTGATTTGATGGAGTGCTTGGTTTAGTTCATTTTTTATTCTATTATACCAATGTCCCTGTATAATTTTTTTGAGAAATAAAATCAATAGGAAAAACATAGAGCTCATTCTTTGTTGCTTTGTATTCTCATAACGCAAGCTCCTGTCCCTCTTCCTAGGTCTCTGCTAACCTAGCCTTCTTCTATCCAGTTCTATCTCTTCATAGACCTATCATTCCTGACCACTGACATGAAACCTTCCTGTTAGTGTACTGAGGACCTAACAGATTTCCTCTTCCTTTTTAATCCCCATTCTCAGCATTCCACTTTCTACCCAAGAACTCTTTCCCTCCATGTTCACCCTCACTTGGGAAACTGAGTTAACTGTAAGGCAAGTTAATATACAAAATCTTGCTGTACTTTATCTCAATTGTTTTTATTTTAAGCCAAGGAAGCGATCTATCTAAAAGGAGTGAGGAAAAGAAAGTGGTTTTCTTTCATGCAGCTGAGGTCTCCAAGGCAATGGAAAACAGTGGGAAAAACTGGAAATATATGTAACAGGTCACATTTAAATAGTTACATGCTTCAACTTACTAATTGTCTTATTGATTTAATTGCTGAAATTATGCTGTTCAAATAATGTCAGATAGGACCCATTAAGGAAAGATCTGTGAATTTTAATTCTTGTCTTTTGAATCAAATTAATGACTTCCTCAAGTAAGAGAAGATGAGCCATAGTGAATGGGATAGAGGAAGAACATCAGGTTTGGTGCAGAGATTAACCCTAAGAGAAGCTGAAGTGCTTGAGATAATTCTGAGTTCTTCACAGGAGGCCCTCACTAGCATCTCTTGCTTTGCCAGTATCTCTTTTCTGATTCAGTCTAATAGAGAACTGTCCTTCAATGTGTGGACAAAATTCATCCTTTAAACACAGTTTGGTTCTTCTCCACAAAACACCAGTGTTCTTTTGCTCAAATAGACCTGGTATTCCATTGCTGAATGCAAAGGTGGTAGCCATAGCGGAGAGTTTTGAATGTAATCTTGGGGCCAGTTGGAAAGACCTTTGAGAATGGAACTTTACCTCAGCCATGTACCAGACTTGTGACCTAAAAAGTCACTTAATATTCTGAACCTTGTTTTTTTCTGTAAAACCAGAATAATAATTACTGATTAGTTGCTTTGAGAATTAAATAAGAATGTATTGAAAGGGTTTACAAAGCACCTGATAAAATATTTAGCACCCAATAAATATTTAGCACTGAATAAAATATTATTATTTGCCATTGCATCCAATGACCTCTCCATGAGACTGAGGGACATCTTTATAATGATGAAGTGCAAATATCTTAAGTTTGTTTTGTATAAAAGATAACTTTTTGTATTTTCAAACAAAGCACCTCTTCTAGCTGTCCTTATCTTTGTGAATAATATCCTTCCAAAAGTCAGCCTGGAAGTTGCTGGACTTTTTATTGTTTATACCAACACTTCACTCTTTCATCCCCCAACCTAGCTAATCAATCTTCCATCATTGCCAGTTCTTCCTTGAATACAATGGTTTTAAACTTTATCTAGTTGTGATTTCAACTAGATAGGTTTCAGTTGTGAAGTCATGACATATTCTCCATAGTGCAGTACATTCAAGTGTTCAAAAATTTGTAAATCATTTTTTGTATAAACAGACTCTCCAAATGCCATATAAATCATATAAATACCTTGTAGGTATCCAGTGGCTAGTCTAGAACCAAAATCTAAAGTATTTCTCCAAATTAAATGATCTTTGGCATTTTTCTAGCCTCTACCTTTGTTCTAAGCCTTCTTCATATTTTGAGGAAAGCGAACTTTTCTCCTCAATTCCACAATGCTCTTTCTCCTTCCTGGCTCCAGTCTGTGTCCAGAATCTTTTCTCACAAAGTGACATTTTCTGGCTCAAATTCTTTTGAAATCTTTTATTGTTGCTACACCATGGAGCTCACTCAAATGTAACCTTGCATAACAGACTGGAGATATTCTGAATATAGAGCTAGGGTGAGTTCCAGAGATCTTTAGACTTCGTAGAACTTTCAAGATGGTACTGAACACAGTCGGCTTAGAGAAATATCATCCTACAGTGGTCTTTTGGGTGAATGTCCTCCCTCATGATTTTGTTCAACCAAGCCTCTGTCCTTTTGCCAACTTTTTGCTTGTATTTGACCTTCAATTTAGGAAATGTGTTGAAAAAAATGCTTATTTTCTATTAAGCACTCAGAACAAGCAATTTTTCTATGGATTCTTCCTTCCCCAATTTCCCTACTAAGAATGCCTTATAATCTCTTCCAAATGTATTCCCTTGCCCTATAAGCACTGCTATTAGAGGACAGAGTAGACTTTCCCTGAGCTACTTTTGCAGCAAGCCAGCCCCTTTCCCTCACAAGATGATGCAATTCTTGAAAGACCAGATTCTACTTCTCACACCACCATGTTTATACTTCTCGCCAGATGTGGAGACTTTCTTACAATTTTTGTTGAAAGCTCAAATCCACGATTTTCATAGATGTGCCACATTTCTGCAAGGATTGCGTTTGTATGTCAGAAGAGCAGAACTCAAGGTTGTGGCACAGAAAAGTTCATTTGTCATGACTCAGAACTGTGCTGCTGAGCTGGGCCAGCTCCTGTTGCTTGGGAGACCCATATGTGAACATTTCTTCCAGCCTCTGAGTTCCGCGATGTCCTTTGGTCAAATCGAACTCAGTCATGGTGATAATATTTACATCATAGAAATTGGCAAATGCTACAAATAATGAGTTGCTATTTATTTATTTATTTATTTATTTATTTATTTATGTCTTTTCTGGGAATGGTTTTCAGCACAGCCCTGTCAGTAACCAGAATAGTCATGAAATTCCTGTCTTCATAGAATCCATCCTGCGGGGGAAGCGGGACCACCTCATTTAATAATCCTGAGAGTCACCATTTTTAAGTAAAAGAGCTTCAATACAGAAGTCTTGGAACTTCACTGCCCCATGGCATGGAGTAGAATATGACAAGCCCTAAGCTTATCCTGAATTTTCTGCTTGGAAGCTATGCAAATTGCTTGACTCTCTTGTGAGTCTTAGTGCCACCACCTGCAGAGTAGAGTAATTAATACCTTCTCCAACATAGCTCAAGAGCTTCATTGAAGGAGAAGTGAGGGAAACCATGTGTGAAGAAGCATTTTTTAAATTATAAACTGTTATCAAAATGTGTTTTTTCCTACCTCTGAGATCCTGGATCTGGTTTTTATAAGGTAGACCCCAGTCAGTAAGAGAGTGACAGTTTCTCACGTATAGTCACTCATTAGTCTGAGCACACTTAAAATGCCAAATGTACTTTTCATTTCCTTCTGCATAAGAAAAATCTGCAACATCAACTAAAAATATGGATTTTGCCTCTTCTTCCAGAAATTTCTCCTTAATTTGTTTTGGATTTCTCTTTCCTTGGAATAGTAGACATTAGAACAATCTGATCTTCATCACAAGCTTATTGAAAATAGAGGCACACTATTTAACGACCCTCCCTACTCCCCATAGTACAAAAGTAAATGGCATTGATTAGTGATTGACTTCAAAGTGAGTAATTGAGCTTTAATAGGTTTATAAAAGGGATTGAAATCAAGGCAATAAATTAAAGGCAAAATAAAAGAGTAAACAAGAAAGGATGTTTTACAACTTGGTTCCATTACAGTCCATGCTAACCAGATTAAAAAGTAATTGCCATGTCAAGAAAAATTATAGTGGCCTTGCAAAATGAAAGAGCAGTGGGCACTCTTTGTGTGCAGGGTGTAAAATGGACAGAAAAGAAAGTAAATGAGTGCAGGGGGGTGGGGGAGGGCAGACTCTTTGTCCTGGAGGCCTTTATGCTTTCAATATCAGCTATCTCTTCATAGAAACAGACATTACCATCAGCACATGCAAATGAGCTGTGATTTCAACTGAACTCTGTAACATCTTCTAGTATCTTTGTGAGAAATATATTTATCAGAAATATATTTATGAATGCATAGTTTATCCATCTTAAATATTCCTAAATTAATGAGATGGCAAAGACAGAGTATCCTCGGAATTTTAGGAGGCCTCTTAAAATAGGTTGTTTGTTTAAACGAGTCATATGTGATCTAAAATAAGAAGCACTTGAGGTTGGAGAACCAAAAGCCAACATCGAATTGGGAGATAACATAAATAAATTGGTGGTAGCTATCATCTCTATGAACCCTGACGATACGTTATGGGGCACTTATAAAATTAGAAGCAGTTCTCATGGAACCACAGCTCATTATCTCTGAGAATTCATGGTGAGAAATCTAAATGGTGGTAAAGGGCAGATGTAACAGCAATTATTGAAATAACTATCTCTAGAATCTCCACTATCTGAAAAGCTGCTCTAAAAAATAATGGAAAATACTCGAGCATCAAGATTCAAGACGGTATCAGTTAATAAATCTAATAAGTAAAAAGTGTGACTTAAATTGTATACAGCAGATTGTGTTGGGTGCAATGGTAATGGAAATAAATTGGAATTAATCAAATGTCTCTCCCAACCCCTAACCTTGATCTATTAGTTGAGGCTTACAAGTTAGACTGAGAGCACTTGTACTGGTATCTGGGAAGGTCAGAGAGGCCATATGAGCAATGTGCAAAGAAAGTAGAATTTTTTCAATGGAGCTGAGACTAACCCTTCAATAACTTCTAACAAGGTCTAATTTATCATAGAGAGGAACACAGATCTGTTTGTACAATGCTGGTTTTTATTGTACATTTACATTAAGAATCTATAATCCTGACTGGGTTGAGGTCAAGAAAATAAAAAGGAGAAGTTTAGATAATTACATAGGAAAACAATCCCTCCCTTCAAGCTTAGACACTCACTTAATACCGTTTACATTTAGTGTCCTTTTCACAAATCCTCCTTTGAGTTGATGTGGGATGGAGATGACATATCGATTAAACTTGTAGATCGATTTTTACTTCAAATGATTTGACAAAGACTGAATAAAAAATGCTTCTTCGTTTAAACTTTTTTTATAGCAGTGATATAAGGAGCAAAAGACAAGGCAGTGCTATAAAAAGCAAAGAGCAAAAAACAAAATAATAACAAAAAATGACTGCACAAGAAGAATCACAATTTAAATTAAGAAACTTACAAAGAATTTTATGTCAAATTGAAGAAATGTTTATCTTCATTTCCATAATCCTCTTGTTTTCAGTTTGAGCTATTTTAGCAAGTTTATTCAGGCAAGTTAGCTGAGTTGCTTAGAGCAACAGGCTAAATTATAGATATATCATTTTATATATAGTTCTAGATATACACATACATAAAGAGTATGTATATATGTGTGTATATGTGTATGTATATGAGTGTATATATATATGTATATGTGTATCTGCATACATTGGTATATTTTTGAAAACATTGTTTAGAAAAAGATCAGAAATTTAATTAAAAAAAAACAAGACATGACCATGAAGAAAAAAATTTCAAATGGCCCTTGTATACTGACATGCCCAAATTCACTAAAAATAAAGCACCGGATAATGTTTTTTTTTTTCACAGTTTGCAATAACACAAAATGTTAATAGCTCAGTTAGAAAGTTGTAGATTAACAGAAACTGCAATATTTGACAATATCTGGAAAAACTAGAAAGCCACATGTTTTGTAGCATTTATACTACAAGCATATTAATGCATGAATAACAAATATTTTCAAGGTAATTCATTGCATCATGGTTTAACAGTTGATAAACTAAAATGATATTAACATTCACGAAGATGGCACTAATGAAATAAAGTCTGTTAGAACAATATAAGGGACCACCTTCTAGCTGTGGAAGCTGATGAAAAGGCAAAGATAACCAATTTCTAGGAGAATGGTAGAGAAAAAAAGAGCAAGTTGCAGAAGAGTTTATATAAGTTTCTTTATTGTACAAAAGAACATGAATGAAACTACATATTGATATTTGCTTGCATATACCAAAAACACTGAAAGAGTACACAAACATTAAATAGTAATAATTACCGGAATAAGCAGAAGAAACAGGGTAGGTGAGCATGCTTGACAGTCTAAGGAAGGATATTTTAAATAACAACGACAAATAACTTTGCTATTCTTTAATGATAATTGAAAAACAGGAACTCCAAGTTTTGAATTAATATTAACTTCTTAATTCTGATACTGTTGTGGTTTGGTACTTTGCCAAATTCAAACTTAGAATTTTCATTTGTTTCAGGGAGGTTTTGATTGAAGATTCAGAGAAGGAAATATTTATTTTGACTCATGGTCTCAGTGTTTTCAGTCCATGATCTGCTGGTTCCAAGGTAAAAGCATCATGGTGGAAGGGTGTGGTACAGGCACAGCAAGTGGAAGGGTGTGGTAGAGGCTAGCTCATAGCAGCTAGGGATCAGAGAGAGAGAGGAAGGAGCCAGGGACAAGATGTCATCCTCAATGTCAGGCCCACGATAATCTACTTCCTTCAACCAGGTCCCACCTCCCTCAGTTTCCATCACCTCCCAATAATGCCTTCAAATGATTAATCCACTGAGAAGGTCAGAGCCCTCATGATCCAATTGCTTCTCAAAAGTCTTAGAACATTGTTGCACTGGAGACCAAGCCTTTAACACATGAATTCTGGGGGGACACTTCATGACATGGCCTTGTTCATTGCAGATTCTAAGGTGCTCCAAAGAACTAACTTCTGGCCCTCCATTTTTCTTTCATAAAGTCAATTGGACGTTTTTGGAGACCAAAATGTGCTAGCTTTAGGTATGGTAGGCACATATTTTTTTGCAAGGGTATGCTCAGAAGGACACACTGAATTCCTCCCTTTGCAAGTGCGGTGTCTATACAGGTTTGGAACTATCTCTTGAGTCACATTTCCATTAAGTGTGCCTTGGGTAGCCATATGACTTGGGTAGCCATATGTATCCTAACACTACAGAATGACCTTTCTAGCCTCTGCTAAATCTGTCTCATGATGACCACTCCTCAGTTTAATTTAATTCCTGCAGTATTTCTTCAGATTGTACCATCTACTTTGCTAACACTTGCACTTTGAATGTTATTTCTGTGGTGACTGGTTTAATGAGAACGCTGGCATGCACATGTAAATCCCATGAGAGCAGAGAATGTGTCTATATGGGTTCTACAAAGTATGTCAATCAATAAGGGTAGAATTAGAGAAAGACTATCTAAATAACTTCAATTTGAATTTGAACTTTTTTCTAAATAAATCTATTATCTTTATCGTTTGCTAGTACATAGTACAGGAAAGGAAAGTCCATCACAGCAGTTTCAGGCAGTCCTGGGTTTTTCTCACTAACACCAATACTCTTTTTAGTTGTGGACCCTTTGAAAACGTGTATTTTGTTCATGCTTCTACAACAAAATACAATAGAATAAGTGAATTATAAACAACAGAAATTAATTTTTGCATAGTTCTAAGATCAAGGCACCAATAAATTTGGTGTCTGATGAGGGTCTCTTTCCTGAGTCCTAGCCAATGCTATCTCATTTTTCTTGCACATGATGGAAAGTGTTAGTTAGTTCTCTGAGGTGTCTTTTATAAAGGAACTAATTCCAATCAAAAGATTTTCACCTTCATGACCTAATTCCATCCCAAAGGTCCCATTTCCTAACGCCATCATCTTGGGGTTAGGATTTCAACATATGAATTCTATGGAGACACATTCAGATCATAACTAACAATTTAATTGATTTTATTAATTCTCAGGTATTTTATCTATAAAATAGAAAAGGTAATGTGTGTCTGTCTAACCTGTGGGTTCTTTTGAGGACTGAGTGAAATTGAGAATGCAAAAGGTACAGACACCTGGCCCAGACAAGGATTCAGTGACAGCCAGTCCCCCTTGTTAGCACAGCTCCTGAGTGCAGTGTGCAGTTAGCTCTGCCAATTTCTAACTAAGACATTGCTGCCAAGCATCGTCACTAAGCCTGTCTCAGTCAAATTTATGACACCGCAGAATGACAAATTCTTTGGGCCCTTGACCCCTCACCCAAGTGATCACATCCAAGAATATAGAGTCTACATATACTCCTTTCCCTTTCCAAGGTTATCTGACATATGATTGCTGATTATATTTTAAGATGTGTGATTTCAGAGGAATGTTTTGAGCATCTAGGGCGAGAATTTCCTATGGGGTGGCGGTGGGCAAATCATTCCTCTGCAAGGGATAAATTGCATGCATTTCCTTTAATGCAGTTTAATTATAGTACTTCAGAAATAAATATTGGATGTAATATTTAATTAGAGTAAATAAAAATGGACTGTTATTTTGCCACTAATGTTTGCATTGACCTCTTCTAGGAAGTCATAAAACCTGTTTCAATAGAAGAGATAAAATCCAACTTTATGCTTTTGTGAGTCTGTGAATTTTTGTTTTTCTAATTGGTTCTTTTTAGATATAGATGACAGTAGAGTATATTTTGACATATTGTACATACATGGAGTATAAGACTCTACATTCTCAGTAGAGTCCCATTCTTGTGGTTGGACCAATGTGGATTTTCAGTGCATTCATATATAAGCAGAGGAAAGTTATGCTTGATTCATTCTACTGTCTTTCCTGTTCCCATCTCCCTCCCTTCCCTTCATTCCCCTTTGTTTAAATCCACTGCACCTCTATCCTCCCCTTTTATTGTGTGCCAGCATCCACATTCAACCTTTGTTTTTCTGGGGATTGGGTTATTTCACTTAGTATGATTGTCTCCAGATCCATCCATTTACCGGCAAATGTCATAAAGTCACTCCTCTTTATGGCTGAGTAGTATTTCATTGTGTATATGTAGCACATTTTCTCTATCCATTTATCTTTTGAAGTTGGTTCCATAGCTTAGCTATTGTGAATTAGCACACATTGATGTGGCTGTGTCACTGTAGTATGCTGATTTTAAGTCTTTTGGGTATAAACCAAGGAGTGTGATTCTGGATCAAATAGTGGTTCCATTCCAAGTTTTCTGAGGAATCTCTATACTGCTTTCCAGAGTGGTTGTACCAATTTGCAGGCCCACCAACAATATATGAGTGTACCTTTTCCCCCCACATCTTCACCAGCATTTATTGTTACTTCTATTCTTGATAATAGTCATTTTTACTAGAGTGAGATGAAATCTCAGTGTAGTTTTAATTCACATTTCTGTAATTGCTAGACATATGGAACATTTTCTCATATGTTTGTTGACCATGTTTCTTCTTCTGTGAAGTGTGTATTCCCACATTGTCCATTTATTGATTGGGTTTTTTTTTCATTTTAGTTTTTTGAGTCTTTATATATCCTGGAGATTTGTGCTCTATCTGAGGTGCAGGTGGTAAAGATTTTTTCCCATTCTGTAGGCTCTCTCTTCAGGTTCTTGATTTTTTTTCTTTGCTGTGAAGAGGATTTTTTTTTTAATTTGATACCATCCCATTTATTGATTCTTGATTTTACTTCTTGCACTTTAGGATTCTTGGTGAGGAATTCAGTTCCTAAACAGACAGGGTGATTTGAGTCCCCTCCCCTGCCTTCTAGTAGGTGCTAGGTGTCTGGTCTAATGCCTAGATCCTTGATCCACTTGGAATTCAGTTTTGTGCAGGCTGACAGATAGGGGTTCAATTTCATTCTGCTGCATATGGATTTCCAGTTTCCCCAGCACCATTTGTTGAAGAGACTATTTTTTCTCCAGTGTATGTTAATGGTGCCTTTGTTGAGTATGAGATCATTGAATTTTTATGGGTTTGTCTCTGTGTCTCCTATTCTGTTCCACTGGATGCCATGCTGATGCCATTCTTGTTTCTGTGGCTCTGTGGTATAATTTAAGGTCTGGTATTGTGATGCCTTCTGTTTCACAAGTTTGTGAATTTTCTTCTGCAATTTTGCTCATGAAGCAAGACCCAGCCACAGCTGCTGATGCACAAAAGTCAAGTTTGAAAGTGGCTGTGGGTCAGAGACTGTGGATTCAGATTATTAAATCCCAGCTCCACCACTTACACTTTCTGGTTATGTAGTCTTGAGCATTTTTTTTTTAACCTCTCCATGCCTCATTTCTTTTATCTATAAAGCTGAGCTCACTGCATTGTTGATCCAGGCATCTGCCAGTGTGGAAATGCTACTCCAGGCTCTGGATTTCATGCAAAGCAAGTATTAGCTCATTAATTATTATATTTCAGTAGCTCAGGTATGAAGGTGGACTTAGACATCTAGGAATTGAAATCAGGACCTGAACCCAGTTTTCCTAACCCTAAAGCTCACTTTTGGGGGTACCAGTTGTTCCTTTGTCTAAGGCATGAATTGAGTCTTTGGAGGGAACCAAAGATTTGTGGCTTTTATTAGAGATCACGGCCTTCTAAAGGGTCCTTGTACATCAACAAATTTACATTGTATCTGTGGTATTTAGTTTTCATGGATGGGTGGCTAGGGAGAAAGTGTTTACAAAGGTTATTTAGGGAGACAACAATGAAACCTGATAAGAAATACTACTCTGAAAGTGGATTAAGGTCATCTGTAGGTCCCCTCCCATGCCGGCTGAAAACATAAATTGAAGGCTGTCCCTTGACCCCTCTCCCCCCTACCTGTGTTAGAACTTCTAGGGCTGGGGCTGTGAATCTGCATGGACACCTTGCTTCTGATGCACACTTGAGTTTGTGACCCCCTAGGATCTGAGGGGTCTGAATTCCACCAGTCCCCACACAGCACTCCAACAGGGCTGTCCTTCCTGTTACCTCTGCTCTGTCTTCCTCCAGCTGATTTTGGAATGAGAACCCCAAGCACAGGACCACTGTGATAAGATCATACCCTTTAGCATTACCATGTAGGAAATTCAGAAGATTTCTTCTTCCCTAAAAGAGTAAGATGAGTGTGAGTAGAATGTGTGAAGGAAGACACCCCTGAAGCAGCAGCATGTTGTCAAGAGCAATTGCCACTGTCACATGCCCATTTGCACCAAGTTGAGCTAAAACCATTTTTACATCCTGATTTCAAATTTTTCATTGAAACTGTTTACAAAATTCAAATTCTATAAATGGTATATTTAAAAAAGGAGCACCTATGTTGCTGGGCCAGGGAGTAAAATTTGTAAGGAACGTGAATAATGACAGGGGGCCAGGCGTCTTCTCCCAGGGACAAGGCGATTGTGTGGAACTAGTCCAGGCTTGGGCTCTAGGAGGACTTCTGCTTTATGATAATTATGCAGAGGAGTGAGCCTCCCTGTGGCATGTTCCCACATGCACATAGCAAACTTGGATCAGCCTCATGGCCCAGAACCCTCCTAGCCCTCCCCTCCTCCCTCCCCCAGCCTCCCCACCTCTACCACACCTACTGTACACGTCTCCCTTTTATTTTCATGAGATTCCCTTTTTTTCCCCCTCTTTTTTCTCTAGCTTTCACATATGAGAGAAAATTTATGCCTCTTAGTTTTCTCTAAGTCTGGCTTATATCTGTCATTTTTTTCTTAATTTTTTTTTGTGTATATCTATGACTTACAACAGGTTATATGACACATACCTAGCAAAATGGTTCCTATCATGGAACAAATTAGCATATTCATCATCTCACATAGCCACTCATTTCACCCCACCCCACACCGTGGCAAAAATCACTATAATCTATCTCCTCATTTCTGAAGACACTGTTGCTAGCTAAAATCTTTATGTCGTACATTATTTCTTCATCCAACATATTTGATACTTATATTCTTTGAGTGGCACCTCCCATTTCTTCCACCCATCTCACCCTTCCTGTTGTGTTTTCTAAATATTTGAAAAGAATTTAAGACTCCAGGTATAGGTGACATCACACAATATTCTTCTTTCTCTATCTGGCTTATTTCATTTGTGATGCCTTCTGGTTCATTTGTGTTGCAGCAAATGGTAGGTCTCTTCCTTTTGGAAGAATGAATGATATTCCACGTGGTGTGTGTGTATGTTGCAGTTTCTTTATTCACTCATCCAGGGATGGGTACCTGGATTGTTCTGATGACTCTGTTATAACCAGTACTACAATGAGCATGGGAGGGCAGATCCTGTTATGAGATACTGATTTCATTTTCTTTTTTTGGTACCAGGCATTGAACCCAGGGGTGCTTAACCACTGAGCCACATCCCCAGCCTTTTTTTTTTTTTTTTTAAACATGCCCTCACTAAGTTACATAGAGCTCACTAAATTGCTGAGACTGGCCTTGAACTTGTGATCCTCAAACCTCAGCCTCCTGAGTGGCAGGGACTACAGGTGTGTGCCACCATGCGTGGCTGATTTCATTTTCTTTGGGTGTATTATATCCAGAAGAGGAGTCACTGGGTCACACAGTAGGTTTCTTTTAATTTCTTTAGGAGCTGCAGCATGGTTTTTTATTAATAGTTGCATCAATCCATGCATAGAATGGATTTTACATCACAACCTTGCCGACACTTTTTATCTTATTCTTAGAAAAGTAGCTATAAGCTGGACATGGTGGCACACGCCTGTAATCCCAGTGGCTCAAGAGGCTGAGGCGGGAGGATCACAAGTTCAAAGTCAGCCTCAGCAAAAGTGAGGCCCTAAGCAACTCAGTGAGACCCTGTCTCTAAATAAAATACAAAACAGGGCTGGGGATTTGGCTCAGTGGCTCAGTGGCCAAGTGTCCCTGAGTTCAATCCCTGGTTCCAAAAAAAAGTAGCTATAGTAAGAGGTGCAAGGTGGTATGTCACAGTTGTTTTGATTCACATTTCCAAGATGATTGATGATGTTGAGCATGTTTTCATGTACCCATTGGCAATTTTATGTCTTTTTTGGTTTAATGCCTATTCTTTGCTCATTTTTAAATCAAGATATATGTTTTACTGTTATTGGGTTATATGAATTCTTTATAAACCTTGAATATTAAACCCTTTTTGGTACATGGTTTGCAAGACTCTGGATTTAAATCATAACAGCCTATAACTAGCTAGGGATCTTGGGCAGGTTTCCTTAACTCTGTTGGAATTCCATCTCCTCATCTGTGAAGTAAAGGAATTGTATCAGAGGTATTTCTAAAGTCCATAGATCTAAATTCTCCATTATTTCAAAATAATTACTAAAGACCAAGCAGCTGGTACATTCCTGATGGGAAGAGGGAGGCATGATCAATTTAATGAGAAAGGGAGTAATCCATTTCGGAAGCTACCAAGTTATCAGCTATTTTTTATCTTTTGAGTTTTCACAGATAGGAGAACATACTAATAAAGAGTTGAAAAGAACATCAGGGTAATGGGGGAAAAGGGTTTTATCTCCCAGCCACTGAAAGTCAGTTGGGGACTGTATGGGTCATGAGGAGTCCTGGACACAGCACTTGCCCAGAGTGCTGGAGGATGCCAAGCCTTAACTACATTTCATAGTGATATATATAATGGGTAAAGGTTTGGGTGCTTTTCCCCTCCATGCATCCTTGCTGAAGGGCTCAAAATGTTTTTCTAGAGCTATGGAGCTAGCTCTCAGCATCCCTGAGGCCAATTCCCATGTTTGCAAAATTTTAAATGTACACACACACACACAGTTTCACTCCGATGTGCTAGGAGAACTCTGCTGTCCCTATGCGCAATGTGAAATTATATAGCTGATTGTCCTTCCTTCCTGGGCTTTCTCCATCGGTAGGACCACACTGTCCCTGCCCCATATCATCACTCCTCTGTGGCACCATCCTGAGTCGCCTCATAGCCCTTCCCATATTTGTTCTTGCGGGGACAATGTGAGAGTTGTTCACGGCGCCATACTCCTTTTGAGTATTTATTTGTCCCCTTGCATTGGAAGATCATCCATTTTTCCTAGCTTCATCTTCCCGCTCTCCCAGCCACTACTGTCTACACAATTCTGTTATATCCCATCCATTCAGTTTTGGAAACCCCTTCCATTTCTCCGTGCAGGCTTACAACCCTCACCGGCCAGGTGGCACTCATCCTCAAGTCCCCTTCCAGAAGATGCAGAGGCAGAAATGCTTTATCTATATTGGCCACAAGAATGAGTTTTGTCTGCTTGCATTTTCTCACTTTATAATAAATATCTTATTTGCCACCAAAAAATCCTTCAAGAAATAAAATGGAAACACGAATTGACCAAACTTTTAAAAGCTATTTTTTTTATGAAGAAAGATTAAAACATATTTGAAAGTGTCTCTCCTCCCAGATTCCATAGTTAGCAACTCATGGCCAGTTTGTTTTTTTCTATACATCACTCTGTATATGTGATTTTAAAGTAAATCCCATTATTCATGCATTTCATTTGTAAATATGTTACCACCTACCTCCAAAAAAGAAGGAATCTCTAAACCAGTAATTGGAAATTCATCAAATTATATAATTTGATGAATTTATAATATAAATTATATAATTTATATAAAAATTCATCAAATTATATAATTAAATTCTATGCAATTTATAGACTGTAAAATAAACCTCAGGAAATATTAATTTGAGAAAAAAATGGCTTAACTAGAAAAATGCATTGATTAGGTCTTCAGGTAGAGGGTGAATCCTTTCCCTTCCCTCTGACCGCACTTCCTACTGCTCCCTGCCCTAGGTGAAACATTGGTGTCAGTGTGCCAAGGCTGAAGGAAGGAGAGCAAAATCACTCATCTTAGAGGGGGCTGGATCTCACTTTGAGGACAATGAATTCAGAAAAAAAATTAGCTCAAGAGAAAAGAGTAGCCTGGAGGCCAAGGAGATGGGACTGCCGGCAGGCAGAACTGGTTTGGGACTTCCACGGGCCATGCAATTGCCTGGTTGAGGCAATTTCAGGGAGATCACCTGTGTCATGCAGGCTTCCATAAGGGACATGGCTTAATGTATGATCCTTAATTGTACCTAGGTTTCTCATATCTTTGAATCATGCTTTTCCAAAATCAAGGGTTTTACTCAATTGTTAGAATAACAAGTTCTTTGGGTGTGGGAAGGGGCTCCTGCTTGATGAAGATCATTCATACACTGGGTTCTTTAAATTAATTATCTGTTAGAGTATCCAATGTCATAACCAAAGCTGAATTTCCAGTTAGCAGTAAGCTCACACTATTTAAAAGCTAAGTGGCTAGAAATAATAGGTATCTCACTAGTGTTGCAAATCCAGATCAATGAGACAACAGTCTGTAAACTACACAACTCTCCACTTTCAAACTATATAGACCCCATCACCCAAATCAGGTTGAATAGAGAGATATTCAATAAAATACCTAAGCACTAGTGAGGGAGGGACCTCAATAATTCATGTTGGCCAAAAACAATATGCAGATTCAACGTGGATCTCAACTTTTTGTACAGAAGAGAGAATTAGAATTGTCATTTCTTTAAAAATAACCTCTTTTTTGAATACTTTTACACTGTCAGTGGAATTGTAAATCAGTACAACCACTATGGAAACTTGTATGGAGAGGTCTCAAAAGACTATAAATGGGACCAACACATGACCCAACTACAACACTCCTCGGTATTTGTTAGGTTTTAGATGTGATATCCCCCAAAAGCTTGTGTGTAAGACAATGCAAGAAGATTCAGGGGAGAAATAATTGGGTTGTAAGAGTTTTAACCCAATCAGTGAATTAATCCCCTGATAGGAATTACTGAGTGGTTATGGAAGTGATAGGGTGTGGCTGGAGGAGGTGGGGATTGGGGTGTGGCATGGGGGAACATATTTGTTATCTGGCCAGAGGAGTCTCGCTCTCTCTGCTTCCTGACCACCCTGTAAGCTGCTTCCCTCTGCCACACTCTTCCACCATGATATTCAGTCTCACCTTGAGCCCCAAGGAATGGAGCCGACCTTCTATGGACTAAGACCTCTGAAACTGTGAGCCCTGAATAACTTTTCCTCCTCTACAGTTGTTCTGGTTGGGTCCTTTTCATCATAGCAGTGAAAAAACTGACTAAAACAGTATTTATACTAAATAATTAAAGTTAGCATACTATAGCAATCCATGCAAATCATGCTTATCACAGTGCAATTCACAATAGCCAAAGTATGGAACCAGGCTAGGTGTTCAGGGTTGGATTTATGGATAAAGAAAATGTAGTGGTATGTATACACAATAGAGTTTTACTCAGCCATAAAGAATGAAATTTTGCTGTTTTCAGGAAAATGGATGGTGCTAGGGAGCATCATCTTAAGAAAAATAAGCCAAACTCAAAAAGTCAGGGTCTGTGGTTTTTTTGTCATGTGGAAGCTAGAGAGGACAAAGGAAAAGAAATGTGAGCACTCATGAAAATCAAAGGGAGACAAATAAAAGAAAGCAACCAGGGGGAGGGAGAAGGGGTGGGAAAGGAAGACACTGGGAAATGATATTGGCTAAATGATATTGCTATATCTTGTGCATTCACAAATATGTTATCATGAATCCCACCATTACGTGTAACTATAATGCACCAATAAAAACATGGAAAAGATCACCTGCCTTTGATCTCTCCTACTCTCCTTTCATTTTCTGCCTTCTTGTAGTCTGATATCATGAGACTGCCTGACTTGGATCTGAATCTCCTACTTGAAGACATTTGCACTCATTTAATTAATTGACCCAGTGAGTGCTATTCAAAAAACAGGACGACTCTCATTTTCCTATTAGATAATTGCACAGTGCCACAATGACACTGCGGAGTTCATCCTGTGCAGGATTATATATTGAGGAGTGGGAACTTACCGAGGACAATGATGTGGACACTCGGAACCCACTTATCTCTACATCACTTGATCACTTGAAAACACTAAGAGCTGCCAAAAAAAAAAAAAAAAAAAAAAAGAAGGAAAAAAAGAAGAAGAAAATCTTTTCAAATCCACTGTTGCTGTCCCCTGAACTGTTGTTCAGCTCTTCCATAAAGAGGCCATTTAAGACGGTGAGCCCAGAGTCCACGGGAGTTTTATGTCTAAGGGAGCCTCATAAGTTTTTGTACCTGCATTTAGAATTACTGAAGGGCATATTAACATCAGTAACTCTCAGCCCCGGTGACTTTGTGGCATCTCTATAAAAGGGTGTAAAAGACTTTTTTAGAATCCAAGTAAAAAACTGATCAGAGACCATTAAAGGGAAATTCCACAGCCACTTTTTTATTGTGTTTTATGCTTTTTTTTTTTCTTGGCGTGTTAAGCATTAACTAAATGAATGCATTTTAAATATTAGACATTTCTATTCACACCAAAGAGTACATTCTTACATAAAACTTAAATTGAAATCATCTTATGTTTAATAGAAACAGACATGTATTTAAAATGAGCAGAGGAGGGAGCAGAAAACCTATAAAAGTGGATTTTATTTTTATAGGAAGTAGAGGCAGTAGAAAGTTATTTTTAAAGAAATTACCTAATTGATGGGATTCTGGGTGATTTTATTCACTTCTTTACACTTATCTGAATTGTTCAATTTTCCTCCAATAAATATTTTACTTTCTTATTAAAAAATATCTAGTAGTGGGCAAATCACTATCAGTTTATTGAAAAACATGAGGTTGAAGCAATGGGGGTTCAGTGTGAGTTAGATCTCTTCTCATTTGGTTAGGGGAAGTCTAATACAAACATTCCTAAAATATTCAGAGACTGGTCAGCCTCAGTTTCTCATCTGTGAATGAGGGGAATAGGAAGACCTACCTGATTAGTTCATGAAGATTAAAAGGTGATCTGTGAAAAGCATTTAGCCAAGGCCTGGCAGAGAGGAAACATTCACCATGGTTCAGCTTTTAACAATCCCACCCCTGAGGCTCAGCTCTCAGCTTATTCTTCCAGCTCTGGTGTAGAAAACTTTCCATCTTCAGGGTAAGTGAGCAGATAACTAAGCCCATTGCTAAACTTTTGGGTCACAAAATTCTTTGCTTAGTAAGGTACTATCTTGTTCTTCCCTACAAGAAAATGCACACATACACACACACACATACACACCCAGCACACACTTCCACGTAGAAGGTCAGTGACTTCATAGTGGAAGTACAAGTCTGGAAGACCCAGGGGGTGGGGATCAAAGACAAGTGTCTACTCAACAACCATCCAGAGGAGTCAGCAAGGGAATGCAAACAGCAGCTGCTTTGTGCTGACTGGTGGGCTTGAGGTCCCTGCAGGGGGAGAAACAGAAAAGCATATGTGAAGTGGATGAGAGAAGGGACAATCTGAGACCTCACATTTAGCTTCAGTGATGCACACGAGAAGCTGGAGACCTTCTCCAGGGAGATGCATGCATCTGTCCCAGACTTCAGAGAAGCTCAAGGTCTCTGTTCAGATCAGCCACACATGGAAGATCTTCAACTGCAACAGGCACCTTCATCGACCTTCAGAGAGCAGCCCTTGGTGCTTTGCTTCCATCTTTCCAAGTTCATGTGCATTTCTTTTTTGGTTCACCCTAACCCAGAACCATAGAGAGAAGGGAGCTCTTGAATACATGGTTCCAGTTCAGCTAAGCTGACCTGTACTAAACCATTCCAGGTGGCCTTCTATTTAGGTTCAGGTCCTTGTGGGCACAGTGAATTTTCTTTTTTTGGTGCTTGACTTAAACCCAGGTTCTTCCACATGATAGGCAGGCAAATACTCTACCACTGAGCTACACTCCTTCCAACACTGCAAAATTTGATCCAATCTCAGTTGAAGTCTGAAGTCTTTGGTTCCAAATTTAATGGGTAAGATGGAAGAACTGCTTCTTTCCTTTTCTTGGGAATAATCTCAGGCTCACTGAAATCTATCATATCTGTATGAAGTCTCTTTAATCTCAGCATAGAGGTTAAGGGCACGGAGGATCTGCTGAAGGACACTCATTTTAACAACCACTTCCCTACTTCAGTGCTTCGTAAACAGAATCACTTGGAGATGCTTAATGGCCCCCATGAAAAGGTTTCTAACCCTATCAGTCTAAAGCAAGGACCAATGCTTTGCTTTTCTAACAAATTTCAGGTGATGCAGACACTGATGCAGGACCTATAGGTTGAAAACCATTGCTCCAAACAATGGTTAATAACTACATGAGACAGGATCACACAGAGAACTTTCTAAAATCCAGACTCATGCCCAAGTCATGTCATCAAATTGGTACCTTCAGTTGTGGTGGACGGTGCATGTTTTCTTTTTGAAAAAGTTTTACAAGTGATTGTGGTATACATATCTATTTAAAAACTGTAGTTTTTAAATTTTCACTTTGCTAATTTCCAGCATGTTAATAGTTGGTATAAGGGGAAAAAAAAACAACAACAAAAAACAGGTAGCTTCCATGATCAAATACAGAATAAGTACAGAATGAAACACAGAATTCAACAGGCTTCTATTTTGGTCATATCTACAGCTGGTATTTACGTAGCAGTTACTGAAGTCAGGCACTGTACATGACGGAGTAACTGGAGAGCAGCCCTGGGGAGAAGAAACTGTTGTTATTGTGTCCATTTTGCAGATGGAGAACTTAATAACATGCCCCAGGTAACACAGTAGTCGTTGAAAGACTGAGGTTAAAACACAGGTGCTTGGGAGTCAGAATCTGAGGTCTTGACCACTACGCCCTATGGATTTACCCAAGTTCTTGGCTGCATAATGACCAATGGACCTCTCTAAAAAGACTATGCAGCCTTTCCCAAACGTGTTTTTCCTGCCCTTTTTTTTTTTTTTTTGGCTCTGGAGGAGATTTCGGAGCTAGTATTCCTAGAACACATTCTGGAAAACACTCCTTTAATTACTTTTTAAAATCCATTCTTGGGTGCAAGTGGATTAACTAAGCATGGGTCATTCTGGCAAAAACATATCCGTCTTTACCTGATAGTTGGCTCTAATGGGGAGTCACTAACTTCAGAGTCTCAGTGACAACATAACCCGGTGGGAAGCATGGCTGTGCACGTTGTATGAACATATGTTCTGGTTGGAAGGCTCTGAGTGTCGAATCAGGAGGAAGTGTGAGGAACTGATTTCTTGTTAAGTCAGGGACACTCTGAATCCTTTAACTGATCATGTTTTATTCCTGGATTTTACTATTCATAAAGAAGCCTCTGTTCTTATAAGCACATAATTATTAGGCGATGATTAATAATTAAAAAAAACCACTTTCACATCAGAGAGCAAAATTGTCCAGTCAATGATCAGGGTGACTGGGTAGGGGGTGGGAGTGAGGCTGGGGTACAGAGAGTTGATCGAACTAAAAAAAAAAAAAAATAGCAAAATTACCAAAATGTCTTTCTCTTTTAACATACATAGACATTATGTATTAATTTATCAGATAAAAACCAAATCATGCTTACTATGTATTTGATTTTTCTGATAAAATTATATGATAATTTAAGTAAGACATCCTTCACATTTGACTTTCATAGTAAAATACAGAAGGTCGTTTTTGCAGAAATATTCAAGAGCTCCATCGCTTTTCCCAGGGGCTTGTCTTGATCCTTTGATATTCAAATCCTCCGCTTTTGAAGCGTGTGCCAATGGTGTCTTCCTCATCCATTTTTCTTTATTTAGTTGCTAACCACCCCAACTCTGCCAGATCTGCACTTGCCACAGGCTTGTGCTTGGAGCAGTCATTCAATGTGACTTTCATGTACCCTGTGAAGCCGTGTATCTCTCCCATCCTCATAGTTTCACCATGCAGCCCTTTCTGTTTGCATTGTGGGAATGCAGTCATCAGGGAGAGACTGACAGAAGACTCAACTGGTGAGGACAGATGCCAAGCTTAAGCAAGAAGACCATTTCCAAAGTTGAAATTCATTAACGAATATTTTTGTAATGACTTTGCTTCCTTATGCAACTCTTGTTAACTTCTGGCACTCCGTTAATGAATTCAGGTCCTAACAACTTCCTCTATGTAAAATTTCATGGTATGCATGCTTGTGAATTGACTTCATCCAGCTCTGCATTTGTGAACCTTCTCTTGAATTTCTTTTGTTTCATCTTTACCACTGATTCTATTTTATGTCATTTCACTCTACTTTTCTCAATTTTATAAAGCCAAACCATCACAGTTTTTGGAAGAGGTGACAATGGAACAAAAAGACTATGTAATTATTACATATTTTATATAATCTTCCTTCACATTGTCGTTCAGCGCCACAGTGTCTGAGGGTTTTGACTGACACTTTTCACTGTGCACTGCCTTTGAACCATGACACATTGATTGGTCACTTTTCAAGTTTTATGTCTCTAGTTAAGCCTCGTGACACTTGGTTTAAGAGCATGTCTGAACTCTCATCCTTCTGCTTCTATTTTCCAAATATTTACATAGATCTTTATATTATTTAAATGCACGAATGGTCCAGCTGTCAGCAATTGGGACATCCATATCTAGAGGAAATGAAGTATAAAATGATCCTCTCTAGCTCTTTGTCCAAAAGGCAAGTGAGAAACATTTTAACAAATATATGTATAATCCTCACAGCTAATTATGATTTTTCTCATTTCAATTTTAATTATTATTTTTTTAAATCCACACTTCCTTTCATCCCTTATGGCAGGTCCATTGTCATTAAAAGTACTGCTCTATTGTGTGCATCCTCTATTCATATTCATGAGGTCAAGACCATTCAAACACCGTAATTGAGCGGTCTGATTGGCTGAACGTCCCACCGTGGTTTAGACTGATACTGATTAACAAAAGGCACCAAAGCCTCTGCCAGGATAGGAAGGATAATTATGTAGGACCCTAAATAGGGACTCCAATCATTTGACAATGCCCATCGGACTTGCATAATATTAGTACATTTTCCATCATCTCACTATGATTAAGTAGTATTCGATTATTCTCTTTTATGGGGATTATCCCCAATAAATATATCTCATACCTATCAACTTTGCACAACTGCTTTTCTGGGCTTTCCAGAAAGGATTTTTGCATGCAGGATGAAAGACATCAGCACGTCTAAAATGACAATCACCAAACCTGGAAAAATAATTTCAGGAATATCCTGGTACATAAAGGCAGTGAATAGGATGTAGGTTGCTTCATTGTAGGATGGGTAAATTAAGATTTTTTTGTCTCATGATTCCTTTCTTTGAGTTTCAAGGAAATTTCTTCCTTTTGCTTCTTCCAGTATATTGGAGCCCTGTAATCTCTGGCCTAGCATTTAACCTCCCTGGGTTTCTGATTCTTACCTGTAAAAAAGGGAGGTCAGGGAAATGCTTCAGAAGTCACCTTCCAGCTTTAGTATTCTGTGATTTCATATCAATGAATGCCTACTTTACTTTGTGGGTAGAATTTCTGCCAAGATTCCATAATCTGCATTGTACTTTATACAGCAGTCTTCAAAGTGGGGTCTGTAGACGATAAATGGTATATAAAATCATTTTCTGGGAAAAAACTCCCTAGAACTTTTTTGGTTTGTTTTTATTCTAAATTATCTTTAAAACTTCCTATTAAATACTTACATTTTATGTTTACTAAGATTTATGAGCACTTAATATGTCCTAGATTTGATTCTCAAATGCTTTAAACTTTCTCTGTACATAATGCTACAGCAACGATATGAAGTAAACACTCTTAACCATACTCATTTTATTTTACTATAGTGAAAACTGAGTTTTTGAGGTTATGGAAATGGCCTAAGATTATACAAAGTTGGAAATGTTTTATCAGACAGAGATTTAAACCCAGGTATGAATTCAAGCTCTTATCTACTTACTATGCAATTATTAGTAGAGTTATAAAATCTAAAATAAATAAGCAACATACCTAAAAATAACAACTTAAAGGAGAAAAATCTCATTTGGGGCTCATGGTTTCAGAGGTCTCAGTCCATATTTGTCTGATCCCGTTGCTGAGGGAGAGAGAGAGGGAGAGAGACAGAGAGAGAGAGAGAGAGAGAGAGAGCGCCAGATACAAAATACAGTCCAACAGTCCAATCCAATCTAAGGACAGGCCTCCAGTGACCTACTCCTCCAGCTGCACCCCACCTGCCTATGGTAAAACTCTGGTAGATCATTAGGTTATTAATGCATGAGATGAGTTAGTTTATTGACCAGGTTACAGTTTTCATAATCTAATCATTTCCTCTCTGAACATTTCTGCACTAATACATGACTTTTTGGGAGGACAGTAAAGATCCAAACCATAATAGGTTTGCATAAGCCTCTTCCACGGAGTGTGGACAGGACCTGTGATTTGTTTTTAATGAACAGAACATGACAAAGGTGTTGGGTTGTTCTTCCATGATTATTTGTCCTAATAGATGTGCGCTACCAGATTCTCTCCTTCAGGGGCTTTGAAGAAGTAAGCTACCGTGCTGTGTACTGGCTGTGTGGAGGGCCAAGTGGCAGGGAATTTGGGGCAGCCTCTAGGAACTGACCTTGGTTTCCAACAAATAGGCATCAAAAAGCTATGATCATACCTATGATCATAAAGACATAAATTAAAGATATAAAGACAGTCAATGATCAAGTGAGTTCTCACTCTCATGAATGAATGAGAGTGAATTCTTTCCTAGTGCAGCTTCAAATGAGGGTTCAGCTCTAGCCACTGTCTCATTGCTGCCTTGCAGAGGACCTCGTTCAGTTGCACCCAGACTGCTGACCCATACAGAATCTAAGAACATAAATATGCATGTGTTAAGACATTAAATCTGTGGATTTATTTGTTACACAGCAATAGAAATTTACTGTAGGAAGTACATGCTCATTATTTTAGCCTAAAAGGATGAGCCATTAAAAAAATACTACTTTAGTTCTCTCACTAATCAAATTGGAATAGAGAATTCAATTTTGGTCTACCATGCTTTGATCATTGACGATGAAACTTTTTTACTTAAAAAGAAACCCTCTGAGCCAGGTGCCATGGCACACGCCTATAATCCTAGCAACTCCAGAGGCTGAGGCAGGAAGATTACAAGTTCAAAGCCAGTCTCAGCGACTTCACAAGACCTTTTCTCAAAATAAAAAAATTAAAAAGGCTAGGGGTGTGGATCAGTGGTTAAGCACCCCTGGTTTCAATCTGCTATACCAAAACAAAAACAAAAGCAAAAGACAAATGAACAAACAAACAAAACACTCTATGAAAAAGGCATCAATTCATATATAGTTAGAAAAATAATTTAACTTCTTTAAATCTGGAATTTTTCTTTTCCCAATACTTTGCATGTTTTTAAAACATTACAGCTTATAAAGGAAAATGGCATAAAGGTCTTGTTAATTATACAATTTTTAAAGTTCAAAGCTCTTTGTTGCAGTTGCGAGTCATTAGAATTTCTCTCCTCTCCTTTTCCTTTCCCTTCTACCAAAAACAAAACAAAACAACACTAACCTTGGTTAATGTTCTTCAAAACGGAGGTTCAACCGACTTGCAAACATATTTTGTTTGTTTTCCTCTGTTTTCTTTTTGCTGATAATACCTTTAATTATGGCCTCCTCTGCACAAGATAACTGCCCCCAAACCAGTATTCTTTGGTAAATATTATTAGGTTGAATTGTTGATTCTGGAGAAGAGAAATTACTTAACATCAAACTTCATGTAAGAGGAGGCAGGGATTCCGGGAAGATGCAAGTTCCTGCCTTCTCTCTGCTCTCAATTGCCTTCTGACTCAATTGTCTCTCTGCAGCCAGCCACTCCCAAGGGCAGTGGACAGGTGAGCCGCAAGAATGTTAATAAAAGAGCCACTACTGCCTCTGCTCTGGCCCAGGACCAGCTGGGGATTCGTTTGAAAAAAACTGGAGAAGTGGGGAGTCCTGAGAAAGTGGGGAGACCAGGACCCTTCAGTGTAGGCTGCCTTCTGTTCAGAGGAGTGTTGGGGACCAACCGTGCCCACTAAGACTGAACGGATGAGCAGAATTCTCTCTACTCCTGAAGAGTGGAGAACCCACTGGGGATTCCAAATACCTGTCTGCTGAGAAACCATTAGACTTCAGGGACCACTTAATGTCCCCTTGCAGCTAGAATGCTGATGCTTTAGGTAGATAGTAAGGAGGGGAGGAGAAATACTATATATCTAAACAAAAATTAAAAGCCAGAGAGGGAAAAATTAACAGAATAGTCTTCTATGGATATTAGTTGCTTAAGTACCAGATGACAACTTGCACAATTGAATAGTTGAGTGGATTTAAAATCAACATACACACAAATGCACACACGTAGGCACACCAAACTTTCTGGGATGAAAACCATCATTCTGAATTTTTAAAAAATAACAAATGAGTTGAAAAAGTACATAGTCCAACCCAGTTTTCCCATTCCTTGGTAAATCAGCATACTACAATAACACAGCACATCAGTGTTTATAGCAACTCAATTCACAATAGATAGATTGTGGAACCAACCTAGATGCCCTTCAACAGGTGAATGGATAAAGAAACTGTGGTATGTATACACAATGAAATATTACTCAGCTATAAAGAAGAATAAAATTATGGCATTGGCTGGTAAATGGATGGATTTGGAGAATATTATACTAAGTGAGATCAGCCAATCCCAAAAAACCAAAGGACAAATGTTTTCTCTGATGAATGGATACTGATACCTAATGGGGTGGGGGCAGGGAGAGAAAGGAAAGAATGGAGAAACTGGATTGTATAGAGGGAAATGAGAGGAGGGGAGGAGGCAGGGGAAAGGAAAGATGGTGGGATGAGACAAACATCATTACCCTATGGACATGCATGACTACACTAATGGCGTGACTCTACATCGTGTACAACCAAAGAAAAGTTGTACCCCATTTGTGTACAATGAATCAAAATGCATTCTGCTGTCATGAATAACCAAATAGAGCAAGAAATTTAAAAAAAATACTTATAAAATCAAGTTGGAGAAAATTTTCAAACCCTACAACTAAAATACAAAGATATTAAAATTGTGAAAGAAAAGATGAGTCTTGGATGATGGCACAGTGAGACCTACTGTGCACATTATTTTTACCATTGCAGGATAGAAACAAGAATTGGAGCACAGATCAAACAGGAACTAGTAATAGAAGAAATTCCTTGAGCCAAAAAAGGGAGTGTGGTTTTCCAGAATTTACTTTGCAGGATCCACACAGAATTCATAGGCATTCTTAGAGAACGACTGAATCTTGAGGATAAAGGACTCACCTTGCCATTCTAATGAAGGAACAAGCTACTTCCAAAGATAAAGACTCAGACCAGCATCAGACCGTGAAGGCCACATGGAATTCTGTAAGACAGTGCAATGGGGTCTACATGCTCCTGACCACAATGCCGCTCCAGGTGCATCCAGCCCATTGATGTGTGGTGGTGGGGGTCAATAGCACCCACTCCTGGAATAAGAAAGTAGCAGAGGATTTGCAGAGACAGCTCCTGAGGGGATCTGGGTACTGAGTGGGAAAAGCTTCAGGAATAGATTTCTTTTTAAATGTATTTTAGAGAATTATTTGATAAATGGTGCTAGCACCAAATTTATCAAATAATATATATGGTGCTAGCACCATTTATAATTCCAATAGAAGAAATTCAAAATAAACCCCAATAAAACTCTGTTAAGGCAATAAATTCCAGATATGACAGGGAAGAAAACATAGGGATACACACCATGTCATGGTCTTTTGTAAATTCAAAGAGGTTGTAATAAATGAGGTGGAGTGGAGGAGATGGCTTCTGTTACAGCTTTGCACGGCATAGCTCATGCAAATAAGTATATTTCAAATATTGGGCTGAAATACATTGAATAATATTATAAAATAAAAAATCAGAACTAGATTATGTTACTTTCTACTATGAATGGTTGCTTAAAAACTATACATGCTTCTATTTTCATTTGTATGTATTTTTTTTCTTCATTTGAATTTTTAATTGCAATAGCAGTGCTTAGCATTGCAATTCTTTTAGGTGATTTACTTGTCTACCCTCTCCATTCCATTATCAGAGAAAATTCTTTAGTGTATATATTTCCAACTTTTTCTGTAGCCAAGCATAGAATACAGTGGTAGAAAAGCATTTAGAAAACAAGATTGTGCTCCTTACTACCTGGTGTCACTGCTTTCTAGCTCTTCCAGTGGGTAGAGCTAAAAACTGTCAGTAATAAATCATAAATGCATACTGACATCTTCAGTTCCAGCATTATAGGCTTTTCTCTTACCTTACTCATTTGGAATTTCTGGCTCCTCCCACATTTAGAACACCACTTGCCAATAATGACAATGTATCTTCTTTGTTTTGTCTCTTAATACATGCAAAATTGTTTTATATTTAGTATATTACACAATACTCTTATCAAAAACAAGCCTCTGACTGAAGTTCTGGGCTTTTTATTTTAGTTCCTTTAACCTTAGACTATCACCCATTAAGGGTATACAATTAGATTATTGCATTCAAAATTATTTAAGTTAGTTACTATATCTGTGTAGTTATGTTATCAGTTTGACATGCAGCCATGTTTCCATATATCTAGAATTTGAGACTTGATTGTTTATTATCATTATTGTTATTATTATTATTACTTTTACTTCTCTGAGGTGCCTAACAGCAATGGCCAAATTAATCACACTGATTTACCTCCAAAGGGTTGTCCAGTACATCAGAAATGAGTTGGCTTTTTTATGTTTCTATTTACTACGGTTTTTAAACATGTAAAATATTCACATATTTCAAAGGTCAAAATTACATAAAATACAGATACTGGAGATGTCTCACTTCAAATCAATATACCCTTCTTTTCTATGACTATCTACTCCTTTAATTAAAACCATTTTTAGTTAGAATCTAAATTGTTCTTCCTGTTTCTTCTTTTAAAACTAAATACATGCATCCACATATACAAATTTGTTTATATCTTAAATTTTCTCTTCTTCCTTACGCAAATGTACAATAATGTGTATATTTAATTTTTACCTTGCTTTTTATTTAGCACTGCATTTTGGAAACATCCGTAGTCACTTTCCCCATTTTCTTTTTACGTTTCCACTCCCATGTGGATGCATCATAGAACATGAGCATTCGCTTATCTATATAACCGAGCTCACAATAAGGAAGGGGAAATTAGCACCATAATGGTTAGAAAGCAGAGCTCTACTGTGGTGGCATTGGGAAGGGACATTCTGGTGGGGTCCTCAGGATTTGTGGCGTAGGGGCATGAGTTTCTATGCTGACAGTTCTTGGGTTCATTTGAGGCAGAAAGTTGGAATTTAATCCTTCACATAAAGCTAAAACCTTCCAAGAGTTGTCCCCTTCCTAGATAGGTAAATAAATAAATAAAATACAACAAACAAACCACCAAATCAGTGCCCATTGACTTAACGTAGACAGCAAAGAACTTCATTTACTTTTGGCTAGATATTATAAACCCTCATGGTCTAGGAAGTCCTAAATTAGGAACTTAGGTAAAAAATTGATTCAAGAACAATGACATTCAGGAAAGAGCAGTCAAAACTTTTCTTGAGATCTAATCTTACAATCAGATTATAAAGGATATTTCTGGGGGGTAGCAAAGGGCTCGGCTATAATAAAAATAATTATGAAAGTGACTCAATAAATGGCAGATCTAGAATCTTATGAACTTAAAAGATAATAGAACAATAATCATAAAGAAGCATTGAATAAGCATGTTCAAATGGAAAAGGAATTAAAAGAACAATCAAAAGTCTAAAAATAGATGGAACATTATTTGTAAAAGACCAGTAGAAATAGTACCCAATGATACTTTCAGAAATTAAATTAAAAATTCTAGAAATCATAAATTCAGCAAATAGACTAAATAGAAGGCTAACTAACAAGTGAAGAACTGGACAACTGGAAGGTTACAAACGATGAAATTCCATAAGATAGCAGAATAGAAATTCTGAAAAAGATATTAAGATATATGTGGGACAGAATAAGAAAGTCCAATGTCTATTAGTAGAGCTTCTGAGAAAAGAGAATAAAAAGGATGAAAAAGTAATATTCAGAGAATAGAATAGTTCCAGAATAAATTAATTTACAGGAGAAATGAATTCATAACTTAACAAAGCAAAACAATTCCCTTAAAAAGTAGTAATCCACACCTAGATTTATAGTAAAATTCCAAAATAGCAAAAATAAAGGTTAATCTTTAAAGTGATCATATGAATATAGGCTACCTTCAAATGCATGTGCAAATAAATGGCTTTAAAGAACAACTTATCATTTTAAAAAAGCCTTGTCAGAGACAGAAAGGAAGAATATGTTAAAAATGTTAAACGTGTTTTAAAAGAAAGTTTTCAACTCTTATGTTCTTAACCGCATAGGGTCAAAAAAAAAAAATACTGAGAGAACTACAAGGAGAAATCAGTATCACAGTGGGATCCTTCTTTTAACAATTGGTAGTTAACCCAATGTTAGTAATATTTAACAATACAATTGTTAAGCCTGTGAATCAACATTTATAAATACTGCCCCAAAGAGAATGCTTACTGTTGAGGTACACTTGGCACATGTATAAAAATTGAACACCCTTCACACCACAATAAAATCTCAAAAATTGGTGTTATGCACACTATTTTCTCTCTAAATAAAGTCAAAATAAATAAGAAATGAGAGAGAGAAAGAAAGTGACAAAGAGAGAAAGAAGGGCCAATTCTGAATCAGAATTAATTAGAAAAAAATATGAGAGCCTGCTGGGTGGAGGTCAGGGAGACACTCCACTGGGCCTAGAGAAGGGTAGGCGGCCCTGGTGGAGTTCTTTAAGGTAAGGTTGGTGCATTGAACTGAAGGGGACATCAGACTGGGCAGGTGAGAAAGGGTAGTGTGATGCTAAGAAGGCAGGCAGGAGCTAGACACACTGGTAATGAATCATATTCTCTCTCTCTTTTTAACTACATTTATTTATTTATTTATTTATTTATTTATTTATTGTTTTGGAACCAGGGATTGAACTCGGACACTCGGCCACTCGGCCTCTGGGCCACATCCCAGCTCTATTTTGTATTTTATTTAGAGACAGGGTCTCACTGAGTTGCTTAGGGCCTCGCTAAGTTGCTGAGGCTGACTTTGAACTCGCGATCCTCCTGCCTCAGCCTCCCGAGTGGCATGTGCCACCGCACCTGGCAACTATATGTATTTATTGGTGCATTATAATTACATGCAATGGTGGGATCCATTGTTCCATATTCATATACGCATACAATATGATGATATAATTTGGCCAACACCATTCCCCAGTATGTCCCCTGTCCCTTTCTTCCTCCCTCACCAGGTCAGATGCTTTATGGACCAAGAGTTTGGTTTTTATATGAAAACCATAGGAAGTCACTGAAAAGTTTATGAGATGAAGTAGGCGAGGTTAGATTTAGGTGAAGCAAAGTTATAAATCTGGGTGAGCTGATGGGGTGGTTGGAGTGAGGAGCAGGAGACGGGTGGAGATGAAAAAGAATAAACAAATATGAGCAGTGTTTCAAAGGTAAAATCTGCAGGAGCCAGCGATGGCGTGACTGTGGGGTAAGGAAGGAGAAGGAGGTGTCTGATTCACTGAAATGAATAAATGACAGTTTCAACTAGAAGAGAACCAGGCTCTGGCTTTCACACACAGGATGAGTCCTTTCTTGCTTCTGTGTAGAGTGCTGAGCTTCTTGCTTCTGTTTAAGTCATGCCATCCGTACCTTGCTAGGCCCAGAGGATGTCTGATTTCTGCCCTTTCGGGTAATTTATATTCCTACAGCAAAATCTGCCCTTAACAATTTACATGATTGTTTCAGGAATGACCAAAGTAAGTCTGAAGGTCTCCTAGTGAGGCAGGGCACCCATCACTGTGAACCTGAGAAATCAGGTGTTGACTTGCTTCAAGTGGCCAGGAATATACCAAATATACTAGGTTGTTTCCAGTTTTGTAAAATTCTCTATTAAAATGGCAAAGAGATTATCCAAGAACCTGCAAGGTCCTTTCCCCAAGTGGCAGTAAGAGCAGCTTCTGGGCACCTTCAGCTGGAAGCTGCCCTCCCTCCTGCTCTCTATAGCAGCCAGCTGTTTGTTCAATCAATTTGTTCACCCATATTGAAGGAGCTTACATCCCCCCTTTATTTTTGCTTTTGTTTTTGTTATTATTATTATTATTTTTTTGTCTTTTGACATTCTAGGGCTTCTGCTGATGTTAAGGGAAAAAAAAAAGATCTGAGGGATTTATTCATGTGCAATCAAAACCCTGGAACAGCTGAATTTTAAAACCATTGGGGCACTTTGCTTTTATTCAACTGATGAGTGACACTTCTTGCCCTGACGTGTCTATTCATATCTATTCATTTTAATAAGTTATCACCTTCTTGGTTTATTATAGTTATTTGTATGTTGTTATCTCATTGTGATAGCAGGAGTTATTTGTAAATCAGATAATATCATTCCCTGGCTCAATCCTCCCAGTGGTTTCCCATTGTACTTAGGATGATAACCCTGGGTTACAAGGCCTCATTCAGTCATTGGGCTCCTGGTACCTGTTCTACCCTGTCTTCCCTTCTTTTCTTACCTCACTGTAATACTGCCACCTTGCCTTCCAGGTGGAACACAAGAAGCTTATACACAGCAGGGTCTTGGCCATTCTTGCCCCCTTACTTGAAGACTCTCCCTCTGGATGTTGATATGATTTACTCTTTACAGTAAACATCGTAGATGTTCACTACTATATGATTTTCTGTGTACAGGTTACTTCTTTTTTCTTTTTTTTTTTTGTACTAGGGAATGAACTCAGAGGCACTCAGCCACTGAGCCACATCCCCAGCTCTATTTTGTTTTATTTAGAGACAGCATCTCACTGTGTTGCTTAGGGCCTTGCCATTGTTGAAGCTGGCTTTGAACTCACAATCCTCCTGCCTCAGCCTCCGAAGCTGCTGGGAGTATAGGTGTGTGCCACCATGCCTGGTCAGATCACTTTGATGATAGGCCAGTTCCACGTGAACAGAAAGGGTTTAGGTGCTGTGTGATGCTCCTGCTGTCTATTCCTTTGTCATCACGAGCAGGAAGGCCATAAGTTCCAGATGGTGCTGCCACAAAATGGTGGAGCCACACTAGGCTGGGATCACTGCATGGCAGCTACCGAGCCCTCACGGTAACAATCACTGTGGGTGACTACCCTTTGCTACTTAATCCACTAAGGTTTTGTGGTTGTTGGTTACCCAGCGTAAGCAAGACATTCTTGGTGGGCATACCCACATTAGACCTTCGCTCAAATGTCACTTTATCTGAGAGTGACACTCCTGACTGCCCTACCATAATACCAGCTCTCTCCCTGTAACTCCCTGTGCCCAGCTTGGCTTTTTATTTTTTTCATAGAACTTAGAATGGAAGCCCTATGAAGGCAGGGTCTTTGAATTATATATTAATATACTAGCTAGATCAAAAATAGTAGTAGATGATCAATAGCTCTTAGTTGAATAAGTAAATATTATAGTAAAAACCACACACACACACACACACACACACACACACACACAGAGAGAGAAAAAAAAAGAGAGAAAAAAAAAAAAAAATCTCTCTCATTTTATTTTTCTTCTGCTTCCCTAAATGAATTCTTAGCAATTTGCATTCATTCCCATGGAATAATTATTTATGAATGGTTTTAAGGCTAGCGTTTAAAAAATTCTCACTCTTTTTAACTATAGAGTAATATTCACTTTCTTACCAATCAGGATTTTCCCAAGATTTTGAAACCTATTTTTTTTTCCACTTCAAGTAATATTTGTTGCATGCTTGTTCATAGTGTGTCTAGAGATTTGCCAGTAAGGAAACAGGTAAGGTTTCTACACTTAGGGAATTTTCATGTTATAGTTCCAAGAGAGATAATAAACACAAATAAACTGAAATATTTTAAATGGTATGTGCAGCAAAATGAATATATAGCTTAAAAATAATCACGTTAATGTGAGGATGAGTGGAATTGAGGTGGTCAGAGGAGGCTCTGGAGGGACTTTGGAGATAGGTCCAGACATGAATGAGAACTTGCTCTACATATGTTCTGGAAAAGAGCATTTCAGGTGGAAGGCGCCCGTAGCCTGCTACGCTGGAGAAACAGAAACGTCAGAGAAACCGAAGCATGGTTATAAAACAGGAGCGTGACACAGAACAAGGTCCTCAGAGAAACTCCAGGAAGGTGGAGTGCAGGGTAGATGTAAGAAACATATAGCAGGTCAATTCTTCATTACACAGCAATAAGTACAATTTCAAACATAAAACTCCAATAAATGGAATGTGAAAACTTTCCCATTTTAGTTTCTGCTGATAGCATTCCATAAGGCACGTCGAATCAAAAGACTCAGAAGAGCGCCAGAATGTTTCAGTTCTTTTATAAGGTACCATTAGGGTGGCCATAAAATGTTTAGCCCTTAAAAATACTTTCTACAGTTTGGCAGTATGTCTGAGATAACTTTAAATGTTAATGAAATGTTTGAGAAGCCCACTGTTTCTAGGCTGCTTGGAGTTCAAGGACCTTCTTAAATACCATCTCATAAAAAAAAATCTCACTTTAAAATTAATTTACATGGAGAGAATGTGTCACAGAAGACTTGGCATATGACTTGAATTTTACCATTATTTTCTTCTGAGAAGCAAGCAGGATTGATTTTGAACTGGCCTCAAGTAGGTTCTTGAAATGGCTATTTCTTTCCAAATGAAAATATATCAGTGGAAATAAAATTCTTTATGGCCTGTAATTCAGAAGCGAGCTTTTATGAAACACTTTGGTCCTGTGGCCACGTGTCCTGTGGAATCACCCATAATAGAAAGCTGAGATCTTTCCTGCTGATCCATTACGATCGATTTGGACCTGGCGGAAACTGGAATCTTTGCATCCACCTTTAGACAAGCGAGGGGATGGGAGCACCGTGCTCTCTGAGGCACACTTTCAGTTTCTGTTACATTCAGTGTCCTCTCTAATTTCTAATGGTGACAGTCTTCTCAGGTGACCAAAGAGGCAAGTAGGGCAGAAGTTATGGAAGTTGAACCCCATCAAAGGGATTTAGCAGCCACAGGGCAGTGAAATGCACTTGCCTGATGTTTATAAGGATCCTTCATTACTCTGCAAGAAGTTTCATGTGGATTTGCCACGTTGAATTAACTTCTTCTTAGTGCCCTTTCCATGTTTCGCAGTAGGAGATGTACGTGTGTTAAATGACAACACCACACCAGTATTTTTGTCAATTCTAGAAAGGCAAATTGCACCTTTCAATACTCAATTCATTTCTCAATGGAGTGGCACACACCATCAAATTACACTTAAGGAGATGGAAATGTCATTCCTCTTCCTCCAAAGGATGTTCTGACCAAGAGCCTCTATTTCCCCTTTTGCTTTGGTTTGATTTCGTGACTACAATGCTCATGGTCCCTTGCCATTGAATGGAGGCAATAATTGCCAGCGGACCTGGCTGTGATGCTGAAACCAAGAAAAAGCCTTTTCAATCATGGCACCTGCATTTCAATCCAAGCCCTGCTGTAGAACACTGGAGAACAAGGTGTAAATCAGTTTAAGAACATAGTTCTGCATTCAAGGCATTGTGGTTTACAGCTCCCAAATGACCTCCATCTATCTTCCTTAGCTGTAGAGGTGTATAATTGAACTAAAGAGAGTCCTGAGTAATGAGTTGGCAGTGGCAGCTCCATTGCTGTGACTTAATAGTATAAACTGCCACATGCTCCCCCCCCCCCCCCAAATGTAACAAAATAGTCTAGTAGGCCCAATTCTTCAGGGTGACACTTGCTGAGAGTCTATATTTTAAAATAGAAATACGTTTTTATAAGCAAAAACCTATAAATCTCTCTCTGCAAAAGAGTTCCCAAAATACAATTATACAAGCCATTCTCTGCTGGAGCAGAAACTAATATGAATACACACCATAACCTGTGCTGCTTTCGGTGGGAAAATCATTTTTAAACCTTCATGCTTCTTATGCAATAGGCATCTGCTTTGTCAGTCTCTAAAGGAGACAAGGGACTGACAGCATTCTTATACTATGTCCTGTGGGGAACCATGGCCAGGGGATGCACATTATTGCCATTTTGGGGAGGAAGGAGATTGGTTTGGTTTATAAAATTTGTGAAAATACTGCTGTTAGAGAAATTCTTTTTTTGCAAGTAGTTGACTTGATAATGACTTTTTTCTTTTAAGGATGTAGAGCTTATGAGCAAATTACAGTGTGAGGAAATTTGTAAACAAATAACAAAGACATAACCCCCTCCTCATCGAACTCTCCAGGATTATACTCTTGGCTGACCATTAAGAAGGAGTCAAGCCAGGCACCATGGTGCACACCTGTAATCCCAGCAGCTCAGGAGGCTGAGGCAGGAGGATCCAGAGTTGAAAGCCCTAAGCAACTCAGAGAGACCCTGTCTCTAAATAAAATGCAAAAAAAGGGCTGGGAATGTGGCTCAGTGGTTAGGCATCCCTGGGTTCAATCTCTAGTAAAAAAAAAAAAAAAAAACCCAGAAGAAAAGGAGTCAATTAACACACACATTTAATATGAATAATGTAATTAAGAGTACATGGAGGGTTTTACAGGCTCTGAATTATCCAGCTACCTCCAAACTAGACCCTAAATACTGAAAATAACCTGTGTGTTGACTAAATTCCATCTTTGGACATTCAATCCTATTGCACAAGATTTTTGTGGTTAATATGCAAATCTTACTACAAGGATCAAATTATTAAATAACAGTGATTGATAACAGCAACTAACACTTACTGATAGGCGATAGCATTCAAGAGAGTTCTAAGCCCTTTATAGTATTTAACACAGTCCTCAAAATAACCTGTTAGCTATCCCCATTTTACAAAACGTGAAACAAGAACAGAAAACATAATCTGATCAAGGTTAGAATTAACATGGCAAAGCCAACACTGTCTACTAGTGTGGTTAGTTTATCAGATCCACTTATGAGAACGGGGAAGGAAAACTGGGAAGGCTGAATGACAGGAAGTTTGCACCCTCAAGAGCCTCCCTTGAGGACTCCAAACCCAGCCTGGGACCAGCAGTGTGTGTGTGGTCAGGGAACTTCGTTCTGCTGCAGAGCTCCTGTTACCAAGTTCTCCCTAAGACCAGTACCACATCCCTTGTGCCATTGGTGTGTTGTAGATGGTCATCAAAGTCAAACTTATTTACATAAGTAATATCTATTTTTGCCATTTTCACTTGGCTGACATTTGCAATACTGGTACAAAAGTAAATGGTCGGGAAGGTGGCTGGCAACTCAGCATGAATTGATGCAATGACACTAAGCATGGACTTCTCTGCCCCATACTTGCCGTAAAAAGTATGCCAGTTTCACTTAGCAATGACCTTGTTGAAGCAGCAAAATTTATTAATTTTATTAAATCTCCACCCCATGCACATGTGCATTTTAATATTCTCTGTAATAAAACAGGGAGGATGTATAAAGCACCTCTGCTGAATACCAAAGTGTGACTCTAGCCTTGAGGAAGCACACATGGAGATTATCTAAGTTACAAGTTGAACTGGCCACAATTTTCATGGAATAATGTTTTGTTTTTTTTTTCAGACCTACTTGGGTATTTGGCAAATAGGTAATCTTAAAGGTAAACCGCCAGTAAGAGTTGGTGACAATGATAAAATTTGAGCTTACAAACCAAAATTAGAATGTTGGAAAACTTGCATTGGCCACCATGATTTTGGAAGCTTCCTAAAACTTGAAGACTTTCCTGGTAAGACCAGTGGTGCTATTATGGATATGACTTTTTAATATTGTGTAATAAAACATGCCAATGATTCGAAGAGCAACATAACGCAGTGAACCAGTATTTTTCAAGTGACCGATGTCTAATGGTATAGTAGCCTATAAGGGGAAAGACCCATTGAAAATACTAGAAAGACCAAAGGATTTTATTATTTCAAAGTCTGGAACATTCACTGAATAGGATTTCAGATTTTACATTGTAGCTGACCCTTATGAAACTACCACCTGTTGAGTTTCAGTATTGTGTCAAATAAAGAAATCCCCAATCATCTGAAAAATCATTACAATACTTCCCTTTTCTTTTCCAAGTACATATCAATATGAGGCTGAATTTCCTTTCTATCCAACCAAAACAATAAACTATGACATATCACAGAAGTAGGCATAAGAATACAGCTATCATCTATTGAGCTAGGCATTAAGGAGTTAAAAAGGTTGGTGTTTAAAGCTTTATTTTTTAAGTAGAATTGTAGATTCTACATCACTATAATTGTACATGCTTAGGTTAATACGGAGTGGGCTTACTATTGTTATTTTTAAATAGACTCATATTTGTTTTTCAGTTTTCTGATTTAATTCTGAACACAGTAGAGATCAACAGATGTGACCTACACAAACATTTCCTGAAGTCTTCAGGATCTTTTGAGAGTGTAAATGGATGTGGAGACCAATATGTTTGAGAACTGCCATTCATCTTTAATGAGGGGTGGTCTTCTGGCAATGCCATGTCCAGCTGAGCCTGGCTTACTAGGTAGAGTTTGCTATTCCCGGTTTTGGTCGGCTCTGAAAGTCAGAGGTGTAGTCCTCCCCAAGGTGACCCTCACTTCTGACATCAATTGCAAGTTCTGGGAGTTCCCAAACTGCCCTCAGTTTTGTGATTAAAAACAATTATAGCTCATTACCAATGAATAATACAGATTAAAATCTGTCAAGGGCAGAATGCAACCAGAGTCCAATTGTGGCATTTCCAGTCATCCTCTCCCCATGGAGTCACGGACAGTATTAACTCCTCCTTCCCACAATGGGTGACATCTATGGAGAGTTGCAGGATAAATTTGCCAAAGCCTCAGTTTCCAAAGTTTTCTTGGGATTTGATCACGTCCTGCCTTCATGGCTATTAGACTCCAGTTCTTCCAGAGTTCAGGCTGAAATCTTCAGTCTCCAGTCCACCCCAAAACAAAACCAAAACTACTGCATTTCGTAAAGTCCCCATGAGAAGTCCCATTGTTAGACCCAGTGGCCAAAGAGGCCAGACACAGAAACTCCTAATTAAGTACAATGTTCCAAGGACTTAGAGATCACTTCCCAGTAGCAGAGGGAAGAGTCAGGCATCTTCTCCTCACAGGTGCTGGCCGGGCTGGCTCAGCGACTCAGCACCATACTCGAGGGCCATACTCCATTTTAAAATGACGCCACAGGACCACACTCCAACTTCAGGATGTAGCTGAGAAAGAACTTCTGATGCTTTCCCAAGAAAGAAGTGGGCAATGACTGGCTTAGTGTGGTCCTCATACACTGCTGCTCCCAGCAAAACCAGCCTTTGAAAGGAGGAAGGAGCATGGCTAGTGGGTAGAGAGCCCTCCTCAAACATTAACACCCACACTGATTCCCTGGGGTTACCTGTTCAAGTTGGGATGTGACCTGAGCACCTGCATGTCATTAATGTTCCAGGGTATTTCTGGTGCTGGTCTAGGGATTGCACTCCAAGTAGCAGAGCGTTAGGGATGGTGTTTGCTGCAGTGAACCTGGCCCAGGAATACAGTGGTGCATTTCCCATGGGATGCATTTGCTCTTGTTCAACTACTATATGGATTAAGCATCCCATAGACTTCTTGGTGACAGAATTTCAGATTAAGTAATACTCATAATTGCTATAGATGGCATTTCCTGAGAGATCATTATGCACCAAGGACTTCACATCACTTCGTTTAATCGCTAAAACAGCTTCATGAAGTAGTTCTTCTTTCCATCTTTATGTGGAAACAGCCTGAAAAAGCTGGGGTAAAGGTCAGGCCAGGTAAAGGTCAGGATGTCCTTGGTTGAGAGTGCTTGCTGCAAGATTAAGACCCAGTCTGTTGGCCTCCAGAGCCTAAATTCCGAAAAAATAAATTGTCAAGTGCTCTTATCACATGGATGAAAAAAAATGACTTACTTGAAATTTCACAGCTAGTGGCAGAGGAGGCACTAAACTGCAGTTTCCTGGTCCCCAGTTCCTACTCCACTTTCGTGGTCCTCTGTGTAATGAATGAATTGTGTGTATGGCAGCCTCCCCGAACCTCATTCCCGCTATTGCACAGCAAGGCTCTAGAGGATTTTCCTTCCTTTTGAAATAAAACATCTCTTTCTAAATTGAGTGTCCTGTTATTTTCTAAATATAATTTGTCTTCTTTCTAAACCTTTCATCATGCTTCTCATCCTGTTAGAAAAATGATTTATTTAAGGACATTTTGTGCGAGTTTACTGAGCACGGACAGATGCATGTGGAAGGGGCCCTGGGTTTTTTAGTTGATTTGTCTGCATTTGCTGCCTTTTGTCTATTTGTTTGCTCATTCATTAAGCAAATGTAAGTGGAGCACAACCTGTGTGTCCAGCATTGCTCGACATGCAGACCATAGGGATGCAGATTTAAAATAATTTTGCAGATCAGTAGGATAAAAAAGAAACAGTTTCTTGAAAGATTTGTCACTGTTCCGGGAAAGGTTCCCCTGTCACTTCACCATCTCTTTCATAGCCTTCAACTGAGGAATAACCTATATGTCTACATCAACTATCCTTCCACAATCTTCCCCCAGACATTGATCCTTGCAAACACGAGGCAAAATGGACAGTAAAGAAGAGGCAGTGATCTTTCTCAAGGACACACTGTGCCAAAGCTGTTTATTGCAGCGTTCTTTGCTAAGAGTAAGATGTGTCAAAAATGACAAGTAGCTTATCTGTCTCCCAGGGGCGAAATGCTCAGGAAAATGATGAGCACCACTTTGACCAAGTCTTATACCATAAGGTGATTATAAATAAGCAGAGCTATTAAAATAATAATTATGAATTCTAACAACAATATGAAAAATATTTAAGACATGATGTAGTATGGTGGGTAGTTAAGAAGCCCTGATCCTGGTGATGAGGTAGCCTAGGATTTCTGATGCTGTTAAAGGGTTAACATAGTTCAGAGTGAAAAAAAAGAGAATAAGGAGGAAAGAGTCACCGATGAACTGAAAGGCAGGTGCAGCCCTGTAAAGTCGCACTGTCTCGAGAATTCATCCTACGACAGCTTTCCCCATCGTGACTGCCTTAAATCAAAGCTTCCCATCTCTTACCTACATTTCTGCAGCAGTTGCCTTATTCATTCCTGTGTTCAACAAAAATTGGTTAGAACCTGGAGACATAAAAATGAAAGACTTGCAACAGTCCCCAGCTTCGGCTGCCTTCTAGATGCTTCCTCCTGAGTGGTCTCCCAGCCTCTTTCTCAACACACCCTCTAGCAGTGATCTTTCTAAAGCATGGCTCTGATGATGTTTAAAATCCGTCCAAGGTCAGCAGCTGCCCCTGATGATGTCTAAGTCCTCGGTAACGTTGAACATGCTTCTCATGGACTCCTTTGCTTTTCCAGTTGTCGCTGTTGCATGTTCACCATCTTCACCTAAGGAGCCCTCGTGCTGGACCCCATGCCATTTCCAAGTGCGCACTGCCACCACCTCTCACTCTGCTGTGCTTTTCCCCTGGAAGTCTTTACACCCCTTATTTGGCCAGCTACCTTATGGCCCCTGTGCTCATATCAGGCTGGACTATTCAAGCAGCCTTCCTCCCTCTCCAACAGGGTCAGGTACCTCACTCAGGAAATCTAATTTGTGAGCCAGTATCCACCAACATCATGGTGGTTATTCTGTACTAAAGTTGCCCAATAGCATCCTCATTTCTCACAGTCTAGTGACTACACATAAAGCTTTATACTCCAAGCCCACCAGTGACTTACTTTGTAATGATAGAACTAACTCTTTGAGTCGCTGAGTGTGATTAAAGGTGATAAGCAGGCACAGCAGTTGGTACATGGTGATCAGACAACGTACGTTGGCTATTATTATTTACGCTGCTTCCTAACCTCTTTATCCCCACAGTGCTTGACGAGTGGTCAATGAGAATGCGATGAGTCCACACATGAATGAAGGAAATGGTAGGATCTGAATTTAAGGCCTGTTGCTTTTGATCTGGCATTTTGGTTGACATCTTTGTGCTTTGCAAGACAGCTGAAAAGGGCATTCCCACAAGAAGGAGCCACTGAGCAGGGAAAGGACGTAAGAAGAGAATGCAAGGATGGTGGAGGGAAAGGGACACTGGATGGACATTCACATGTGGGGACAGGGAGGAAAAGAAGAAAAGGAAGAGACTAATTGAAAGGTAAATTAGATTTTTGCAACTTACAAATTACACTGTTGTCATGCCTACTTGCAGTGGACATTCGTCAACCTCTATCCTGCACCCTGCTTCTTCTTCCAGAAAACATCTTTCTCCACCCCTGACCATGCTGATTAGTTTGAGGAGGATGCCTTTCCAGGCCAGGTCAATGAGTCCACAGTGGGGGTGTGAAACCCACCAACGATGTGGGTCACTGTTCACCTGCAGTGGACAAGGGCAAGGCTGCTGTTCTCAAAGAAAGGGATAGCGAAGTGGGCATGAGGTTCAAGAAATTTCTCATCATCTTTGAGTCGCAGATGTCCCGTGAACGCTCTACTAATTGGGTACAATAAATACCTGGAGTCCTGCCATTGACTTCTTTTTGCTTATTCTACCTTAACTTGGACTGTATCACGTGCACTCCAAAGTCACACCACTCAGCTTTATCTGGTGGGCTGCGTTTCCCACTGCTGACCTCCATGCACCTGTTCTTACTCGGCACGCCCAAAAGAGCACCCATGCATTTTCACACACCCCTGCCTTCTAAGCTTCCATTTCAGTGAAGAATTTCTTTTACTTCTTATCTAAATCCTTCCATTTCTCAAGACTCACAACCAATATCACTCACTCAACTAAACCCTCCCTGGTTCCCCAGTGCCATCACACACTTCATGGTGTATCTGGAATGTGCTTTGTCTCTCTGGTGTTTCCTCCTGCATCTATGTACTGCAGTGATTTCTCTCTCTCTCTCTCTCTCTCTCTCTCCCCCCCTCCCCGACTCCTCTCTCTCTCAAGCTCACATTCTATTCATTGCTGATGCTTTAAGCCCCAGGACTTCATTCACAGTCCTTAGTGGGGATCATGGAAAGTTGTGGAATGAATGGTTTGGGCAAGGGAGGATCTTGGGAGGCCAGGGCTCTACTGAGCAACTCATCATTGGCGCCTCACTAAAGCTGCAGGTTGAATGTTTTTTTCTTATGATATTCTTTCCTGTAACTGTCAGTGCCTAATGCCCTATTTTTCTGATTTGTCTTCACTCTTCTCTATTTATAGCTAAATATTCATGATGAAAGTATTGCATCTTGGAGCCAAATGCTACATTTACTAAAGTAACACTTCATCTAAATATTGTGATTTTTCCTGTGTCTTGTTTCTCTTGTTACTATCAGAATTTTTATTTATAGTTTTCAAGGTATTTTGTTTCTTTTAAAGATATGATCAGTCCTCGTTATTCTATTTATTTCAGAATAAACATACCTAAAGATATGTGGATCCCTTTGGTGTTCTCAGCAAGTGCTATTCCTTCTTGCTTTGTGTTTGATGCCACAAAGAAGGGGGTCCAGTGAAGAGGATAGACCAGCACAGTGTCCATATCTCAGCCCCAAGGAGCAGTTTGCAACCAACAAAGATATAAATGTCCCACTATAACAACGGTTCATTGAAGTTCAATCATAAATCAAGGGTTAGGACACCAAAAATATAATTCAGAAAGACTTGTTGGGATTTGGGGAGTAGAAGGCATGCAGATGTCAGGCAGAACTGAGTTCAGGTCTCAGTTATCTCAGAGAATAGCTGCATGGCCTCATAAGACTCATTATAAATCTTCAAAAATAAGTAAAATCCTGAAGCAAGGTCTTAAAGAATAGGCAGTGCCTGATACAAAGGCAGAATCAATCTCAATCAATTTCATGGCGGGTTTGCTCTGTGCTGAACAGGCTGTAGTGCAACCATACACATGAAACAAAATGTCAACAACAGCCAAAGCAGCAACGGCTTCAGGAAAGAGCCCAAGGCCATAATTTCATTCTTCTTTATGGCTGAGTAATATTCCATTGTGTATATGTACCACATTTTCTTTATCTATTCATCTGTTGAGGAGCACCTAGGTTGGTTCCATAGTTTAGCTATTGCAAATTGAGCTGCTATAAACATTAATGTGGCTGTGTCACTGTAGCATGCTGATTTTAAGTCCTTTGGATATATGCTGAGGAGTGGGATAACTGGTTCCATTCCAAGTTTTCTGAGGAATCTCCATACTGCTTTCCAGAGTGGGTTCCCTGATTTGCAGTCCCACCAGCAATGTATGCTTGAAAATGTCTATCTCCTCAAACATCATTTCTTTATGTTAAAAACTTGAAAAATCCTTTCTTCTAGCTTTTTTGAAGTGTACAGTGTACAGTACATAATTGTAATCTGCAGTAACCATACTATGATTTCTTACTCCTAACTTCAACTTAGTACCCACTGGTCAACATTCCCCCTCCACACTCCCCAGCCTCTGGTGACCACCATTCTACTCTCAACTTCTATGTGATCAACTTTTTTAGATTCTCCACAGGAGTGAGATAGCCTGTGCCTTATTTCACTTAGCATAATGACCTCCAACTCCGTCCATGAGTCACAGTTGACAGGATTTCACTTTTTTTATGGTTGAATAATATTCCATTGTGTATATGTGCCATATTTTCTTTACCATTCATTAGTTGATGGACACTTAGGCCGTTCCTATTTTTTGGCTATTTTATGTAGTATTTCAATGAACATGGGAATGCAGATGTCTCTTCAACATACTGATTTACCTTTCTTTGGATATAATTCCTGTGGTAGGATTGCTGCATTAGAGTCCAACTTATTTTATTTTTAACTGCGTATATGCATATATACATATGTATGTAATATGTAGTATGTTTTATCTTTAATTTCAATAATATACTTTGTTTTTGTAATTTCAAAAGACTAACTACAATAATAAGGTGAAAACCTAGACATAAAAAGGCAAATAATATGAATAAACAATTCACAGAATAGACACAAGTTATCAATAAAACTTTAAAAAATGTTAAAAGTCACTAGAAATAGAAAATGCAACAAAAATTAAGAAAATACAAAACATTTTACAATAATTAATGATAAAAGATCATTGTGCACTAGGTTGCCAGATGTCAGACTACAATAATGATAGCAGATGGGAAGAGTACAGGAATTCTCACACACAGGTGGAGAATAGTTATAACTTTTCTGGAGACTTGTTAGACACTAAAAGCCTTAAAAAATGTGCATTCTTTTGACCTAGGAATTTCACTACTCTGAATCAATGCCTCGGGAATAATTGAACAATCATACAACAAACCAATGTTTTTTTTTAATGGTTGAAAATTAGAAACCGTCTAAATGACCAACCATAAGTGATTAGAGATATTATTTAAAGTCATTGTATAATGGAGTACCATTCAACCTTTTTAAAAAGTGTCACAGAAGAATATTTATCAACACAAAAGTATGCAAAGATACAAAAATGTTTAGTAAAAAAGAATCTATGAGAAACAGAATTTAAAAATAAGTGCAAGGGTTGGGGATGTAGCTCAGTTGGTACACTGCTTGCCTCACAAGCACAAGGCCCTGGGTTCAATCCCCAGCACAGCAATAAATAAATAAATAAATAAATAAATAAATAAATAAATGCATAGACAGAATAGTGTTAAAATGTCAGACAATAGATCTCTGGGTGGTGATATGATGGGTTATTTTTTATTAACACAAAATCTTTGTTGTGTGCATGTGTTTGTGTTGTGTGTGTGTTGTCCAAGCCGTTATGCATTTCCAGATACCTCTGTATCTATTAAATCCTCTTCCACTCAAGCCACTGCTGTGTCACTCCATTTTCTGCAGGGATCTTTCCCCAGCCTTCTTCCTCTCTAGTGTCTCTGCTCTTCTCTGACAAGAAGTGATTCACGGCACTGTCACCCCACAAGGCAAGCTTCAATCACTGGGGAGGTTGTGAGACCCATTCTTGGACCCTCCCTTCCTCCAGTGGACAATGCTGAGAAGTCTGGTCATGGCACCTCAGTAGGGACCAGCAGTTAGCCCTGGTTATCGAGAAGTGGCCAGATCACTGTCATATTTGGAACACAGAGCAAAACAACTTTGTCACCACCGCCTTTTCTACTTCTGTTTCCCTTTTCCAGTTTACTCCCTCTTCTTCCCTAATAAACTTTCTACATGCAAATAAACTTTATTTCAGGCTTTATTTTAGGGAACACCTGGGCTAGGACATGTGTATATTAATTTCCTTTCAATAAAATACAGTGATATGAAAATGCAATTTCATTAAAAATAATATTTGATATAATTTTAACAAAAATAATCGAAGTCTCATTTTTAATGCACGTGAGTAAAGATGCCAACATGAGAGTTTTTTTTTTTTCTTCATAGGACTTAAGGACCTTGTTATGGTTTGGATGTGAGGTGACCCCCGAAAACTCACAAGTGAGACAGTGCAGGAAGATTCAGAGGAGAAATGATTGGGTTGTAAAGGTCTTAACGCAATCAGTGAATTAATCCCTGATGGACTAATTGAAGTGGTAGGTTGTGGCTGGAGGAGGTGGGAATTAGCTGTAGCTATGGGGTATATATTTTGTATCTGGAAAGTGAAGACTCTCTCTCTCTCTCTCTCTCTCTCTGCTTGGTGATTTCAGCTGCTTCCATCTGCCACGCTCTTCCACCATGATGTTCTGCTTGACCTTGAGCCCCAAGGAATGGAGCCAGCCTTCTATGCACTAAGACCTCTGAAATGATGAGCCCTCAAATAAACCTTTCTTCCTCTATATTTGTGCTGTTCAGATCCTTTAGTCACAGCAGTGAAAAAGCTGACTAAAACAGACCTCTAAAACCATAGGAGAATTCTCTGCGGGCCATTAGGTTAGCTCAATATTGTACAATGTGTTTCTCTTAAGTGTTTTCAACTACTTCTAAGTAACTACTTCTAAGTTATTTTAGGAAATACATCTGCCCTGCTGTTTGAAATGGTGAGGGGACTCTTGAGCAAATGACACCTGTTACCACCTTCCCTGGAGGAGACCCAATGCATGGAAGGCAAAGAGTGTCACATAGGCACCACCAGGACAGCATTCCCAGGGGGTCAACCCACTGCAGGAATGGAGGTCACCAACACACACCACTCACATTCGTACAAAATGAAGCAATGCTTTACTCACAGAGAAGACAGAGCCAGACCTAGCTGAGCCTCAACAGTGAACACAGCAGGAAAAGGGGCTCTACTTACCCCTGCCCTATTTTCAACAGACATAGCAGTGTAATTGGCCAGGTCCCATATGATGCTCCTACTGAAGCAGAACAGAAAGTGCACATCAAGTCTGGGATAGGTGAAGCATTCCCAAGAGAGATGCCCAGCACAGGCCAGAAGGGCCCCCTGTCTCTCGGGAAGGAAACGTTCTATGCCCAGGGATGTCCTTAAGAAATCTGCACATGCCAGTCTTTTCCAACAGAGCTTCTGCAGTCTAAGACATAACATTAAGAGGAAGGTCCCACAACAGCCATAGGAACAAAACTGAACTCTAGGTGGTGCATTTTGTATTGGTGAACCTTTTTATATGGGTCATAGAGGTGGTTTCGGCTCTTTTTATTATTTTTTTTCTTTTTCATAGGAGCACCTACCTTTACCTTTATAGGATTAGAAAGTTCTATTCTTTTTCTAATTACCTTCCACTTCCTGGCAAGCCTTGATAACCTAATTCAGTGGGGCTCAGAAGAGCCACAGAAATCTACCATTAAAATTGACTGATGGCAGTCATTTCCCACATCCCAGGGAAAATTAATTTTATAGATATCATCTTTTCCATTTTAAGAATTTCTTTCACAACTTTGGTCTAACTGTTTGGCGTCTGACCTCACTGGTCTCTATTAAAATATACCCTATAATCACAGCAGACTTAGTACAGTTATATATTCATTTTTTATATAACTTGATCACTTCGTGATGCTCTTCAAAAACACCATTCCTGTGGTGGATGTGGCACTGGGAACTGCCACACTATCCTAGTAGAGGGTATATTGCTGTTGTGCACTATCAGGTTTCTAAATATCTGGGTCAATGTTTAGAAAGAATGGCCAAAATGCAAAGCGGTAGACAATTCTCATCTAGTCAATATTTCTTTGCACATCTTCAGTCTTCAAATTCTGTTTCCTCTGATGGACTCTAACAGGAGCCCTTGAGGAAGCTCGAGAGATGATCTGACTTTCTTCCCCTCCAGTGCAGTCCTTCCACAGTTGAACTTCTGATCCTCGTTACAGATAATCATTCCAAGTGATGAGATTGTAATGCTGTGCAAATCAAAAGGTGAATTTCATGGCAAAATTTTGCCCTAATAGATGAAGTGCTGTCGGTGGATGAGAAGTTAGGTGTCTCAAAAAGTGTCAAGTCGTGCAGGGACAAGGCACTGCAGTTCCGAGGGACCCAGAGCAATGTGCAGCACAGGAATAGCCCGACTGAACGGCCATGTGGACTAGGTATTCCACAAGGGGGCGGTTGTCGGAACAAGCCAGAAGGTAGTGGACCTTTGTCAGCAAAGATGTTGGGCCCTTCAGGGACTTGAGTTCTTGAACTTCCCTGCAAACTTTTCATTATAACCAGAGCCCTTTTTCCAAGACAAATCCCAATGGACCCAACCAGAGCTGTTCCACTAGAAGCGAGAATGTGGCTCCTCTAATCTCTCTTCCAATGTTCCCCCAACTCAGCCTCTCCAGGGACTAGTTTGGGTGTGTTTAGGTGGATTTCTGAGAGAGGCTCTAGCCAAAGAAATGTGATAAATTCCTAGAATATACACCAGCTCTTCACATCAGAGGAGCCTCTGGCATGAGGATTACTCTACAATTTACTGAACTTGGCTCATCTATCTTCCTGGATTGCCTTTGACTGCCTGTCAACCTTGGGAATTATTTACCTCCCCAGAGTTTAAACTAATCCTTAGTTTTCTTCCTCTCTTTACCACAATGCTTATTCACCTGTCAGATGGCAACTATATTTCTTTTAGCTTCAGGAAGTCTACTTGCTTGGAACCAACTGTATAGATATAGGATCTGAGTACCTTAACTTTTTGGGAATTACACAGATTTCTTTCAATCACTGGAGAAATCTGATTATAGCTTTTCAAATGTATCTGTCTTTCACCCTTTCTCAGGTTGTAACTGTCATGGTAAAACATAAAGAAAGGCACTTATGAGCCCACACCATGATTTTTACAACATCACTCTCTAAGCATGAGCCCAGGTTGTCCCTATAAAGTCCAGAACCTATGGTGAAGATGGATAGTCTCCCCCACTTTATTGGAGATGTTAAGGAATGAAAGGTGGGGCTGGGTCCTGTGGCCAAGCCAGAGCCTCAGTCATTAATCTTGACCTAAACCTGTCTTGCACCCTCAAAATCCAGCCACTACCAGGTGTGGTCAATACCTCCCACTAAATCTCTCCCCTGGCTCCACTTTGCTCTGCTCCTGATGTCACTGCAGGAACTCACCTTCCTTAAAGATCATGCTATAAACTTGAAGGCTAGAAGGAAGTCATGTATAGTTATCATGAATTGACACCATCCCAGAATTTCACACCCTGGAGTCTTAACCTCCAGTACAACAGTGTTGAGAGGTGGGACCTTTGGAAAAGGTGGTTAGGTCAATGGGACTCTCCTCTCAGGATGACATTGATGTCCTTATCATGGTTTTGTTGTAACAATGACTTCAGCCTCTCCTTGCTCTCTCTCCCTCCCACCCGGTGATACTTTCCACTATAATATGACAAAGAAATAAGTTTCTCATCACTGTGTACAACTTGAATTGCCCAGCCTCCAGAACCATGAGCCAAACAAATTTCTCTTCCTCATAAATTTCACTCTTTGTGGTATTGTTACATGGTCTAAGACAGCACTTACGATCACTCTTGAAATACCTCTAGAAGGTGCTTCAGTGGAGATCGACACAACCCTTCTGAGTAAATCCACCATGGTTTTTCTCCAGCATTGGAACTAATAGATGTTCCTCAGCTGAGCACTAGATGAAGAGACTGATAAGTGTTGAGGAGTCATATTGTATGAAGATAAATGCATATTTAAACCCCAGCATGGTGTGTATCATGGTGAGGTATCTGCATAATTGGATGCACAGAAACTGAGGGAATGAGAGCTCTGCATCTCCATCATGGGCTTTTTATGGAGCATCCACTCCTTTTGTCAATGTCCCCACTTTTATTGTTGCTTAGAGCACATAACCCAATATGGGTAAGCTGTGTTGAGACTCCACTGTAGTTATTTAAGGTACTCACATCTCATCCAAATTACACCAAAGACTTTCAGTACATTGAAGATTCTCTTATATCTCAATATTAGTCTTCTCCAATCCATTCACCATACATGGTCAGAATATGGCTGAAAATCAGATTTAATCATGATTCTTCATTATTTCCTTGTGTAAAATCTTGTAAAGACTTTCCATTGTTCTCAGGATGAGTCCAAAGCCTTTAGCACAACATAGGACCCATTCATAATGTTCTCCCTGGTCTTTGCATGTCTCTCAACATCCTTATGCCTATCTCTGCCAATTCCAGGGAAATTGAACACTTACTTTCTCTGAAAGGGCCCTACTTCCCTCTGCCTCAGGGACTTTGCACATGCCCTCTGCCTCCACTATGTGTCACTACCTTCTCATTCTTAAGATAATCAATTTAAACACCGTCTTCTCTATGATCTTCCTTGTATCTCTATGACTAATCATGTACATTTCTTTTCTTTTTTTAAAATTCAACTGACCCACAGAAACATAAAAGTTGTGCATATTAATGGAAATACCACGTAGTGTTTGATACATGTAGACATTGTATAAGTTTAAATCAGGTATACTTATTTAGCCCCTTAAACATTTATCATTTCTTTGTGGTGAGCACATTCAAAGCCTTTTCTTCTAGCTTTTTGAAATGTTTAGTACGGCTGGGCGCGGTGGCACACACCCATAATTCCAGCACTTGAGAGGACGAGGCAGGAGGATCGCGAGTTCAAAGCCATCCTCAGCAACTTAGTGAGGCCCTAAGCAACTCAGTGAGACCCTGTCTCTAAATAAAATACAAAATAGGGCTAGGGATGTGACTCAGTGGTGGAGTGCCCCTGAGTTCAATCCCTAGTACCAAAAAAAAAAAAAAAAAAAGAAATGTTTACTGCAAAATTGTTATCTATAGTCACCATAACTGTACAATAGTACTCAGAGCTTCTTGCTCCTGTCTACCTATAATTTAGTGCCCAGTGATAAATTATTCCCCATCCCTTCCTACCCCTACCGTCCCCAGTCTCTAGTAACCCCCATTCTGCTCCTGACTTCTGTGAGATCAACCTCTTTAGATTTGACCTATGAGTGAGACTATGTGGTACTTGTCTTTCTGTGCCTGACTTATTTCACTTACTATAATCTCTTCTCCCATCTGTGTTGTCACAAGCAACAGGATTTCATTCCTTTCTATAGCTGAATAGCATTCCATTGAGCATATGTACCACACATCTTCTCCATCCATTTATCAGTTGGTTGCCACTTCAGTTGTCCCCATTTCTTGACTTTTGTGAACAATGTTAAAATGAACGTGGGAGTGTAGATGTCTCTCCAACAGGCTGATTTTATTTCCTTTGGACAGATACCCAGGAGTGAGATTATTGAATCATGTGGTAGTTGTATTTTTAATTTTTGGAGGAATCTCCAGTGTTTTCCATAATGGCTGCAGTAATTGACATTCCCACCAACAGTGTGTAAGGGCTCCTTTTTCTTCACATTCTCACCAGCAGTTGTTATCTTTAATCATTTTGTTGCTAACCATCCTTACTAGGGTGAGGAAATATCTCATTATAGTTTTGATTTGCATTTCCCTGGAGATTAATAATGCTGAACAGTTTTTCATGTACCTGTTAGCTGCTGGTATGTCTTCTTTAGTGAATTTCTAATTATACCTCTTGTCCCTTTTTCAATCAGATTATCTGATTTTCTTTTTACCATTTTTATTGTTTTTGTTTGTTTGTTTGCTTGTTTGTTTTTTTACTATTGGGTTTTTGAAGTTCCTTATATATTCCCAATGCCAACCCCTTGTCAGATGCATATATCACAGATATTTTCTCCCCTTGCATAGATCATGTCTGTACTCAAAGGTATTTCCCTTGCTGTGCAGAAGCTTTCTAGTTTTATGTAATCTTATTTGTCTATTTTACTCTAGTTTCTTCTGCTTTGGGGGTCTTGTCAATGAAATCCTCACCCATTCCAATGTCCTGACCCATTACCCTGTTTTGTTTTTAGTTTCACATCTTACATGTAAGACCTTAACCCATTTTGAATTTATCTTGGCAACTGAAAGATAGGGGTCAAGGTTCATTCCCCTGCATTTGGATATCCAATTTCCCCAACATCACTTGTTGAAAAGACTGTCCCTTTTCCACTGAGTGCTCTTAGTGCCTTTGTCAAAAATCAGTTGTCCTTAGTGTCTGCTTCAATTTCTTTCTTCAGAGTGTTGCAATTTTCATTACAGAGGTGTTCAACTTCTTTAATTAGATTTATTACTAGGTTTTCTCTTGTTATTTGTTTTTGTATGTTGACATTTTCTCTTCTGTTGAGATGGCTATCTCTAGCATTAATATGTAAGCTGATTATCTTTATGATATATACCCCAGAACTGGGGTTTATTCCAGTTTCAAAGTGCTTACTCAACATGTTCAAAGTACTATGTTCAATCCACATTGAGAGAAGGGAATAACTTTTAGTAACATCTACATCTTGAAAGCACCCCTTGCATCAATATACAATAAAAACTTTTTGAGTTAATCTATACCTCTGTGTTAAATAAATAGAAGAAAGGAGGAGTGATTATGTAGGATAGGCTGAAAAATCAGGTAAAAGAAGAAGTAAATTTAATATCAAACTATGTAGAAAATAGAGAGGAAAGGATAGAAAAAAGTGTCAGGGAAGGAAGAAGGACAGAAGAGAAAAGAAGAAGAAAAAGAAAGAAAAAACAAGGGAAAGGAAATAAGAATGAGAAGAAAATCTGATTAACACAGTTTTTAAAAACTACTTAAAGTTAAATAAAAGTATGAAATAAGTAGTGACAGGAAACCAAACAAACCAACATAGAAGGTGAAATAAAAAGAACATATAAAAAAAGACTAAAAGTTCTCCATGCTGGTGACATGTTTAACATGTAGAGACTTCTTTCAGACCCTTCCAGTTCTAAATCAGCCAGGCATCCTAGGCTTGGCCAATGTCCAGGCTTTGGCTGTGCATCCTCCAGTTGACTCTGGGCATGGGAGCAGCATCCAGACAGCTTGGTTTTGTGATGGGGGTGATGTCTGTACTTACCCATATCTAGATCAAGCTCTTGCTTCAAAACACTGTGCAAAGCTCAGCCACTGTGGCCTCAACATTCCATCTTCACCCTGTCCTCCTCTTTATCTCTCTGGAACTTAGGCATCTCTGAGTGTCATGCTGCCAGCCTGTGAGCCAGGAAACTACCCCAGGACTGTGTCATTCCCAGCACTGGAGTTATTCAAGAGGCTCTGTCTGCAAGAAAGTCTTGGGATAGAGAGAATAGGATCCTCCCAGTATTGTTTCACCAGCCCAGCACTAAGTTCCAAGGTAAAGTCTTATGCTTACCTGCTGTCTTATCCCTGACAAATGGGGTCTTACACCAGGTTGTGTTGTCTGAGGTTGGGTTGGGTTGGTAAAGGCAGACCGTGTGAGTTGATGCTAAGCTGGGTCATGCCTGAGTCTCACAGCCAAAAGGACCTGCACAGCACCAGAGATACACTGAGGTCCATGACAAAGTCAATGTGATGCAGGCTGAAACACAAGTCCGTCTCATAGATACCAGTCTCCACCTGGTGCTGGGGCAGTTCTAAAGCCCCATCCTTGAGCACTGACCTGGCAACAGCTGTGTTAGATAAGATTGAGGGATGGGTGGTAGAGACAATCTCTTGGACACCAAGGTTGGTCTAAGCTGGGTCACACCTGAGTCTCACCAGATGCAAGAGTCTACACAGTCTGAGGAGGGTGTTCCTTCTGTGGGTGTTCCACAGGGTCACTCCAAGGCTGTAATTGATGTAGTCAAAACTTTTGTCTGCCTGCAGGTTCTCAGGTCTCTGACAGCCTAGAGGCTGTCTCTGTGAGCTCTAGCTTACATATGGGGACTCCAGTTTCTATTGGATGCTTGGCGTTACTGGGGTGGGACTGGCACTGGGTTTTGAAGCAAAGACCTGGGTTAGCTGTTGTGTCCTGCTCCCCATTGGGTAGAATTCTGCTCCCTGCTTTGCCACCCAAGGTTGGAGGAGGGTGGTGAAGACAGCCTCTGCTTCCTGGCCCAATGCAGTTCTAGTGGCTCAGTCTGACGGTATTGGCCTGGAAGTAAGAGTTGTGGGACTGTTATTGTTTGGATATGAGGTGTACCCCAAAAGCTCATGCATAAGATAGTGCAAGATGGTTCAGAGGAGAAATGATTGGGTTGTAAGTGTCTCAACCCAATCAGTAATTTAATCCCCTGATGGGGATTAACTGAGTGGTAACTGAAGTGGTGGGGTGTGGCTGGAGGAGGTGGGAATTGGAAGGTGGCTTTGGGTATATATTTGTATCTGGAGAGTGGACTCTGCTTCCTGATCAACATGTGAGTTGTTTCTCGCTGCCACACTCTTCCACCATGAGGTTCTGCCTCACCCAGAGCTCCCAGGAATGGAGTTGGCCTTCTATGAACTAAGACCTCTGAAACTGTAAGCCTTCAAAAACTTTTCCTCCTCTACAATTGTTCTGGTTGGGTCCATTAGTCACAGCAGCAAAAAGGCTGACTAAAACAGGGACTTTGCCAGCACTGAGTTTCAACAGGGAGGGCCTGGTGCTGAGTTTCAAGTCTTTTCTCTCCCCGCTGTAAGTAAGCGGTGTCTTTCTGTACTGGGCTACTTGAATTTAGGCAGGCAAGGCTTGTTTAGGCAGATGGCCTGTTCAGCTCTTTCCTTTCTGCCTTCTTCTGTGAGTCTTTTCATTTTGCTTATGTTGAAAGCAGACATCATGTTTCCTCACCTGATTTCCGTAGCTTTTGGCACATGAATAGTTGTCAACTTGGTGTATTTGTGGGGAGAGACCGCAGGAGGATTTTGGCTGCCATCTTGCTCCATCTCCCCACCAACCCAGCCTTTATATTTCTACATGGTTGTCATTCAAAGTCCCAGTGAAAGATCCAGCAATTACTCCTTATTCTTAACACTCAAAAGAAACACAGAAGCTTAAAAAAATTTTGGTTCTGTAGGTCATACTGCTTATTTGTTTTTCTATAATACTAGCTTGTTTATAACTCAGAAGTATTATTACAACATCATCAATAATAACAAACACTTATGTTCCCTGTGACAATGCCAGGCATTTTTCTAATAGGTATATGATAAACATATTCACATTTGTTTATACACATATACATTTGCTTATTTAATAGAATTGCTATTTCATTCTTACAGATGGGGAATCTGAGTTATGATGAGAAAAATGAGCTAGCCAGGTGGAGACAGAAAACACACACATACTGCTTTTCAGTACATCTAACACAACCAGTCTTCTCTTTAGCATCAGAACAAACTGGAAAAACCTGGATCCAAGTCCGGGAAGTCTGATTCAAGAACCTGCCCAACCAATGTGTGGACTGGGCTTGTCTCACTTGAATGGACTAAGTTCTGGCACAGACTTTAGATTACCATTCTTTCCAGTTGACAGTTACTCACTCAGTGTGCCAGCTGCTCAGTGGATGCTCATGCTGCCTTGAACAGAGAAAGAATCAGAAAGGAAAAAAATACAGACTGTCTTTAGAAATTTATTATACAAGCATGAATAAAGTGTACATGTTCCCTATCCAACGTAATTGTTTACCAGATCCAGGGGCCCTCTTACTCCAACAGTGTCTCCTAAAAAAATTGTTGGATTCCGCCCACAAAACCACACTGGATATTTATTTCCATGGTCTGCCCTGATCCCAGCATTATGCTCTTTGTACTCGTTGAAATGGATCAGGGTTTCCTTGTCTTTATCACCAGTTTGACTTTCAGAGATGAGGCTTCCTCTGCTATCAACAGGATGCCTATTTTCCTTTGGGAGTTTCCAAGTTGAAAATCCAAGGACACAAATGAATGCTGGCAGCCCAAAGTCCCTAATTTAGTGCATAGGTTCTAGCCAGAGGAGAGGAGCTTTACTTTAGAATTAAACAGTTAGATAAACGTGAATTCAAGCTCTAGTGTACTCATTGCATTCTTTCCTTGGGTTCACATGCATTGTTAATGCACTTGACATGATTCAATTACATCTTAAACTTCTGATTGCCACAGCTAATCAAATCACAAGAATAAGATGTTCCAGTCATATTTACAAATGTTGTGCTGAGCTATCGACCCTGAAAAGGGCATTTTACCTCTAATTGTGCATTATGGACAGTGTGGCCCTTACAAATCATAAAATATAATCATTAAAATGTTAAATTATGATTACAAGTTCAACAAAAGGTAGGGACTTACAGAGGATAAGGAATACAAATGGAAACAAACTGTAGCATCTTTTCGTAGTGTCAATGTGACACCAAACTCAGGTACCGTATTGTAACCACCAAATGCCTGTAATCCCTTGCTCACCTGAACAATCTCATTCAAGAGAAGGGTACCATGGAGTCCCCTGGGAATTTTCCTGTTAAGCTAGGTTAAAGGCTTTAAGAAAAATATGATATGTGTATTCATGGCCCTGTCAATTTCACACCTTTGCCACCTGCCCACATTGGTGGAGAATGCGGGGTCATCTGGAGCTTGAGATGTGTCTCCCATTTGCAAGGACACACAGCTGCTACCTACAAGGATGTGTTGCTGGCTATTTCTTTCCCGCAGTCTGCCACCAAACATGCCTCAAGGAAAAGTGAAATCTGGCAGCAAACTGTCGCCTTCTGGAGTCTGTCTAATGCTCCGCCTGGGTTTGTGTAGAAAGAAACTGGCGTTTGGTTGCTTTTCTCAGAAATGTCGTCTGCCTTGGGCTGGTACTTCTTCCTTAGAAGGAACTTTCTTTTTCTCCCTATTATTCTTCCTAAGACCTTAGATTCAAAGAGAATAAAGTTCTGTCATTTGAAACAATAAATTCTTCCCATTTTTTAGATTTGCCAGAAACCCTGCCTCTCTATCTCCCAAGTACCTCGCTGTTAGAAACTCCCCTTGACTATCTATTGTCAGTACTCTCTTAGATCCTTATTTACTTTTATGTGTCTGTATCTTATCTTTCCTACCAGACCATGAGCTCCTCGGAGGCAAAGGCTGTCTTACACTGTAATATATCCCACAGTCCCTAATCTCAGCACCTTGCACAACACAGCACCCAGAAATCGTCCTGAGATGAATTAATTTATCAGGAGGAGCCCACTGACTGACAAGAAACATAAGCTCCAAATTAGAACCACCGTGTGTTAGATCAGCGCTTCTCACACTTGAATGTGCCCGTCCCTCACCTGGGGATCTTGTTAAAATGCAGCTCCTGATTTCCAGAACTAGGGAAGCACCCAGGAGTCTGCACTTCTCACTCCTGGGCGATGCCAATGCTCCTGGCTTGGGGAATCTCACTTTGAACATGAAGACCTGAGACATAAAATTAGACAGAAATAAGTCATTTAGAAAATCATTACTTCGTTTTTCATTCTTCTACAGAGCCACACCTAGATTGCACTACTGGCTGATGTAAATCTAACCAGTTAAGAGACTTTTAGAAATATTCAATAACCAATTAAATGTCTTCTATACAATAGCAATAGCTAGCATGGCACTGTAATTCACTGAATTGCAGATTTGCATATATTTCCCTTTATTTCTCATTCATTTTTTCAGAGCCCATTCAAACTCTTTGCATTAGAGACTTCAAGAGGTAGAGATGGGAGGGCATCTCTCAAGTACAGGAGCTTTTGGAAGACAATCTTTCCTTCTGTATCTTTTGAAACCTGAGTGATTGAAGAGATCATATTAGTCATTCATTGGAAATGGAGAAAGAAAGAGAAATAGAAGAAAAAATGTTCCAAGGTTTAGGAGAAAAGGAAGTCAGTCCATACTCTAAATTTAAGAACCAGACAGTCTGGGCTCTAGGGACTGAGCTCCCATTCTGTCGATGTGGCTGTGCCGTGGATGGCATGGAAGTCACACATTCTTGGGACTCTTTGGACTCAAAAAATGGGTGTGTCAATAATAATGAGAATGGACTAATGCTTGGAAGGTTTTCCAGTCCTTTAACACTACATAACTACTCCTCCCACCATTGCCTCGTAAAGATTCAAAAGAGAAGGCAAAGGAGGTGGGGGAGGAATCATGTAAAGCTTGAGAATAAATGTCAACCTGGCAAGGAAGGTTTGGAACAAGGTTCAATTTGATTTTGAAGAAATAAAGGAAGAAACTCTTTATTGTTTGACCACATGTGCAAGGTAAGATTCATACTTGATGAAACATCTATGGATTGATGATTAGAAGATGAAATCAAATCAGGTAACCTCCACATGCCTACATGCTCATCCCCATCTAAACCTTCCAATGGCTTCTGTTCCCACTTAGAATAAAATCCATGTTTCTTTCCATAAACAAGGACTCTCTGCTCTGCTCTGAGAGGGTAGCCACTGACGTGATGTGGCAGCAAGCACTTAAATGCTGCGGGTCTGAACTAAGATGCTGTAAGTGGAAAGTACCTACTGGCCTTTGAAGACTTCACACTCACAAAAAGATAGAAAATGCATATCTAATTAATATTTTATAGTGATTAAGAGTTAGATTGATGCTTTGCATATTTGTTTGTTTTAAATGAATTTCACCTACTCTCATTTTTTAAAAGTCGTAGGTCATAGAAAATTTATCATGACAGAGAGAGTTTGCCTTCTACTTCCATTAAACAGCACTGTTCAAGGAACTGCCCTGAGTGGACCTCATCTCCCACATCTCCCTCTTCGCTGCCTCAGGGCGTTGGGATTCTCTATGCAAAAAAGTTTATACCCATGAGACCAGGCAGGGTGCCCAGATGCTCTTCCCCTGGACAGCTGTGTGGCTCTCTCCCTGGCTTCGTTCAGCTAGGACTCTGGTTAAGTAACACCTGCTCTTAGAGACATGTCCTTCCCCCTCTCCAGACCTCTCCCATCCTTCTCTTTCCCTCGAACCCACTAAAATTTTATAAAGTGGCATCAGGTTATGATTTCTCCATTGCTTATCTTTAGCCAGCTAGGACTGGAGTGGCTGGTCGGTTTCCTTTACTAACATACCCCAAATACTAGGAAAGTCCCTGGAATGTAGTAGGCAGGAGTGATTGAAGAAGTCATTCATAGTGAGCTCCTGATCAAGACCAGTCATTTTGCTGAGAGCTTTGCGTTCCTAGTTCTCATAGTCCACCCGTAAGCAAATACTATTGCAATCTCAATTTTACTCATGAGAAAACCAAAAGCTTAGGAAAGTTAATAAAACTAGCATAGTATGTCCCTAACACTTTAAACTTGTTTACTTGATTCTAAGAGGTGGCATTGCTACTGTCCAGTTTTATAAGCCTGGAAACTGAGGCAGAGATGGTTAAGTAACTGCCTAAAGTCATACAGTCAGCAAGTGGCAGGGCTGTCAAAGAAAGACAGGAGACTCTGATCCCAGAATCCAAACTCTCCTGCCCCTGGGGCGTGTTCCCAGATGTTGGGCTCAGACCAGGGCTGACCTCAACACCCCTGCCCTCTGTGGCCCCCGGATAATGCTGTGACCAGGTCATCCATCCTCCATCAGGGATGGCACTGTGAGAATGCTTTCCTCACTCCTCAGCTATATTTCCACCATCCCCATTTCTTATCTAAAAATCTGAAGACTCTGTTACGCTCCTCAAAACACGCTTGGCTTCCTTGCTTCCTTCTCTTCACGAAGGTACTGTTAGCTGGCTCAGCTCTCTAAAACTGAAGTCCCAGAGGAATTTCTCTCCTAGTCCTCTCACTTGAGACTACCCCCCAGATAAATTTCCCTTCCTGGTGTTTCACCTCTCTTCTTATCCCCATAGACCCAGTTCAGGAGTTTATTAATGAAGAGTTGGACTACAGGAATAATGTATTAGTTTCTCTGCTTGTTGACATTCCATCCTCTTTAACTCATCCTGGGAAATCATGGAGATTTATGAGTTTTTTAATATATTTTTTACCTGTTGATAGACCTTTATTTTATTCATTTATTTATATGTAGTGCTGAGAATCAAACGCAGTGCCTCACACATGCTGGGCAAGCACTCTATCACTGAGCCACAACCCCAGCCTGAGATTTATGTTTAAAAAAACACCTCAACTGCCGGGCGTGGTGGCGCACGCTTGTAATCCAAGTGACTTGGGAGGCTGAGTCAGGAGGATCGCGAGTTCAAAGCCAGCCTCAGCAACTTAGAAAGGCCCTAAGCAACTCAGTGAGACCCTGTCTCTAAATAAAATGCAAAATAGGGCTGGGGATGTGGCTCAGTGGCCAAGTGTTCCTGAGTTCAATCCCTGGTTCCAAAAAAAAAAAAAGAAAGAAAAACTCAACTCATTTTTGTCTTGCTTAAAAATTTTGAATGTACTCCCCATGGTCCAAAGAATAAACTCTGGGAGTCGATTCAATATCATTCAATATCATCCACATTTAGGGTTAACCGGTTTTTCAAGCCTTATCTTCTACCACCACCATGACTGACCTTCTGCTGCAATCAGTCTGCTTTTCTGGATTTCAGAAAAAAAAATTCTCTTTGGTGTGTTCCCACCTTTGCCCTGTGACTCTTGGCATAGTCTGCTAGATGCCTCCTTATATCCTTTACCATATCCTATCAGCTCTTCTATAAAGCCCTCTCTGAGCATCCCAGACTGAAGAGTCGTCATTTCCCTATAGCCCCATGCCAAGTAATTTTTGTATAATCTGCTCTTGAAATCTCTGTTTGGATCAAACTGAGATTCTTTGCCATCTTCTTTTAATTACTGCACGACTGCCTTCTTCCCTGGTGCAACACATCCACTAAGGACCCCAATAAAATAATTTTAGAATATCTATGTTAATAGAGTCTGATATCAGGTAAATAGTGAAATCAAACACCTCATTTATTAGCTAAAAATTTCCGTAGATTTCCCATGAACTATTTTCCTGTTTACCCAACTGCCCATTATGTAAATAAAAGGTCTAAAATCTCAATTTTACAACATTTTATTTCTTTGTAGAAATAGAAGAGAAATGAAAAGAATCAACCTATCCAGCTGCCTAATTCCATAAAAGATAAAAATGAAGCTCAGACTAGACAAGTCAATAGCAAATCCAGAATCTATATGAAGGTCTTCTGAATCCTGGGGTGTACCATATTCTACCTTACTGCATCTAATCTGGAGAAAATAAATTCTATTTCATCTGATGGGGGATCTAAACTTGACTTTTGTACATATTCTATTTTGAACTTTTGGCTATAACCTTGCAGCATTAATCACTGGCAGTCAGCTTGATGCTTACAGTTTACAATGAATTTTCACATCTACTATCTAAATGTGATGCTCACTTGCAAGTACCCTGGGATGTTGGTGTTGGCAAGTCTGAAAACAGAAGCAAGATGGGTTGGGAGAAGGTGGGTGCATCAGATGGGGCTGTCTGGAAATTCCTTCTTCTGACAAAATTATCTTGAGTTCATGAGACCTTGATCAATAAATATCTCAGGTGCCTATTTTCTGAGTGCTTGGTATCTGCCTACTAGGGTTGGAGATAAAAGAGCCAAGTTACAGGATGAAATTTCAGGATGTGAACCCTCAAACCCTACAAAATCTCCAATTGTGTTTTTTAGGTCAGGAGAAGAGAGTCTTGAGAGCTGGGATTCATTGAGAGCTTCCTCCTAGAGGGGAGATTTGAGCAGGACCTTGGAGCCCCTGCAGGATTTACATAACAATAGTGCCCAAATCACACAGGAACATTCATTCTTTTCTTTCATATCAAATCTACGTTTTATAAAGCATTTTTATGTTCACTATCCCACTTAATCCTTTTGAGATCCTAACCCTTTAAATGTGTAGTTCTCCTGGGGTTAAGAGAGCCGGTGTAATCCCTGAGTATTATCCTTCTAGAGAAAATTATTTTGAATGCTAGCTTCTTCTATTAAGGTGAAAATTAAATTCTCAAGAAGTAGGGCATGGGGACGTGGGGGCCAGGAAGGACTGCCCTGCGCTCTGTAGCCCAGAGTCCCTTGTCTCCCCTTAGTCATTTTCAGAGGCAGTCATCTCCTAGGGGCACCAGGTTTCAGTGATGGAACGGAATCTGATTGTGCTAATTGTGCATTAAACTGCTGTCAGATCACCAAAGTGCCAAGGCAATGATGAGGAACCTGTTTTATCAACACCAACTTCTCTCGTCATCGAATAAAAATCAGGAAAGATGACATTTTGTGGGTTAGTTTCATCACTTGGGCATTTGAAAAGATTTTAAAAAGTTTGTTGCAGAAATTAATATCCTTCCTAAAACACAGAGGATTTTCAAACTGGTCTGGTAATGGTCAGATCCCACTTCTTCCATTGATTTAAATGCTACTTCTAGATTTTTAAAATTCACAACAGCAATGTAGTGATAAAGCAAATACACATAGACCCTTATTGTGTGTCTTAATTTTCCACACTGAGCAGCCTAAAGAAATTCCATGTTAGCCTAGAACTGTATGTCTGTCTGATCCACAAGCTCTGTATATCCCTGCATTTCTGGGGCCGCTCTTATTGGCCTAACTATTAAATGGCTAGCATTAGGACTGGTTTCTATGGTTGCAGAGTGAAAGATGAGTTTTCTATTATATTTTCTAGCACGATGTAAGCAAGAAGGACAGCCAAACCTGCTGGGGAGTGTCCAAATGTGAAATTTAAATATGGAGCCAGGAGTTGAGGATCAGGTGGGAAATGAACCCAGGAAGCTGGACCTGGAGGGAAAGAAAAGATCCAGCGTCTGGGGTGCAGGCGGCCTGAGCAGGTTTGGAGGCCCTGGAGCTGAACTGCCTACACAGCACCCAGCATGAAGAATCAGCTCAGGCACCTTTACAGGGGTCCGTGTCCTGAGCCAGGCTCAAATATGGTGCTTTGGCTGCCAGATGGGCACCTTTCTGTAGGCCGATCATTGGGAAATTGTGAAAAAGTTGGTTTTTAGACATAGGAGGAATAAGTAAGAGGGGGTGGGGATGATTAAATGAGTGAGACTGATTGCTCACTGAGGATGGGTCTGATGGCCAATCTGTGAATTGAGAAGAGCACTCTTATTATCCTCTCACTGAAAAGGGATATCACTTTCAGCCTAGACCCACTTCACAAGTGGGGTTAAGAATGGAGGTGCATCTTGCTCAGAGAAGTACCAGCCATCTGGCCAGTCTTGTCAGGGTTTCTCAACTGGTTACTGGTATTTTTAAGCCTGAACCAAGAAGTTGGTTCCAATGGGAGCTTCAAGATTGCACTCGTTAGAACATTAAGCAGTAATTTGCTAAATAGGACATCAGCGCCTCCTAAGAGCTAAGGAAGCTGCTCAAGGGCCTGGCTCCGTCACACCACAGTGACAAGACTGCCTGTCCTTCTTAAATCTGGTATGTTCAGATTAGGATGTAACAAGGCCACAAAGCCCTGCTGCCATCACTCTGATGGGGATGCAGCTTCGTTAGTAGCACTGCTTTAAGATAAATGAAAGACGAAATTCTTGAGAAACGTTGCAGATTTTTAAGATTACTATGAAATCATCAACACACTTAGATCATCTCAACAGTGTTAGACTTTTCATTAAAAGAAAAGAGGAGCAAATCAGTTGGAAACAATATACCAATTTAGAGAATTTTTATTATTCCATTTCTCAAGCTAAAGTGTATGAAAAATACCCTTTAAGGGCAAACTATTGACTAAAGTTATAATTTAGTTTTCCAGGACTCCAGGGAGTTGTCTTTCAGGCAAGAAAAATGACAATGTTTTTCGTTTCCTTTCTTAGTACATGAGCCAAATGTACTGAACACACACTGTGTGCAAAGACTTGTGCACAGAAGTTCCCTTCCCCTGCCTGGAAGCAAAGAAATAACCATAAATGAGAAAGGCATAAAATTAACCTTAAGTACTGGGACCCGGGGTATGACTAAGCCTTTCTGCTCTCAGGCAATGGGGGCGTGGGAAGGCAGCAATGGAATGTCTGTGCCAAATTGCTGCCATCTAAGTGGCACCTCACCGATGCACACACACTCTACTCTGGACCACATAAATGTCAAGAATAAAAAGAACATAAACTGTCCTTAACCATGAGCAGCTGACCTTAAGTAGGATCTGTTCCCTGGGACAGCGGGACTTCACCTAAGGCCCCTTGGTGTTTGTAACTGGTGTTTGCCCCTCTGAGGGACCCATCCATTTTAATCTGTCCTCCAAGTACCTATGGATGCTGGTCCTGTCCTTCACTCTTGCCATGGTGTGGGTGGCTGTCACCATGTTCTGACTTTATAAAAGTATAATTGTTATTTACAGGGGGCCATCTGTGGAGAAAGCAGGATGGAGACAATAACGAAAATCAAAAGGCTTAGAGACAGATTGACATGGTAAGAAAGTCAAGTTCCTCCAGTTCCAACCTAGAAACCTTCGGGCAAGTGGCTTAACTCCCTGTGTCTGCAAAATGGGATCACCGACAGCCTCTGCCTCACTCCTCATGGTGAACATTGCCTGAGAAGCTGTGTCTGCCGAGCTTAGCCTGGAATATGTTAAATGATCTTTAGGGGATAACAATTATTCATTTTTGCAGAGAGGAAGAAATGTGTTTGGAAGCCCTAATCATCAGCTTAGAAATGGACTTTTACTCGAGGAGCAGAGAAATCTGTCGGTCAAATCTATCGGAGAAGATGATATACAGAAGGACAATGGCCAGATTACATATAAATAGAACCTTGACCTGTGATCTGCTGTCACCAAGACCAGGAAACCAAACTATCTATAGTCACAAACTCAAGAAGGATAACAGCTACCTGCATCCACCAATCCAGGAAACCGAACAATAACCCCTTGAGTAATTAGCCAGATTGCCAGGACTTGATTGATAATTGGCAACTTCCCTAGTATTTGCTCCAGCTTCCAATTTAGGACCAACTGAAACAAAACAAATATGCACCCTTAATCAGTCACACAGAGGGCTCCATTTCTTAAGCCATCTACTGCATCCCCAGGCCAACAGCCTCCAGTCTGGGCACACCTGAAGACTTCTGTTTTCTTCACTCTACTGTTCACTTCTCTGCCTCCACCCAAAGTAGCTGACGGTGACATCTCCATTGTTATAGCAGGCGTAGGATCATAGTCTTTGCGTGTTCTGATCTGGGCAGTCTTCATTCATTACCACACACACCTCAAACACAAGGCTAGACTGTCACAATAATGAGGCTGGAATCAGTTCTTGGCTCATCCTTGCAGCCCCATGGTCTGCTTAGGGTTAGTGTTAAGGATATAGTAGCGTCTGGTTTGTAGAGATGTGAACAAACTCCTGTCTTCAAAACCTACCAGATTACCTCCAGCACACCAGGGAGAGTGAAAACTGTGTCAAAGGAGGGACTTTTCTTGAGAGAAGAGGTCAGGCAAGTGAGAGCGCTTGGAAAAGGGGCCTATCCTTCTGCAGTGCCCTTGAAGTTCTGAGCAAAGGCCCTTTCTCTGCAGTCTAAAGACAGCAGCGATGCCCAATTATGAGGTGTTTCTGGGACTCTAATGAGATCCTGTGGCTTAAAGAAGTTGAATGAGGACTTGGAGGATGGAGACTTGTTTTTCTTTGCATTTTTATTGCCTGGTTTATATACTTTCTACTGTGAATAACTTTTTAAAACATAGGACCTGAAAAACCATTCTCAACATTACAATACTCTGTATACATTGGATGCCACGTCCTAAAGGAAATCAGAAATAATCTTTCATTTTATCACATTTTATTTGAATATTCTAGTCGGGCATATTTTATCCATTCAACAATAAATAACATTGACATTGCGAAACTGGACTTTTCGATATATAAAGTATGCCATTTTATAATTTAAATTTGAACATGGATTCTTTATTCAGCAAATATGTATTTTGAATCTTTCTTTGCAAAGTGTTACACTACTCAGAATGAGGAGGCTTATCAAGGTGGACAAGAAACTGAACTTCCCTTCAGGGATTGGGCCATATAAGGAAATTAAGAAAAGTCCTCAGGTATAAGCAACTGGTCCTCCAGACTTTGAGTGTCAGAAAAGCCATTACCAACATGGAGTTAGATGCAAGATTCCAATGAAGATTCTCACTATCATGAAAACCCAGCTTCTTAGCTTCAGCCATCAGACCATCTGTCTGCAATCCTCTGAGTCCACAGCAAATTTCTAATTATAGGTTGGCTTTCACTCTGGGTATGCCTATGAAAAGCGCATGCATTGATCAATGAAAATTTAAGTTATTTCTGATTTCTAACGATGGTTTCTCATCGTGTAGACTTTGCATAAAAATGACGATGGGGAGGGAAGGAAATTTTGTTTCTTGTGTCTTTTATGTGTGCCTTTGCAGATTAACAAACTGGCATGCTGGATCCTCCCCATGATTCAGGAGCATTGATGTTACCTTCAGTGTCTTGGGATCTTGTTCTCAAGAGATCCTTCTGGTCTTGTAATGGTCAAATAGATTTCTAAGTAGAAGGTCAGACCCTGGGGCACAGAACTACTTGAATAGCCCTGCCTCTAATCAGGTGGCCATCAACTCTTTCCACCTTTCTCCCCTCTTCACATCTTCTCCATGTGTTTAAATAGTTAATTATTTGCAATTGCAGATGGTTTGGAGCTGAAATTGGATGATCACTTATCATGTATCAGAAAGCTTTCAAGGTTCTTAGATAAGGCATGACTTAAAGTTACTGCAGCCTCTGAATGAATAAATTAACTAACAACGTGCTTTCACTGATTATTATGTCACTGATGTCTAAGGCTAAAGCAATGACTTTCTGATTCCTCAGAATTAGTTCTCTTCCACATCTTTTGGATGAGTTCTTCATATACATAAACTTGAGCAGGGACTAGTTCCCCATGGGTTTTCTAGAAATGCTCAGACATATCAAGGTCCTAGCAGGGAACATAACTTGAACTCAAACTCATGGACACTGAGAGGCAGTTCCTGGAGATGAGGCTAAGCAGGAGAAGACCTAGCTGGAAATAACATTGTGTACAGAGGGAAAAAGAAGGCTGACCAACAGAGGCATAGGAAGTAGAGTATTGGGAGGGTAGCTGAAGGCACATGTTAATGGAGAGAAGCAGAAATGCTTACTGGTCAGAGCTCAGTATCTGGACCAAGGGGACCAGGAGTTGAGATGGGAAACTCAATGTTCTTGCTGGAAAACTGAAGTGGGAGAACTGTTCACATGGTGGATGCTGCAGATGGTTCAGACTGCCAAACTTCACCTTCCCAAAGTGAAATTCCTAGGGCTTGGCTGAGTTACATCACCTCCATCTCTGATTTAGTAAGTGGAAGGTTTTATTACCTAAAGTGCTCTCTCTTATAATGTATAAATGTTAAAACAGTATACATAATGCAAATAGATGAGTATAATTAATCTCATGTGGCTCACGAAGAGGAAAAGGATGCCAATATAAACCACTACCCCAGGGCCTTGATGTTTCACTGCCCTTGGAATCAGTGACAAATTTTGTTATAGGTAAAACTGCATTATAATGAAATCCTTCTGGTGGGTTTGCAACTAAGTCTTCTTGGATGAGGTCCATTTAGACCACATGACCCTGAATTCCAAGTGACAGGTAGTCATCTGTGAATACTGTATATTTTAATGGTGTCCATCAATTTTTTTTAAAGTCCATTCAAACAAGTAAATATGTGGCTATGCATTTGATTCTATTTCTTTTTCTAGAATATGCAAAACTGGCACAATAAAAATTTAAACAGCATTGGCATTTTTGCAAGTTTTTTGAGAAGGCTTATGGAGTTCAGATAAGAAAGTGACCATCATCATCACCATAGTTAACAGTTATTGACATATAAGGAGGCTTTCCAAAGGCTCTGTGTGCATGACCTTCCTTCAAACTTATAAACATGAGACAGGTTTTTTTTTTCATTTTAAGATGGATTACAACCTCACTCTTTGAAGGACAGACAATTATTGAGTATTAAAATAGGAATTGAAGTCCTTCAATTCTTAACTGCTACTCAATGCTGCTAGTATTTCATAACAAAATCAGAATGAATATTTGTGATCTTATTTGTAAGCATTAGACTCCAATACTGAGAAAAGAAAACAGAGCAGTTGAAAACCTGCTAGGCTGAATCAATAAGTGTATCCTGTAAAATGTGTTCTGTAAAGTTAAAAAGCAGAAAAGTGAGATGATCTCTGCCTCAAGAGGTTTTTATCATTTTAGCCTGGAAAGAAACAAAGAACCCACACACAAAAATAGCAAACAGAAGATAAGTAGAATTAATGGGGAAAGAAAAAGTTTATGGTACAAACTCTAACTGCCTGAGGTGAGGGGTCACTGAGGGTAGAAGTGACCAGCAGATTTAAAGTAGAAGAAACTTGATCTGAGTGAGAAGGAAAGATATCAACTTTGTTGCATGTTCTTCATCTTGATAGAGATGCAATGCACTTTTGGATATATACATGAATCACATTCTAAAAATATGAAATGAAGCAATGTATCTAAATTACCTAAAACATGCATGTGTGGCCTAGTAAAGGATTATAAAGTAAACACAATATAACTCCCCCTTGTATCAGGAAATTGAGCATAGCTACTTCCCAGAATCTTCCATGTGTCCTTCCCAGTCTAATTCCCATGAAACCCATTTGATGAAATTTGTATGAAGAAAAAACTATACATAAGGGCCCAACAATTACAATCCCGCCAGCTTATTTCTGTTCTGCGTTAGAAATGCCTTCAGGTATATCCATAATAAAAACTGTAATGGTGTCTTAAAAACCAGAGATCCTTGCCAATATTCAAGCTGGTCTCCACTTAACCAGTCCTGCGTGTATCTCATAATGGATAACTGATCGACAGGGAATTTCTTGAGTAACTTTCCAGATGTTACTGATTGAGACATCCTCCTGCTACCATGACTAATAGGGTGGAATGAAGCTGCTGGCAGGCATGTGACACCAAGGTGGCATGCCATGCTGACAGGACCCTACCATTTGGCAACAGGCCCCAGAGGCTGAATAATCTGGATGAACACAATTGAACAAAGGTTAAGTCCAATCCATTCTAATCCTGCCCCGGCTGGGTCTCATTAGGTTTAAGGAATGGAGCAGTCATATTTTCTAAAACATAGAGTAACAAGAAAAACCTAATTAGAGAGCAAAGGGTAGAGGTTTAGCAGCTCCAATAAATGCGATGTGCTGAATGCATTATCTATTTGGCAGAAAACAAATTATGGAGTAATCTCCAGTATTCAGACTGTCTAATTTATGGCAGATCATTTAAGGAAACTCTTTAACCCAGCATTCTGAGATCACAGAGCACATTTTAGCAAATGCAAGCATGATTTTCTAAAATGTAGAGAGACCTTTAAGACATGGGAATTTTTTGGAATATGTTGAAACTATTTGAATGTGTTCTAAAGATTAATTAGTTTATAAATATTATCCTAGCAGTTTGATTTTAGTAACTGACAGGGAAGATTTTTTTTTTCATTTTTCCCCTGAAACAAATAGGAAAATTTCCAATGAACTCTTGTTTTATGGGACTCATTTGATCTTCAGTTTTGATCATTGTAGTAATCCTTCAGTTGTCTTCTGTTGTGTTCAGAAATCCGAACTCCAGCCTTCCCATTCCATGCCCTCTCTGCCTCCCCCTCCCATCCCCCTACCAATGATGCTTCAGCCATGGTGGCCAATGTTTGATACTCTTCCAGGCTCCTGGCCCTGGAGTCTCAGCACTGGCTCCTTTCCTCTGCCTGAAATGCTCTTCCCACATCCTTGTGTGGCTAGTTTCTCCTTGTGGTTTGTTTGGTTCCAGTGTCTTTTCTATAGAAATCTTTTCTGTTTTTCATTACGTTCTGTTCAAGACCATCTAGACCATCACGACACTTCAGCTGTCTGCAGTGAACTCAGCTCTTTATTAATGACTTGTATCTCCTGTTAAAAGGTATATTCCCAATAGTAGAGAGCTCCTCTTGCTCCACCATCTTGGATCTCCTCTGCTAAGAACAGAACCCAACAGGTTAATCAAATATGAGTAGAGAGAAAATCAGGTAAGTCTCAGTTCCAGAACCCTGATCATTCTGAAAAGATTCAATTTCACAAGATGCATTTTAGAAATTACATCATCCACTTATCAGAGAAAACATTCGACCTTTGGTTTTTTGGGATTGACTTATTTCACTTAGCAAGCTGTTCTCCAGTTCCATCCTTTTACCTGCAGATGCCACAATCCATTATTTTTCTTTATGGCTGAATAATATTCCATTGTGTATATATACCACAATTTCTTCAGCCATTCATCTTTTGAAGGGCATCTAGGTTGGTTCCACAGTCTAGCTATTGTGAATTGAGCTGCTATAAACATTGATGTGGCTGTGTTACTGTAGTATACTAATTTTAAGTCCTTTGGGTATAAACTGAGGAGTGGGATAACTGGGTCAAAAGGTGGGTCCATTCCAGGTTTTCTGAGGAATCTCTACTCTCTTTTCCAGAGTGGCGGGGTGAGAAAAGAATGGAGGAACCTTAGATTACATAGAGGGAAATGAGAAGGGGAACGAGTGGGGGTATGAAAAATGGTGGAATGAGACAGACATCATTGCCCTAAGTACATGTAAGATTACGTGAATGGTGTGAATCTGCATCATGCACAGCCATAGAAATGAATAGTTTTACCCCATTTGTGTATGATGAATCAAAATGCAGTCTGTAAAAGTAAAAAAAAGAAATAAAAAAGAAATCACATGTTATTAGTTCATGTAGAAAAAAGTATCAATAGTGTGTCACTCTAAATATCTTCTTTGTATATACGATTACAACAACTTTCCTATGGCTAACAAAAAAGCACATTGCAAGTAGTACTGTCTTTCCCTTGGCACTGAGAAACCTGAGGTCAGAAATGGTCTATGTACTTGTTCAACTCGGGTTATATCAGAGATAAAACCAAAATTAGAATTCAATGATTCATTTGTTTTAAAAATCCTGGATTTATCATTACACAAGTTCTTCTGCCTGTAATACTCAAAATCAATGATAAATTAAGAAATACTCATGTAATAGTTTAATGATTTTGTTAGAATAATAATTAAATTTGCTTTGAATTATTAACTTTTTAAAATTACTTATTCTTGTGTAGCACAGTGGTACACAGTTCTCAGCTCAGTGACTTGGAAGGCTGAGGCAAGAGGATCGCAAATTCAAAGTCAGCCTCAGAAACTTAGTGAGACTCTGTCTCAAAACAAAAAAATAAAAAAATAAAAAAGGGCTGGGGTTGTGGTTCAGGGATTAAGCTCCCATGGGTTCAATCCCAGTACAAAAAGTTACTTCTTATTTTATTTCTTATAAGCAAGGTGAATATTCTCTTGCCCTTTAATATGTGAAAATCAAAAATGAACTCCATTTTGACTTTTTTGTCAACTTATATTATTAAAATGATTTTCAGTAAGTGAAAGATAGTCAACTGTTTATGTTAAAGTATAGTCACCCTGCACTACAGTTACTATAAATTGAGGCGTCACAGCAATAGTGTTCTTTTTTTTCCAAATTAAAACAATAAAAATTATTTTATTCATTTTTGATCCTTCCAAACAAAAAAGTTAAAACATCTGAAAAACTGGAAAGTTTGATAAATTGGAAAGGTTATGAGGAACTTTATTTTTCAGCTCTGCCCAGGAACAATATGACAGTTTTGATAAAATCTGGATTTATTCTTCCTTAGCTCAACCCAGCAACAACAGCAACCACAGCTCATAGGCCAGGGTGCTTACTAGGCAAGGTGTGAGTCCAAGTCCTTTCCCTATGCAATTCATCTGCTCCCCATAACAACCTTAGATACTGGAATTATTGTTATTCTCATTTTATGAATGGGTAAACTGAGTAGCAGAAAGATGAAAGCCTTGGCTAAGGTCACCTGGTGACACCAGTACATGCTGTGTGGCAGTCGGCTCCCAAATTCTTGTGTCCATTCACTTACTGTGCTGCCAATCTAGAACAACACCAGCTCATGTACACAGTCACCTGGACAGAATCTTTTACAGCAGTGTTCGGGTGGGAATGCAAATTGGTGCAACCATGATGGAAAGCTGTATGGAGATTCCTCAGAAAACTTGGAATGGACCTACCATTTGACCCAGCTATCTCACTCCTCGGTTTATACCCAAAGGACTTAAAATCAGCATCCTACAGTGATGCAGCCACATCAATGTTTATAGCAGCTCAACTCACAATAGCTAAACAGTGGAACCAACCTAGGTTCCCTTCAACAGTAATAGTGTTCTTCACATACAAACCACATTTGTCTATGCTATTTAAATATATTTCCCATCACTATATTATGCCACCCTAGTGATCTGGGGGTGAATTAAATGAAGAGCTACTTATCAACTAAATGCAACTCTGCATGCTTATTCTCAGTGTTAGGTCATTTTGTCCCCTCAGATCTCCCACCATAATGCGCTTATGAAGGCTCTTAGTAGTAAGTACTCTACCAATAGTCCTAGGAAGCCTCTAGCATATGTATCCCAAATTGTCTATACATTGCAAGCCAATAGGTCAAAATGAAAATTGGTATTTTTATTGCCTTCACAAGGATCGAATAAAGATCATTGCATGCTTAATAGTTTTCATCCCTTTGGAAAGCCAATAATACACATTAGATTTACTTGTAAATCTGTCTCCTTTGCCTCCCCTATTGGACTGATGCTTGTAAATGCTTCTCCATTGTGGATATTCCTCCTCCATATGCTTCCAGTTCTAGTCAAGGTCTGTATCCTATCCAGCCTTGAGGGGAACATGTTTTTGGAAGAAGTCCAGATTTTGTTCATATGTTGTGGTTTAAAACTAAGGCTACTTGCAAAAGACTTGAATATTTTAAAAATTTAGTGCACGCGTTTAGCAACTAAGAAATGTGAGAAATCTGTTATCGTTATCAATTGCAATAATTTAACCACTTAAATCATTTATAGACTTGTAGATAGAGCTAATGGTTTTGTCTACTTTAGTGATTTGTCTTCAGATTGTACATCAGAAATGTTTTAGATTTGATGAAGATAGTCTGGCTTTAAAAATTTGTTGCAATTAGTTTTCTATAATTTTCATTGTAGAGTTCTTTTACCTCCTCAATTAGATTTATTCTCACATATTTTAAGGCTATTATAAATGGAATTGATTTTTCTGATTTCTTTCTCAGTGGATTCATTATTGAAGTATAGGAAAATTATTGATTTGTGTATTTCAATCTTGTATCTTGCTACTTGGCAGAATTCATCAGCTCTAATATTCTTCTGGTAGAGTTTTTGAGTCTTTTATATAGGGGATCATGTCATCAGCAAACAGATAATTTGACTTCTTCTTTTCCTGTTTGTATCCTTTTAATTTCCTTCTCTTGCCTAATTGTTCTGACTAGAGTTTCAAGAACTATATTGAATAGGAATGATGAGAGTGGACATTCTTACTCCTGATTTCAGAGGAAATGCTTGCAGTGTTTCACCATTCAGTATGGTGTTAGTTTTGGGTTTATCACACACAGCTTTTAAATTTCTTCTATCCCTAGTTTCTCTAGAATTTTTATCATAAATGGGTGCTGAATTTTGTCAAAGACTTTTTCTGCATCTATGGAGATGAATATCTGTCTTTCGTGTATACACACACGCATATATGGTGAATTACATTTATTGATTTGTATTTGTTGAACCAACCCTGCATCCAAGGATGAAACCACTTTGATCATGCCATACGATCTTCTCAAAGTGTTTTTGAATGTGGATTGCCAATATTTTATTAAGGATTTTTGCATATATGTTCAATCCCTAGCACTCCCTGTCCCCCAAAATTAAATAAACCTAAAGTGGATAAAAGACCCAGAAATTAGACAGAAACCCTACAATCTCTAGAAGAAAACATAGGAGAATACTCCAACATATTGGTGCAGGAAACAACTTCTTTAATCAGACTCCTAAGGCTCAAGAAACAAATCCAAAAATCAATGAGTAGGACAACTTCAAATTTAAAAACTTCTCGGAACAAAGGAAACAAGAGTGTGAAGAGAGAGCCTATAGAATGGGAGAAAATCTTTGCTAGTTACTTTTTCAAAAGATTAGTGTCCAGAATATATAAAGATCTCAAAAATCTTAACACCAGAAAACTTAATAGCACAATCAATAAACAGGCAAATGAACTAAATACACATCTCTCAAAAGGAGAAACACAAATGGCCAACAAATATGTGAAAAAAAAATGTTCAATATCCTTAGCAATCAGGAAAATGTAAATCAAAACTACAATGAAATTGCATCTCACTCCTGTTATAATGGCAACGACCAGGAATACAAATATCAGTAAATTCTGGGTGGGGGAAAATGTACACTCATGCATTGTTGGTGGGACTGAAAATTAATACAACCACTTTGGAAAGCAGTGTGGATATTCCTCAAAAGACTAGGAATGGGAGAATTGGCCCAACCTATGACCCAATTATCCTGCTATTTGGTATCTATCCAAAATCATCATATTATGGAGATGTAGCCACATCCATGATTATAGCAGTACAATTCACAACACTCAAGTCATAGAACCAGCCCAGGTGTCCCGCAATAGATGAATGGATAAAGAAAATGTGATATACATACACAATGGAGTTTTACTCATCCACAAAGAGGAATGAAGTTATGTCATTTGCTGGTAAGTGAATGAAACTGGAGAACATCATGCCAGGTGACATAAGCCAGGCTCAGAAAATCAAGTCAAATATTTTCTCTCATTTGTGGAAACGAGAGAGAAATGTAGAATTTTTCTTAAAAGAGGATATTCTGAAAATAGAAGGGAGAACAGTGAAGCAGAGGAAGGGGATGAAGGGGGAGAGGAGAGCTAGGAAAGGGGATTAAATTATATTATCTGCAAGTCTGAATATATTATAATGAATTTTACTTTTATGTATAATTATAATGCATTAATTAAAATTAATTAGTAGAAGTAAGACCAATAGAATAGAGGAATCAGAGAGATAAGGGGAGGGAAGATGGGAAGAAAAGGGGTAATACTGGGGACTGAAATGGAACAAATTATGTTGTATGCATTTATGAATAATGAACCCCACAATTATGTTAAACTATAATAATGCACAAATAAAAAAGTTACTGAAAACAATGTAGAAATAATGAACTAAGACAAAACTATGGATTTAATGAAAAGATCAGTTAGGGACTAACAAGAGAGGGTGAATAAGCAGAGCAGAGATTTTTGGGAAAGTGAAACTACTCAGTGTGATGCTCCAATGGTTGATTCACATTATTGTTATGTTCGTTCAAACCCACAGAATGTACAACGCCAAGAGTGAACTATGGACTTTGGGTGCTAATGATGTGTGAACTAGACTCGATTGTAATACCACCCTTGTACAGGATGTTGATAAAAGGGAAACTATATATATATGGAGAGAGAGAGAGAGAGAGAGAGAGAAAGAGAATGAATATGGGAACTCTTACTCCTTCCTGTACCATATTGCTATGAACTTAAAATTGGTCTAAAAATAAATTCTATTAAAAAGAGAATGCTAGCATGTTATATACCATTGAACAGCATCTTGTATCGACTGTAACTTATTTGAGTATCCCTGTATTTTAGTACAGGTTATGATTTGGATGTGAGGTTGTCCCCCAAAAGCTCACGTGTGAGACAATGCAAGAAGGTTCAGAGGAGAAACAATTGAGTTGTGAGAGTCTAAACCCAACCGGTGAATTAATCATCTGATAGGGATTATCTGAGTGTCAACTGAAGTGGTAGGGTGTGATTGAAGAAGGTGGGAATTGGGGGTGTGGCTTTGGGGTATAAGTTTGTATCTGGAGAGTGGAGTCTCTCTGCTTTCTGTTCATCATGTGAGCTGCTTCCTTCCACTACACTCTTCTGCTATGATATCCTGCCTCACCTTGAGCCCTGAGGAATGGAAACTGCTGTCTATGGACTGAGACCTCTGAAACCGTGAGCCCCCAAATAAACTTTTCCTCCTATGAAGTTGTTCTGGTTGGGTCTTTTAGTCTCAGCAACGAAAGAGCTGAGTAAAACAGTATACATACATTGCTTCTAGGTTTTCTGTTTATATTTTTTTTTCATAAGTGAAGCTTAAAAATATTGTGACAGCTATATCTTTCAGCATATTTTCTATTAGATACTGTTTGTTATTTTTAAATGAGATATGACACATAATCAAATAACTTATTCAACTTTGAAGTAAAATTAAAGGTCTTATATTACAACTGTGATTTCTTTAGAGCAAGATTTTCAGTAATAATAACAAGAACACCCATTATTAGTTATTATTTTCATCTATTGAACATTTAGATTTCAAGCACTATGCAAAGCACTTTACAAAGAAAATCTGATTTAATATTCATAAGTTTATATGAAGTATTATTAGTCCATCAATGATTTATAAAAAAATATGGTATGAATGCATCACAGTTTTAGGTAAATTGTTTTACTTTCAAAGTATTGTCTCTATCTATTCAGCTGTTGGTATTGTCTTTATTGTACACAGATGTTTATACGAACTTTTTTTTTTTAATACCAGGAATTGAACGCACGAGTGCTTAAGCACTAAGCAACATCCCCAATCCTTTTTATTTTATATTTTGAGACACAATATCACTAAGTTGATTAGGGCTTCACTAAATTTAAAGTTGACTTTAAACTTGTGATCCTATGCCTCAGCTTTCCCAGCAGCTAGGATTATAGGCATGCACCACCACATCCGGCTATACAAACTTTATGTTGTGGAAAATCTCAGACATTTACGGGTCTTTGTCCTTCACCTCTCCCTGTGAGCATGCTGTTTGCTGCATGACTCAGTTGTCTCTCCTCCTCTTGGCCATGTGACTTGCTAAAACCCCAAGCGTGGAGCTGTCAAGCTGAGGTCTCATGAAGCATTCCATGTTTCACTTTTCCTTTTGCACCTCTATCACATCAGTATAAAAACATGCCCAGGTGACCTGTGGAATAATGAGAGATGTGTGAAGCACAGCTGAGTCACCTTGGTCCTCCAACCATGGCCATCCCAGGTCAGTGGACAGTCAGCTCACACCTGCCATAAGGAGTCCTGCCAAGATCAGCAGCACCCCCAAGAGACTGACCATAGAGGAAGGAGCAATGCATACTTATGGTGCTATATCACAGAAGTGTTGTGATTGTTTGTTATAAAGCAGTATTATAATAGTTATTTCTGGTGTATGCATAAGAATATAGATAATATTACAACCTGCCCTCACACATCTGCCCCTCATCTTCCACATCAGTCAATACATGACCCATCTTGTTTCACCACTGATTACATCCCTCTGGTGTCATTTATCTTGTTCTTCTGCCCTTTTATTTATCATAAATCTGTCTGATCTAAGGACTGAGCCAGGTTCACATTTCACTTATAGGCAGAAATACTTAAGAGATCTGAATTCACTTGCATCACCTGGGGCACTTGTCATGTCTAGTTTTCTCTCTCTCTCTGTGATGTTAATATTAATATTCAACAGTGATCCTGGTGCTTAGCTCATCTCATCTGATCCACCCATTAAAGACTCCACATCAACATTTCATCTAACTGTTTTAACAGCTTTTAATGGTATTTACCTAGATCTACTGTTTCATTCAGGACTGTCAAACGGTGGTGTTTTAGTTCTATCATTCCTTATTCATTTGGTAACTGGAATTTTTCTGTAGGGAAGAACTTTCTTCCCTTGACTGTTTGGATACCCTGACGCACCAATTGCTCAGAATTCATTCTTCCCCTTTATTGATCACTTCTCAGAAAAGGAGGCTGTTTCTGCAAATCCTGAGTATGATTTTGAGCTTTTTTTGAGACTCATAATGAATTATATGATGTTACCTTATTTTGTGCATCTCATTCCCTTGAAGTAATAACACTGATTTTTTTTTAAAAAATATAAACATTATCTTTTACTTCTCTTATATCATCACTTCTAGTATATTCTTATTCCATCCCAACCAATCTTAAATATCATAAACTCATCACTGATTCCATTCTCCATATTACTTATTTTTAGCTATAACAGTGTAATTATTCTATTAATAGTGAAGAATCAGTCTTTTGTCAGTCTTCTGGATATTCATTGTGAGGAGAAATGTCTTCTCCTGGGGATTTTTTAAAAAAATGCCTATTCAGGGAATTGGTTTAGCACTTATTGAGTCCTGTATAATCCATACATCAATATCATGGCTTATCATACAAGGCAAAATGTATCTCTCTTGTTTGGGAAACTGTGGAGGCATTGTTATTTTAAAGACAATATGAGAGAGGATCAGAAAGACTGTGTATGTGTGAATTTGTGTGTGATTTCAGTGATTAGTCCTGCTTGAATATTTAAAAAACTTTAGATGCTTATAAAATATTGAGTCAAAAGCCCAAGAAACTCTGAAAATTCCTGGATGTGGTCTTCTTTGCTATTATGATGAAATCTAATTTATTACTACAAGGAAAGTCCTGGTAAAACAGAGAACTTAAGGTACTTTTTGCACTACATTTTTATCAGTTGAAAATATATGGTAAATAAAAACTGGCTCTTCAAAATGCAAATCGCTACCCCTCACCCCACTTTTATCACCTTAATACTTTCTGTCTCTACACTATGACTCTCCGCACGTGTGTCTAGCTTCATTTCCAATCCTTCATATTTCTCATTCACAGGAACACTGAGCTAGCAGGATTTATGCAAATCATCCACCAATGTGCCATCCAACAGGCAAATGATCCTGATCTGAACATCGTTCTGCTTCCAGCATGCATGGCAAAGTACAGGACACCCTAACTCTGTTCCTAAACCTATAGTTAGATTGAAATGATTCCATTTTGCTTAATAATATGGGAGGACATTTACATAAGCATAAGCAAAATATATTGATCATAGTATAGAAAGTACTATAGTATAGAAAATACCAAAATACATGCAGAATAAAATAAGAATCCCACATTATTACACTATACTGAGAATGCTACTCTTAACTATGTTGGCTAGGAATTGTCTTTCCCTAACAGAAGATCAATTTTTGATGATTCACCTTGATCAATTTCTGAAACTAGGTGAAAGATTTTGAAGTTTTTATAGTGTTTCATGCACTTCCTTTAAAAGTAAAAACAAATGGGCTTACATCAAATTTAAAAAAGATTGTGCAGTGTACAAAGGAAACAGCCAACAAATGAAAAGGTAACCTAAAGATTAGGAAAAACGGTAATTGCAAATATCTGTTTGATAAGAGGTTAACATACAAAACTTATTAAAATCTCATAAAACTGAACAGTGTGAAAACATATGAATTAAAAAAAGGCAAAAGACCCAAATAGACTTTTCTCAAAACAAGACATACAAACGTCCAACAAGAATTTGAAAAGATGCTCAATAACACTAATCATCAGGGAAATGCAAGTCGAAACTACTGTGAAAGATTCTTCCTAGCAATAACCTGCTAGGAAGGTTATTGTCAAAAAGACAACAGAAGCAAGTGTTGGTGAGAAAATGGACCCCTTGTCAACACTGGGAGGACACAGATTGGCACAGCCATTGCGCAAACAGCATGGATGCTGCTAAGGGAATTTAAGAATAGGATTACCATGTGACCCAGCAATCTCTCTGCTGGGTACGTGACCAAAGGAAGTGAAATCCCCTTTTTTAAAGCTATCTGCGCTCTCACCTTCATTGCAGTGCCACTCACAATAGGTGAAGCGTGGAAACCTCCCGTGTCCACTGATGGAAAAGGAAACTGGGGTGAATAACATTCAGCCTTTAACAAAATGAGATTGTGCCATTTGCCACACGTGGATGAACCTGGAGGATATCATTCTAAGTGAAATAAGCCAGACCCTGAAAGAAAAACATTGCATGATCTCACTTATATGTAGAATTTTTTAAAAGCTCTATTCAGAAATAGAGAGTAAAAAAAACAGCTGTTACCAGCGATGGGATTGGGAGGGAGTCATAGGGAGGTGTAGGTCAAAGAGTACCACGTGACTAACATCAGATGACCAAGTCTGATGTTGTAATGTACAAGAAGAATACGACAGCTAATAATAGTGCATTGCGTTCAGGACTTTTGTATATGAGATTATCAGTGCTCTTAATACAAGAGAATAAAAAAATGTGAGATGGGTAAAAATGTGAGATGATGGACGTGACGTGTTGTTTCCACTGAGTAACCAATTCACATTTATGCTACATTGTGACATTATGTTGTATACCTTAAACATACAATGAAATTTATTTATAAAAATAACTGTTATTTATGATCTTAACATGTTAGAAAACCAAGATCATTAAAGTTGAACCAAAACTTTACTTTTTGAAATTCCTACGTATATTCCCAGATCTTTCCTATGTATCAGTACGTAAAACATTTTAGGTTTTTTTTGTTTTTCAAAAGAAGGTCCTTTTATTATTTTCATAAATAATGGGGGAAACCTAGAGAAGTGGATTTTTTTCTGAGTTAACTTCTTTGTTATTATTTTTTTTATTTTTACAGACTGCATTTTGATTCCTTATACACAAATGGGGTACACCTTTTTGTTGCTATGGTTGTGCATGATGTAGATTCATACCATTCATGTAATCATACATGTACATAGGGTAATAATGTCTGTCTCATTCCACCATTTTTCATATCCCCCTCTCATTTCCCTCTACATAATCTAAAGTTCCTCCATTTTTCTCTCATCCCCCACTCCCCACACCCATTACATATCATCATCCACTTATCAGGGAAAACATTCAGCCTTTGGTTTTTTGGGGCTTAGCTTATTTCACTTAGCATGATATTCTCCAATTCCATCCATTTATCTGCAAATGCCATAATATTATTCTTCTTTATGGTTGAATAATATTCCATTGTGTATATATACCACAGTTTCTTTATCCATTCATCTGTTGAAGGACATCTAGGATGGTTCCACAATCTAGCTATTGTGCATTGAGCTGCTATAAACATTGATGTGGCTGTGTTACTGTAGTATGCTAATTTTAAGTCTTTTGGGAGTGGGACAACTAGGTCAAAAGGTGGTTTTTATTACAACTTTTTATTTGTTCTGATTAATTATACATGACAGTAGAATGCACTTTGATACATCATACATAAATGGAGTATAATTTCCCTTTCTTCTGGTTGTACATGATGTAGAATCACACTGGTACTATAGTTATATGTATAGGGTAATAAAGTCCGATTCATTTTACTACCCTTCCTACCCCATAATCACTCTGCTCCCTTCACTCCCCTATATCTAACCTAAAGTAACTCTATTCTTCCCTAGCCACCCTTGCTCTTGTTGTGAATTAGCACCTGCATATCAGAGAAAACATTTGGCCTTCAGGTTTTGGGAATTGGCTTATTTCACTTAGCACGATATTCTTCCACTCCATCCATTTACCAGAAAAGGCCACAATTTCATTTTTCTTTAAGACATCATATGCATGTGTGTATATATATATACATATATATCTATATATGTGTGTGTGTGTATATATATATATATATATGTTTATATATATATATATGATGTGGGAACCAACCTAGATGCCCTTCAACAGATGAATGGATAAAGAAACTGTGGTATATATACACAATGGAATATTGTTCAACCATAAATGTGATATATATATGCATATATATATATCACATTTTCTCTATTCATTCATCTAGGTCGGTTCCATACTTTAGATTATGAGTTGAGCTGCTATAAACATTGATGTGGCTGCTTCACTGTAATATGTTAAGTGTGAAATTCTTTGAGTTTTGAAATATCATTAGAGAGGTAGGGCAGAAGTGATCCTCTGACTACAGGGTGTGGGTCACCAGTTTTAACTCTTGTTAAAAAATTGTGAGTTTCTTTTGCTTATATGAAGCAGGGGACAAGTGTCTCCTTACTGCACACGATGTAAGGGGACCCTTTCTTTGAATGGGAAATTAACTGGATGATGATCAGGGTCCTTCTATTTTTTTTTTAAAAATGACTATGATTCTATGTTTTCCCTCTTTAAAATGCCTAAAGGATATGAATAGACATTTTTCAAAACAAGAAAAATAAATTATCAACAAATTTATGAAAAAGTGCTCAAACTCTTTGGCCATCAGGGAAATGCAAGTCAAAGCCCCAGTGAGATGTCATTTCTCCCCAGTTAGAAAGTCTGCAGGGGTGCTGGCAAGGATGGAGGAAAAAGGGGACTCTCACGCACTGTTGGTGGGAATTTAAATGAGTACAGCCACCATGGAGAAGAGTGTGGAGGTTCCCTCAGAAACTGAAGTAGGTGTACCATATGATCCGGCTCCCACTTCTAAGTAAGCAGTCAAAAGAAGTGATGTCAGCCTCTCAAGGAGATACCTCCAGACCCATGTTTGTTGCTACACTACTCACATTAGCTCCCATATGTAATCAATCTAGATGCCCAACAAGAGATGAATGGATAAAGAAGATGTTACATATATACAGACAGATAATGTAAAAATATTATATGTATACACACACAATAGAATTTTATTCAGCTATGGATGAATTGTATCCTATCATTTGCAGCAAAATAAATGGAATTGGAGGACATTATGTTAAAATAAATGTCAGAGAAAGACAAATACCACATTATGCAACAATGTTTTAAAAAGTTGATCACAGTTGGGCATGGTGGTGGTACACTCTCGTAATTCCAGAAGCTCACGAGGTTGAGAGAGGAGGATCACAAGTTCAAACCCAGCCTCAGTCACTTAGCAAGGCTCTAAGTAGCTTATTGAGATCCTATCTCAAAATAAAACATAAAAAGGGCTGTGGATGTGGTTTAGTGATTAAGTGTCCCTGGGTTCAATCCCTGGTACAATAAAAAAAAAAGTTGACCAAAATATATAATGGTGAATGCTGGAGGCTGGGAGGGGTTGAAGTGAGGGGCAATAGTGACAGGTGCCCAACCACAGGTAAGTGGAACTAATAAGCTCCAGTGTCCTGCAGAATGGTGAGGCAACCATAGTTCACAGTCACCAATTATATATTTTACAAATAACTAGAAGAGAGGAGCTTGAAGCCTCCAAACACAAAGTAATGATAAGGAGCTAGAAATGCTAATGGTCCTAATTTGACCAGTACACATTGTATACATGCATGGAAATATCACACTGGACCCTGCAAATGTGAGTAATTATGATGGGTTAATCAAAAGATTTATAAATGTTCAAGAAAATGGAGTATTAATTATCCTGATTTGATCCATAACACACTGCATACGTATATCACATTATCATGTTGTACCCCATAAGAGTACAATTAAAATAATTAATAAAAGTAAAATGTCATTATTTTAGGGCAACAATCATTCATAGCCATGTGATATCTCATCATGGTTTGCTGCTTTACCCACTGCAGTGAAGCACACTGAGAGCTGCATTTGGTGCAGTTTGGAGGCTTCTGAACTCATAGAATCACACAAGGTCAGTGCTACAAGATGCATGATAGATCAACCAGCCCAAGGGTGCTTCAACCCTGAGTCCATGACTGAGCCTGGATGGTGGTTCTAAACCCAGTGAAACAGATCCATAGATTTCACCTGCTATTAAAGTGTCTGATCAAAAGATGAGGAGAAACACCAATATACAGGATTTTCTAGACTTTTGAAAAGATTTATTGATTACTGGCTATTAACCAGATTCTAATATGAGTAAATATCCTATGGGTAATCAAAGCTGTCAATAAGTTGATGGTATGATGCATCTTGGAAGTACCTAATGTTTATAAGAGAAGGCAGAGAAATAAACAAGCAACAATAACAAAGCATGGTTATCCTACAATAAAGAAACACAAAGGGTTGGGAAACTCAACTTGGGTGCCTATCTTAGCCTGGGAGGTTCAGGACAAAGTATTGGAGCACTGGAAGGAGTAACATGGAAGGTTCTGTTTGGGGCTGAGTAGTAATCGACCAACTGAAGAGGTTCCTATCTCCCCCAAATAGTGAAGACCATGGAATATATCAGCACTTTCAATTAACATAGTTAGCATAGGAAGAAACTGAGACCCAAATATTCAGTAAATCTTTCTTCAGTGATTTCAATGGAGCAGATATTGAAGAAATTTTGACATATGAAAATGAATGAGTGAACAAATTTTAAAAACAAAGACCCTTCTGTTGCAGAAAATTGACAGTGTTCATTTCCCTCTTATCCACACTTACTGAATCCTGGGAATACAATATAGCAACATCATGAGTGGAATCTATTAATCAATCTGATGAAGTCATCCTTTCCTGGGTTGTGGCTTTGGCTGGCTTGGTCCAGTTCTTTTCTGTTGGGAGTGGTCCTGTTCCTATATGCAGGCTCACTCTGAACACATGTAGTTTGGACAAAGAGGTAGAGAACTCAGTGGCCACTCCTTCAGGACTCAAATAACCTATCCTTTCTCTGTGCAGGGAAATATTACTATTATAACCTCAAATTCTAAAGGACTTCTGGGGTCACAGTTCTTGTTCATACTTCATGACAAATTTCCAGGTCAAATCTTTTCAAGCTTTCTTTTAAAAAAATTCAGTCATTGAAATATTCCCTTGTTCTCCCTTTCTACTTTCTCATGACACATACTCATTACATGATTATATTACTCCAAAACTCTGAGACACTCACTTCTAAGAAAATGAATATTAATAATAACTGTAATTGCATGTTAAATAAAACTTTTTCTGTCATCTCTTAGATATTTGGGTACCAAGTGTCCAAAAATTATAAAGAAAGGTATTAGACACCTAACTTGCAAGACTTGCTAAAATTTGGTTGAAACCTTAATTAGGATGCTCTGGGTAACTTATACCAACTGGGGCAATTTTGAGAATGAAAGGGGTTACTGTTAGTAATTACAGGAGGTCAAGTGATGCAAACTAGAATATACATTCAGCTAACCCTTAATCTCAACATCCATCTCTAGTCAAAATGAGAGCAAAGGAGTGTTGTTAGCCCCTCAAGCTAAATGAGGGGGAACCCAGGTGTGATCAGGATAATTTTTTTCCTTGCCACCCAGATGACTGTTGGGATAAAGGAACAGTAGTTGGGATATATCACCCCCAAAGATATTCCTGCATCCTAATTCCCGGACCTGGTGAATGTGATCTCATTTGGAAAAAGGGTCTTTGCAGATGTAATTAAAGATCTTGAGATGAGATCATTTGGGATTACCCAGTTGGGTTCTACTTCTTACGATAGAAGAAGAGAGGAGAAATCTGTGTGGAGACACAGGCAGACGCTGGGATCATGCTGTCAGGAGGCAAGGGAGGCCCGGAGCCACCAGAAGCTTCAAGAAGAAGGGAAGCATTCACCTATAGGGTCTTTGAATGGATCATCATGCTGCTGGTGCCTGATTCTATACTTGTGTCTACAGAATTTAAGAAAAAAAATAAATTTCAGAGAATAAATTTATGCTGTTTTAAGCTACTAAGTTTGTGGCCATTTGTTGTGGAAGTCCCAAAAACTAGTATACAGGCCCAGGCCAATACCACAAGGGAGCACAAGAATTCTTGGAATGTTATTGTTCCTGTAAGTTTGGGGTTATAAAGTCTGTTCCTGCCTCCTGCAAGGCCAAGTCAAGGAGAAAATGCTACAATCAGATCCCTATCTGCAGTTCCTGGAGAGCAGGGCAAGGATACACATTTTCTTGGAACTAAGTGCACTTTTCTGAGGGAAACCAGGTTGGGTCCCTAATGAAAGGGCCATTCTCAAGAGCACTGATTTCAACAACTTCCAGAATGTACTCCTAGGGCCAGAGCCAAGGAAGTGTATTAGCCATTTACTTCTGGGAAACAAGTCATTCCAACACTTAGCAACATAAAATAGAAACTATTTAAGATCTCACACTATTTCTAAGGGGCAGTTCAGCTAGGTGGTTCTGGTTTAGTCTTCTCTAAGGTTGCACTTCAGTGGTCAGCTGTGACTACACTCATCTGAAAGCTTGACTGGCGATGAAATTCTGTATTCAAACTCACCCACTTGGCTGTTAGAAGATGCCTTCAGCCCCTGATCATGTTGGTCTCTAGGAAGGGTTGATTTCATCATAGCCACGACAGTTGGCTTCCCTAAATCAAGGAAAGAGAGAGAGAGAGAGAGAGAGAGAGAGAGAGATATTCCAATATGTTTTATAATCCAATCTTACAAATTATTTACTATCATTTCAGTTGCATTCAATATCAACCCTGCTACAAGGTAGAACTGACTACACAGGGCTGAATACCAACAGGTGGGAATCACTGGGTTCACTTGACTGGCTAACAGGTAAAATGGGAAGGGGCCAGAGAGAGAGAGAGTATGGTAGTGATCAGGGACTAATGTAGTTCAGTACTTCAGGAGGTAACCTGAGGTGGTGGTGGCACCTGGGTGGGTTTCCTAAAACCTATGAAGTCTTCACAAAGAGAAAGAGAAATTGATGGTACCTAATATGATGAAAGGCATTTAGCATCAAAGAAATAATTGCAGATGGTACCTGCAAAGTAAAAGAACAATAATCCCTTTTCTTTAAATGATTCATTTTCTCCTTTCTTTCCTTTTACCATCATCATCCCTCCATGAAGGAGTCAGAAGCCACAAAAGTAGTAGAGAGAATAAAATTTTTAAAAAAGAAAGATAGAAGAAAAATATTGATAATGCCCCTTGCTTTAATTCTAGTGAGCAAAAATACTAAAGAGGTGTGAGTTGGTGGAAAGTAGATCCTGTGACTTTGGTTTGGCATTCCTACTTTTAATTATAAAGGGTCATATTCATAGGTAAGAGTAAAGAGAAAGGTGTAAGACTGGTCCCCAGCAATCAATCCCGGTTTACCTTCCTCTATTCCTTCTTCCCCTTTGCCTCCTTGTTCTCTAAATGCTATAATCATTTAGCCTTTCCTGACCAACATAGTGGAGAAGTTTCTGCTCTTATACACTTCTGGTAAGTTTCAGTACAGCCAAGAGCCCAAACCCCAGGGCTTTAGCATGGGGTGTTTCCCTCTGCTTTCATCAATATGGACAAAGTTAATGCATGTGACAAGGACAGGCAAGTTCAGAAACAGGTTCCTTGGACTAAGGAGAGAGGGTTACAGGCAATCTGTGCTCAGGCTTGTCCAAGTGCAGAAGCTGCTGAAAGACCTGAGAGAGATTTCATATTCAAGGTGCCAACATTGATCAGAATAGGCGAAGCAGTGAAAAGAATCTAGAACTAAAAGTCAAGAGTGGGTGTTCGTCCCAGATCTGCTCCTAATTTGCAATGCAACCTAGGTCAAGTCACATCATCCTTCTAGTCTCCAGGGTCTTCATTTGCAAAAATCAGCACTAGCAATTGACAAGCTAATTCCAAAATTCATCTAGAACAATGTCTTCCTACCCTTTTGTCATTATCATTATTATTATTAATATTATCATCACCCTCGGGAGCCCTTTAATAAATTTTCTATGAAACATTAATACCACTGGTATACAATATATGTGTTGGTTCTTTTGCATAAGAATGTAAAACTTGTTCACTCCCAAGAGCTAATTTTTACTTTCTTAGAGGTGATGTCACCCACAAGAAGATAGCATCTCCACTTTTAAACATACGTGATCTAGAATTAAAAATACAAAAAAAAATTAGAAAATACAGAACATGAATGATGAAAAACCACTTTCCCAACCTAACATCAAAACAGGATAAAAATTTAATTAATTACAAGAATGTGTTGGCACATCAATAGACAATAGAGCAGATCTTAAAATAGCTTCACATATATATGGAATATTTAGCAATTCATTTCAATCATCTTGGCATCTCAGAATCAGTTAACAAAGAGGAATTATTCACAAAGCAATTGGGGGGAAATAGTGGCTCATTTGGGGAAAAAAGCTAGATCCTTATACCAACTACATAAATAAATTGTAGGTAGATTGATGAGTTCAATTGATTGAGTCCAAGAAAAATTTACAAGCATAGAGAAAATATGTTTTGCATGTTATTTTTTTCTATTCTTTCATTGGGCTTTTTATCTTTTTATTTTAGAGTGGCTTTTTAAGTTTGTCTTAGAGTCCTTTCATGTCATTCGAGTATACTCAGTTCTCCAGGGGCTTTCGTTCTGGGATCATGGGTGCAGGCCCTGTCTTCTTCTCTCAGGGTGGTTTCTTATTTCTCACAGTTTGTCACTTTTTAGTGTAAGCTCCTCTTTGACAGGTCTGTGCCCTGGCTTATGGAAGCCCAACTTAGTGTTTTTGCATCTGTTTTGTCTGGGCCTCCAGGGGCTCTGGACTCAGATCTATGTTAATTCATTCTTGTTTGGGGATCCCATATCACATGGATCATGTAAATTCATATCCTGCAAACACACACAGCAGAGAGGTTTCCGTTTCTCCTGGTGACCTTTTTGTTTTCACTGAAAGCCTGGAAGACAGAGAAGTTCTCCCTTTCTGAATTGGAAGGTCTTCATGGATTCCAGCTTCATGACAGTTCTCAGCTGTGGCCACCTGCCTCTCACAGAGGTCTTGAGAGCAGTGAAAAGAACCCACATGTGAGTTGAGTGATGTGGACTGAACGCTGTGTCCCCTTGTAATGAGCCTCCAAGGAGATGGTATTACGAGGTGAAGAGTTTGGGGCATACTAGGCATGAGGGGGCAGCCCTCATGATCAGGGCTAGAGCTAGTTCCACCATGTTAGAACAGAGCAAGGAACTGTCATCCACAGTCATTCACCAGACACCAAATCTACTTTGGGCTTGGATTCTCCAGTTCTAAAAGTGTGAGAAATAAATGTCCTTTGTTTGTAAGACACTCAATTGTGATTTTTTTTTTTTTTTTTTTTAGCATTCAGCATGAAGACATGGGGTGTGGTTGGAGCAAAATGCAAAGTTGCCGTGAATCATGGCAGTCCAGGATGTTCATTAAACTGATAACACGGCTCTTAAAAATATTGCAGAATGTTGACTCTAATAAAGGGTCTCCTGATAAGTGGAAAAATAAGTCATACAACAACATGTATAATACAATCTACTTGTATAAAAGCACATTCTTAAGAATTATTTTTAGCAACTCTGGGCCCCAGTTTCCCCCACCTTCATCGGTAAAAACAGGGCAATAATGATAAATTGTTTATTGTAAAGATCATGAGTTGATCTAGGTGACACTTATAAAATAGTGTCTGGCATTTGATTAGTACTATGAATTCTTTTTTTTTATTTACTTATTGATTCATTGAACACCAATGGAGTACAGCTATTGTTTCTCTGGTTGTACACAAAGTAGAGTCACACCATCTGTGTGTTCATACATGTACACAGAGCAATGGTGTCTGTCACACATTCTGTTATTACTCTTACCCCCCCACCCCGACCCCACCCCTCCCTTCCCTCTATGTGAGCTATCCTTCCTCCATTCTTGCCACCTAGTACTATGAATTCTTATTATTCTCTCTATTGAAATCACAGAGAAGGACCTGGACAGATGTTTACCCAACTGTTTATGGCAATTATCTCAGGACTGAGAAGTATGATTGGGTGAAGAAGTAAAGATTCAATTTCAGTTTTGCTATAAAGAAAAAAGAAACATGAAGATTTTAGTGTTGCTAAAATATTTATGCAAAAAATGTATTCATGAGCTGTGTGTTTATTTATGAAATAAAATAGAATGATTGTTGGAGTGACAATCACATGACCTTCCCACAGTGGCCTTCCCTGGATCTTACAGCACTGCTGGCTTTTGTGCCTCTTACCCCTTCCCTGCTGATGTTAGCAAGTCCTTGCTTTATGGCCCTACACCCTGAGTTCTCTTGCCCTGAGCAATTTTGTCTTTCCATGCAGATGATAGGCTACCTCATGTGGGTACCCCTCAGCATCTCCATTTGTATGTAAACCACCATAAGTGCAATTGGCAATTACAGCCAATGTCTAAGCGAACTATTAACTTAAGGCCAGAGTGTAGATATATCATCTCCTTTTAAACTCGGAAATGGATTAAATCCTCCAGGCTTCCTTGGCCATGCTTGCTCCTGAGTCTCCAACAGAATCTCCATCACAATCTACCTTTGAGGTCTCAAATAGCAAAAATAGCAATAGTCCACTTTTAGATGTTCCCTAGATGAATCAACAATGTTCTCCTTAGCTCTTCTCCAACTGTTTGGTCCCTTTTGCACTCTCTCTTGAGGACATCAAAGAACTTCTGTTCATGTGAGTTTGTGTCTATCTGTTTGCAATAAGAGAACATAAAGCCAAGAAAAGTTTGAAATAGTCATTAATTATTTCCTTTAAAAATAATGGTTCAAATCAATCAGACAAAAAATTTCAGGTAAAATAATAAGAAACATTAGCATAAATATGTTTAATGAAAATAATGTATTTTTTCAAAACAAAAATGTCAGGAGTGTGATTTTGTTTTAGATTACTGTAAATTTCCTTTATATCTGGTTTAATGGAAGAATTGAGGATTCT
>JAJEJO010000455.1:1246406-1302977 GCA_020662805.1 Glaucomys volans | reverse complement strand
AGGAGGAGGAGGAGGAGGAGGAGGAGGGAGAAGAAGAAAAGAGAAAGCCCCAACTTGATGTCTTGCCCTTTCCTCTAGAGTGAATACCACAAGGGCAGCATGAATCCCTGGATGTGGAGTGGAAAAGTCGTAGTTCTGCCACAGGGATATTAAAGAAGACCAAAGGAATAGATGATGGTAAGAAGCAGTAAAAGGAGGCAATGCATTTGTGTGTTTATTACTTTTGTTTTAAATTCAAATTATTTAATTGCAAGTTTATAACATTTAATTTTTAATTATGGCTGTATTTGGGAACTGGCTTCAGATAAATTTCCTGAAGTTTTAAAATGCAGCCATACAAGTTGGCACTAGCACACAAAAACAAAATTCACCAAAATGTGATGTAAAATGAATCAAAACCACCTCACTGAGAGGGCCGCAGGGGAGGAGGGATTGGCACCTGATTCTCAATGAGATCAGGTGATTGAAGTCAGAAGGTGTAGGACTGCTCCTGGATTCTGCCCACGACCACCCTGAAAAGCCTAGATCTGCAGCCCCATCTCCACCTACCTTTGGCCCCTGGGTACTGAGGGTGCAGGTGAATGTCATAGGGCCATGCAGGGGATGGAGGAGAGGGCCTAGCTATAAAAACCAATCTGTCTGTACCTCCTTGCCCCCTTCAAATTGCACTCAGCCTCAAATTGGCCTCCATCTATGGCCTATGGCATTCTACTCCAGCTAATACACACACAGGTATTCCACCCAAGACAACCTACAGCCCCTTCCTACTCCACTCCTTCCTCCCTTCACCTGCCAGGCCTGCTGCTAGCCTACTCTGTGTCCAGCACAGCCTCACAGATGGAGTCTGACTATGGTATATAAATATGAAATGCCACCCGAACAGACCCAGGGAACACATATCCATACATTTATCATACAATATATCTGAAATCGATGCTATTATTAACAGTATTATAGGTCCTATAATTCATACCATATGTAGGATGTGTATTTCTTACTGCACAGATGGCTTATCTTGAATTATCCATAAATTTCCTTTAAAGCCAGAAGAGTTGGTTTCCTATTTTGGGTGGTACGATCTGAATTTTCAAGTCCCTTCCTCGGAAATCATCACACATTGCCAAAGACATCTGGTCACTTACCTGGTAAATATAGGACTCGCCATGAAGTCATCCTGCCGCATGACCACATATACCAGGTTTGCCAAACTAAGTTCTGCAAAGCCACGGAACAGAATCTGACCTAACTGTCCCACTTTCTTTCCATTCTGACTTCCTAATAAATTCGTCCTGCCTATGGAGAAGTCACTTTATTCACTGGTCTCACAACAACCTAAATGCATGGATGCTTGTTTTATTTACTTACCTGTAAATAAACAGTGATTTTTCTTCTTTTATATGATATCCCCAAATGGTTTTCCAAACTCAAATTCATTCCAATTTCCATAGTAATTTTTCTACCATGCACTGCCATTCCAGATTTCTGAATAGATCAATGCACAAGCAATCGATTATTGATTCTGGCTTAACTTATTGTACCCGATATATACTGATAGAGAGAGAAAATCTATTGAAGATTAAAGAAAAAATCTATTAAAGGCAAATTTTGATTTTCTGTGTTTGTCTTGCTATTAGATTCTTAGAAGAGAAAGGAATTGCAAAGCTATCTTAAAAATTTGTTCCTGGCCTGGGGTTGTGCCTCAGTGGCAGAGCACTTGCCTAGCACATGTGAGGCTCCGGGTTCCATCCTCAGCACCACATACAATAAAGGCAAGCTGTCCATCTACAACCACAAAAAATGTTTTTTTTTAAATTTGCTCCCAAAAAGAATTTTATATTTTAATTTTAGAATATTTCTAGATCTAGTGTCTCTAAACAAAAGCTTATGGTGAATTTGTTATCACAAGAGCTTGCTGAGAATTCCCAACTTTTATAACTGCCATTCGGGCTGCCATCATAAAATATCACAAACTGGATGGTTTATAAACAACAAAAATTTACTTCTCAGAGTTTAGAGGCTGGGAAATTCAAGATTAAGGTGCCATTGGATTCAGTGCCTGGTGAGAAACAACGTTCTGGTTCCCAGATAGCACCTTCTGACTATGCTCTCCTGTGGTAGAACGATAACAGGTCTCTCTTGGGCCTCTTTTATGAGGTCACTAATCCCTCATGGCCCTCCTGACCTCATTACTTCCCAGAGGCCCCACCACTTTTATTTATTTATTTATTTTTCAGTACCAGGGATTGAACTCAGAGTTGCTCTACTGCTGAGCTACATCCCACAGCCCTTTTTATTTATTCATTTATTTGTTATATATTGAGATAGGACTTCTCTAAGTTGCCCAAACTGGCCTTAAACTTGCAATCCTCCTGCCTCAGCCTCCTGGGCCACTGGAATTGCAGGCATGGATCACACATACAGGCTACATCCCACCTTCTGATAGTTTCAGCTTGGGGGTTAGGATTTCTGTATACGAATTTGGGTGGGACACAGTCATTCAAAAAACAACACTGTGGAAATCAGGACATTGAAAACTCAAATTGCTCAAGATCCAGATCCCAATCCCTAGATGCCCCCAAGTCTCCATGGTAAGAGTGGTCTGGGGCCTGACTACCGTGCAGGAGGTGAGCAGGGGTAGGGGGGATAAAAACCTTTACAGTGGATATGATTTTTTTGTTAACATTCTTTTGTTTTACATTCATCTTCACATAAGGTTTAAATAGAGGAAAACAAGTTTCAGTGGGTAAAACCCAAGGGAACATTCATTATCAAAGAACAAATCCCATGGATATCAAACTGAACCTCCGGGGCCCATCATGAAATCAATATATCTCTGCTTTTTCTTCCTTTTGTATTTTCAGTTTATAATAGCAATAAATATACTGGTGTGTGAAACTTACTGGAGTATAATAACCACTGGCCCTTCTGACCAGAAGCTGAACCATGAAACCTCCCCCTTCCCATGGTCATCAGCCATGACAACATTGCAAGCCTTGACTATTAGTCCCCAAATGACATTTAATTATAGATCTAATTGAAGGTCTCTTGGCTGTTCTTCTAAATTGAGACACTCTTCGAGGTCTTTCTGAAATGATTCTGGGGAAGGTATGAGCCACTAAGCCATTGAAGACACAGCACACCCATACTTTAGGGTTATCTTCGTGGGGAACAAAAATCGCTTAGCTGATATTTCTTTGTCTAACCTTTCCCCTTCAAAATCAGGAAATATAGAACTATGCTCAGCGCTGCAGAATCCAAATCATATCAGAAAAACATCTGCCAAAAGGTGTTTTCTGCAGACACAATCAAGTGTACATCCCACACATGCGCACACTCGCGCACACACACACACACACACACACACACACAAAGTGTTGCTGTTTGCTCTCAATGCTGTTTTGGATTCTATGAAGCAGCAAGGGTGAAGGTCTGACAGATGGTTATTAAGAATGTCAAAAGAATAGTTGGATGTTATTTATTCATTATTGCTCATCACATAGCTTGCTTTCTTTTCTATTTTTTTTTTCACTAATTTATTTTAATAAGGACTTCTCAAGGGTCATGGTAACGATTTACTTTTTCCTCTAATGAAGTTGTTCCCATGTAATGTAATTGTCTCAGGTAATTCTCAATTTGTGCTCTTTTACATGAAAATTTGTAATACATCTTTGTTTTCCACTTGACAATTCAACCTTTGAAATACCAAATTACTTATATATAATGATACATCTTCTATAGTCTTTTCCATATAAACTTCAGGAAAAAGGGGGTGGAAATTTTATCTTTTTCATCAAATTTCTGCCATCTAAAATGGGCCTGGCAGTTAGTAATCACTCAAATACTTGCTCAGTGACATTCAAATATATAGTTACAGATTTGCTTTTTATAACTATATTGACCTGTCAAATATTTATACATGATGTTTTACCAGCAGGTATAATCAATACCTTTCTTTTTCTCTGGGCCTGGAGATCAAATGGAACCCAGGGCACTTCACACTGAGCAACATCACCAGCCCTTCTTATGTTTTATTTTGAGACAAGGTCTTACTAAGTTGCTGTGGCTTCACTAAGTTGTTGAGGCTTGTCTCAAACTTGTGATCCTCTGGCCTGAGCGTCCCAAGTGGCTGGGATTACAGGCATACACTACCACACCAGGCTATCAATATCATTTTTAAATACTTTTATTCATACATTTGTGCCCTTGAATAGAAACTTTTAGACAAAGAAAGGGTAATCTAGGCAAATAAAGTGATTCTACCTAACATATTATGAAAGAAAGAAAAAAAGTTTTCTGAGATTTTTGCCACTTTCAAATGAGCCATTATTTTAAATAATCAACTTCTATACCTGCAGGTTACCTTTACCTTACTCTTTTTAAAAACATTTGATAGATATTTTTCAACATTCACTCTGATGATGGACGGGGCCAGTTTCTTCCACATGTAACATGGGGGTAATTGCTATTCCTATCCCACACGGTTACTGGAAAGATGAAAATCAATGGGGTCTCTGGGGCCTTTGGCCTGTGCTGGACAAGGTAGAAGGGTTCCCTAGAGAAGTGGTCCTCACTGCCTTGTCCCTATCCTTTTCTCTTTCCCCAAAGCCTCACTCTCCTGACAGGCTGTAATCAACAACTGTGGCAGATAATGCTGTCCAGGGGCTGATGAAGGGTTTCCCCGGCATCTCAGGCTGGAGATATGAAGAGCAGATGGACTGCTGCCAAGCAGCTGAGTGATGATCTCAAAGCAAGAACTCAAGGTCTCACTGTACCCGCACACCACTCGGGTGGTTTCACAGGCCTCGAAGGTGTTCAGTTTCCAGTGAAATCGCTCACTAACTGTTTTTTTCACTTTATGAAAGAATGTGAAGGCCTAATTCGCCCGGGGGATTCAGGCATATTGCAAAGACACTGTTGACTCCCACCCCTGTGCCTGCCATCTCACAGTCACCACTGGGACAGCATGGCCCAGAGAGATGGCAGTACCTGGCTTTCCCCTTTGACGGCTTTGCTGACAGTTTAAAAGCCAAGGAGCCCACAGGAGCAAAACAGAAAAGATTATTTGAAATCTGCCTCTGTGATCAGGAGAGACTTCAAAGAAGAAGGGCATCTTGTCCTTTTCTGGTCTCACATAAAGGTACCTATGCAGGTACCTAGGAGAGGGACGGGCAATTACCTCAAGGCCCCGTCGCATCCTGTGTGTCTGCTTCTCACTGCTTTATTTAGTCTTTTAGTTTAAGAAAAATGAAGCTTAACACTTTCCTTGTAAATAAAGAAAGTGAGCCAGTGTTCCTCAGGGACCAAGCAAATGCAGGATTAAATTGCAACTGAAAGATCTTATGGAATAAACCAAAAGAATTATTCATAATGCAATGTTGTTAGATGTTAGGAGAATGAGTCCTCTATGTCCTGCAAGAAGGTTGTAGAAATTATAATTATTTTTTTGTCAACTCAGCAATTAGACTATCAAACAGTTGATCTCCTATTATTAGCTTAATTAATAATCAACCTTTTGTCACATAATTATTTTCCTTCTTTCTCTAAATGGACAGTCTGAGAGCCCAGGTCTAACATCAGAGGTCAGAAGAAGGACTTTGCTTCTCTAGTCCCAGGCTGCCTTTTCTTTAGCTATTGGAGGTGCAGAAGGGTAGTGCAGCGTTTGGGATTTGAAATCACATACCTGAATTTCAGAACCTTGTTGACTTATAAAAATGTGATCTAAAAACATATGGTCTTAGGTATATTACTTAAAGTCATTGATTGTCTGTGTCCTCATTTATAAAATGATAAAGATCACTGTCCTTACTACCAGCTCCCAAGACTGACATCAAGGTAGAAGTGGCATTTGAAAACTGAGCATGAAAGTAGAAAACCATCAGTTATTATCTTTTCTCAAAGTGAAAATTATTTTCTTTAAAAGGTAACAAATTAAATAAGTACTTATTAAGCAACTTTTAATAACAGGCCATTTTCCAACTCAGAGAAATGTGTGTCTGTGAATGTGAATTCCATCCATTCTCCCTGAATGATGCTATGACCTAAATGACACTGGTGCAGGCACCTAGCACAATGCTGACAACACAGGGCACAGGCATTGTGCAAAAGTGGAAGAAGCAGCAATGGTCCTCCCTTCCAGCCTCTGAGATGTCATCCTCCTTCTTCAACTTGCCCCCTGCCCCAAACTAAATGTTAATCCTCATCTGGGCAATCACACTGAAACAAACTCAACTCCCTGGCCATAAGGGTGGACCAGCAGAGGACAGTTAAGAAGCTTCAAAATGCTCCATAAATGCTGATGAGATCTGTTGACTGGGCTCAAAGCTACATCAGTAATGAGAGGGTGTAAGGAGACACTCAGGTGCTATAAAGATGGTGTGTCTATGCTGTTGGATGTTACGGACTCTGTTGTAAGAAGTCAGAGGAACAAATCCAATCTCTTTGGATGTGAACATTGCCCTGCTTTATTTGATCATTTTCAGGCTTTAAGAATGAAAATCATTTTTATTAGCTTTGTTCTCTAATATGTTGATATAGAGACTTCACCAGCCCTGGTCCCCAAATTCAATTTCTGAGTTCATTCACATTTACTCCTAATAAATTTAGCTAATTAGATTACATGTGCTGTTTTATAAATGGCAGGCTAAAGCAATTTGCTTAATTCTAAATTTAATTATTTTTCTTTTTTATTTAGAGCAAATTGTGGAAAACTTACCATGTCAGTACTTTGGGGAGCTTACCATTAATAAGATTTAATCCATTGACTTCTACAGGCTTTTCTTGTTGGTCTGTGACAAATTGGGCCTTGTTGGTATAAGGGGACTTGGCCTCATGAAAGAAGACCATCATTAGCGTAGTGTTCTTGAAATTATGCAATTTTGAATGTTCCCAGTAAGACTTAGGGGTGTTTATGAAGCATCTCCAACTCTCTGTGCTTCCATCTTTTTAAAATTCCATAACTATCTTTTGCTAGTTTCCCCTGTCCTCGTGAGGTTTAGATTTGGGTGTAGCTGTGACAGACAAAGAAGCAAAGTTAGCTATCAGTTCCAGGAGACAGGGCAGGAGAAAAAATAAAATCTCTATCAGAATTCCAGTAACTTAAAAAGGTTCAAGTGTAGCCCAGGGAAACTTCCAGAACTTTGGGTCATCTCAAGAAGGATGGGAAGACCAAAGTCTCAATACTTTCATGCTGATTGTACTTTTCACTTCCGGGACACTCAGGGAGCTTGGGACTATCACATGCAGTATTTTTTACAGTACAAGAAACTACTAGAGGAGAAAGAAAGGAGAGCTCTTCTCCAAAAGAGCAATTGTTTTTCAGTCCCACAACATTTGAAGAGTAGTGGCACAGGGGCTAAAAAGCTCAAGTAACTCTTTTAAGGGGTGCATAGTGTGTGGCTCAGTTAACAAATGAAAACTGTGACCCACATGCTACTTTTCCAGTGCTCTTTCTACAATTCATTAAAACTCAATGCTGTGGTGGCTGCCAAGATGAGGGTGATGACCTCAAATGCAACTTGGATGTGTGCTTCTTTTGACTTAGACTTTTGTCTCCAGAAGAGGTTATTTCATTTACTGTTCCTACAATTTTTATTTTTTGCGCTTGTGAGGGGACCACAAAATGTCACTCAGGATTAAATTTCTCCTCAACAAAGGAACCATGTAAGGAATATGCCCCTAGGATAGGAAGACAGTAAAAGCACCTTTAGTAGTTGCAGAAATAGTTGCGATGGTGGCCAATATGGAACATTCGCTATGGGGCTACCCATCCAGCCGAGCAAGAAGTACAGTCGGTTAGCCCATTGTCAGTTTGGGCTCAGCTGAACTGGATCTGTGGCTTGAGACAGAAGAAAGAGCGTCAAGAAGAAAATACCAAGACCAAATGGCAGCAATAGAGGTACAGGCCAAGTCCTGGGGTCATGCTCGAAGGTACATCCAAGTCAAGGATGGGGACACCAGACCAGGAGCCCATTCCTACTGCTTTATGGACGTGGTCACGTTTCCTCTTTATATTACTCTTAAAAGGTAAGTAGTTCAAAGGGTATTATAAACACAATTATGAAAGTGTGGGAACAGTAAAAATTTAAAAATATATTTATAATATCCCTAAAAGGTAAATATTGTACAGGTTATAAGCTCCAAATTCCTGAAACACAGAATGGTCTTATTGGGGCTGTGTTAAACCTTTTCCATAGCAAATTCTGACCTGAATTGATGCGACGCCTCTCATGGTCTTCATTTATCCTAGCTGGCATGAGAATCTGAATGTTTCACTGCAGACGTGACGTAATTACAGTGTATTTGCACAAACTTCAGTGAGGATTTTACATAAATTACAGTATACAAACCACACGAGTTACCTAAAATCTTGAAAGTCTGAAATCTGAAATATTTCTGGACCAAAGATTTCAGAGAAGAGATTAAGGACACAATTACAGATGACAAGGCTGAGGTTTCAAGAAGTTTAAAAATACTGCTTTCAAGTAGAGTCATTACCCCAACACACTTTTTGTAGACCAAGTGAGGTTCTGTGGGATCTGGAGGCAATCGATGAAGACTAGAGTTGTATAAGCAAAACTGGAAATTATTTTTGTTTTCCAAACCTCAAATACTGCTCTGACTCTAATCAAAGATTATAAAATGAAGCAAAAACAAACACAAGCAACTCCAATGTGATGATTTGTGACAGCAAAGGGGACCTATTGAGAGCCACCTCAGTCATGAGCCATTCTGGGTCTGGACAGGTTCAGTAGTGAAGGAGATCTGCTTCCAGAAATGTAACTCATAGGTTCTGGTTTTGGTATCTGGAGGACAGGGAAAAGGAAGGAGGTAACTCAGTCATTTGGTTTCCTTAGGATTGTTGATTTCAAGGGCTAAAGAACTTTCCCAAAGCAGCTTACAGCAAAGGTGGGGATGAGCTGGGGTTAATTCAAGGGTACAGGAACACCTCAGCTGCCCTAGCTCTGGACCTTCAAAATCTGGAATGTCATCAGATATTTTTTCTCCATCACTTCTCTGGGCTTCCACAGTCTCTTATCTCCTCTCCTCCCTGAGCATCTGCTTCTTACTTATTTGCACTGACTGGATTCATCTGACAGGTTCCAGCAACATGGACTTGCCAGCGGGCCAGCTCCCATCTTGTAGCCAGCTCCAGTGTCCCCAGTCATCTGACTGCAATTTCCTTCTTTGTGTTTTGAGAAAGGGAATCTGAGACATGGGGTTCCTAGTACAATGAGAGCCAAGAGGGCAGGGTCACCTCACACAGACACGGCCCCCAAGGTAACGTCATTCACAGGCGTGCCTCTCTGTCCTCCTGTCTACGGGTGGGGACTGGCAATGCCCCTAAAATAATATTTTCACTGATTGTGCCAGAAATTCTTCAAGGGCTCTACCTTGTTCATAACATTTTCCCCCCACCAGCAGCAGGATGGGATGCACTTGCCCTCTTTGTATCTAATAAATCTTCCACTGTCCTCTACCTCCTGAGATTTTTTAGCTCTGGGAACCTTGAATATCTTTCATACAACATAGTCAGTATGAGTTACTATCCAATTTGTCAGTGCTGCAGAAAGAACTCATTACAGATATAAAGATCCAGTTTTAACCCTAAACAGAGCGTCTTCAGTTATGAGGAAATGTATCTGACGATGGTATTCTGATCATTAGAAGCTCTCGTTCTGCAAAAGGTTTTCTGGGTATTGACACCATTCATAAACCTTTGTAATGAATTACTTCTGATTCATAGGACGAAAAATATATCCAAAACCTTTATGATACAAAAAAAAACTTCAATGACTATTCCCTCTTGCATAGACCACATCCATATTATCACATAAAGATTTCAAGAGAAAAATTCATGATGAACAGTCTGAGGGGCCAGAGGAAGATGCCTGTTATTGCTGAGGCTTTGTAACTTCTAGGTCATGTAAAGAAGCTTATGTGAAATAGAAAAAAATAAATTGATTGTTTTGGTATCATCTTACTCTGGCTCAGTTTAGAGGTGAATGGAGTCTTAAAAACAGAAAAAAAAAATTAAATTGCCTCAAAGGCCTTGAAAACCTACCTCAAAGAGCTTGCAATTTGTTACCAGGCTTTCTCTTGGCCTGTTGTTAAAAGCTTTTCTCTCTTTCTCTTGTTTATTCCTCCAAAGCTTACTTTGTCATTTAAATCAAAATGATTTAGATGAAGAACTTGATCGGTGAAAATAAATTTACAGGTTTTCTCCTGCACAGAATATCTTATTTTTTAAGGTGATAAACTTAAAAATATGTTCGGTTCAATACTTGTGCTTCTCATTTCTCTTTCTAAATGATGGTGTGATGTTATGTCATCTGCTGGTAAATCATGGCAGCATTTCATTCCAGAGGTGACAGGATTTTTAATGGTCCAGAAAATGACACCACATATATCAATCTGAACACATCTCACCTGCACACAGGTACAAGGCAGTGTGGACTCTGACTGATTTCTCTCCCTCTTGTTCCAATGAGTTTGGAAGGAACCCGATTGTTTTCAGTTTCTTTGCATGAAACTTCTGTTACCTGGTATGTAGCAAGGCATTAAGAGAGATGGAAGGTGAAACCACAATATTCACTGCTGCTTGTGTGATTCGGTAGGTCTGCCATACTGTGAGTAAAGAACGAATACCTGTCAATAACTGCTGCAGGGCTCCACCAATATTGATGGAAGAAAACATCAAGCATGCAAGACCCGTATGAAACACTTTCCATAAAGTTATCTTATTCTACAGCAAGTATGTAATTTCCAGTCCAAGAGTTAACACAAGACCCTATTGAGGTGCCATGAATGGGGTTAGTCAGTGAAGTTGTTTGATTCAGTAGAGTTGATTCAGCACCCTTGTGTGTTGAACAACCAAAGCATCCATCAAATTGAAACCATGTTTAAAGCAATGTTATATTTGCATGATAAATAGCAAAGATCAATCAGTGTAAGTGCCTGGAATGTGATGAAAACTCAGGAAGGAAAAAGATATAATGAGAGGTGTCCATGACCCGCATAGAGACTGCTATGGTTTAGGTATGAGGTGTGCCCCAAAGCTCATGTGTGACAATACAGGAATGTTCAGAGGTGAAGTGATTGGATTATAAGAGTTATAATCTAATCAGTGGATTAATCCACTGATATGGATTAACTGGGTGGTAACTGTAGGAAGATAGGGTGTGGCTGGAGGAAGTAAGTCACTAGGGCTGTGACTTTGGGGGTTGTGTTTTGTCTCTAGTGAGTGGAGCTCTCTTTGCTTCCTGATTGCCACGTACCGAGCTGCTTTCCTCCATCATGCCCTTGTGCCAAGATGTTCTGTCTCACCTCAGGCCCAGAGCAATGGAATTGGCCATCTATGGACTGACACCTCTGAAACTGTGAGCCTAATAACCTTTTCCTCCTCTATCTTGTTCTTGTCAGGTCTTTTGATCGCAGCAACAAAAAAGTTTGCTAAAATAGAGACCTATCAAGAAAATATTATGAAAAGATTAAAGAGAAGTCCAGAGAAGAGTCCACTTTGAAACAAGGCTCCAGTAATGGTAGCATCTCTTGACTCAGTTTTCCACATCCATGAATTTTATGAAAGTAGAAAAAAATGATTTCTGGTATCAGATGTTCACTTCAAGTAGAAAAAGAAAGAGGAAGCAGCAGACATGTTCAATATCTGAGATGAAAAAATAAGTTTTGATACATCCATATAAAATATAGTTACAAAATTATGATGATGCTATAAAAGATATTTAATGATAGGACTTAGTAAATGATGAAAATAGATTTTAGTCTCCTATGTAATGATACAGCATCTTGGTAGAAACAAAATCTGTACCCTACAATATCCATGAACAAGTGTATGCATTGGCACAGTTGTGAAAGGATATTTGCTAAAATATTAATAGTGGCAATCTCTGAATACTGAGATTATAAGTGATTTGTCTTTTTCTGATTCCCTATATTTATATTTTTCATTTTTAAAAGCTATTGTATTTTTATACCTTAATTATTCATTTATTTATTTTTATATGATGTTATGATCAAACCCAGTGCCTCACACATGCTAGGCAAGCTCTCTACCCCTGAGCTACAAGGCCAGGTCCTGTATTTGTATTTTATAAAAGAAGAATGATGTAAAACTTGTGCAAATAAAAGTTTAAAAATTAAAATCATGAGCAATGCAACATATTGATCAGACAAAGACAGAAGACATACAAGTAAAACTGTTGACAATGGATGCCCTTAGACAGTGGACTGTGAATGCTTTCATCTTCTTCCACTTGTCTGTTTTCACAATTTTCCTCAAGAAATGAACATATATCAGTTTTGTCAGGCAGGAATGAATACTCTTCATGCCTTTGCTTTGTGTGACCCAAGTTCTTCAATCATGATAAATTATGAAAATAATACACACTTACTATGGGATTCTAGCAAGACTGCTTTGAGAGTACCACTGACCTTTGTCTACTTTCCTCAGAGTTAAACCTCTTCTGAAGTCTCAAATCATAATACAGACAGTTTCCTTTCCATTTGACTTTTACTTCCTGTGTAGCTGGTCACTTACCCATGATTCATTTGGTGTCTTGTTGGCAGAGGAATAATGAGGGTGCATGGGGGGAGAGCTACAAAGAAAAGCAGGTAGAGTTCCTGACCTGAAGGAGGCTGCAATTTGCTGAGGAAAGGTTTGTCTGCAGTAATGGTTTGACTCATACGTGTGGTTTATGGAAGTGGTTTATATTAGCAGGACATGATTAGATAGCATTTCAGAGTAACATATAAGCCAGGGCATATAAATATAATGCAGAGGAGAGTAAGAGAAGTCATATGCTACCTTGAATGGCCCCACTCTATTCCTAATTCAGCTTGAAGAGGGTCAATCCACTCCTGAAGCGTCTTAAGCATCACCCAAAAGAACATGAACGTCAGAACCTTAAGCATATGCTAAGAATCACATGAATGTGAATTCTTTCCTCCACAAAAGGAACCTTTGCTAAGCAACTTCTTTGATTCTATTTATCTGGAGACTTCAGGTAATATGCCAGTCCCTGCCAACATCACAGATAGATCTTCCTGAAACTTCCACTTTACTTTAAAGAACTAAAATTAAAAAAAAAAAAAGAAGAGCTTCTAAAACAATAAGATAAACTTCAGAACTGAATTCTGGGAATTGATTAGTTCACAGATATTTTATTCGATGGCTATCACATGCTCCCATGGTCCCATGTTACATCTCTACCATCATGGAGCCTACATTCTGCTACATATGTGGGGAGACGTACATAGAAACAAATGTGTGTATATGATGTACACTGACTGGGTTAGGGTGGAAGATGGGGAGCAGGATGAGGGATCGTCTTGATGCTGGGCATTGGTCATGATTGATGGACAGGTGATTTCAAGCAGAGACCTGAAGGAGATGAGGGAGGGCATGGTCACATACCTGAGAAGATCATTCCAAGGGGAACAGCAAGAAAGGAATCCCTGAAATAAGGGTGTATTTCATGGGTTCAAGAAACAATCAGGGGTACAGTGTGGCAGAAGTTGGGTGACTGGAGGAAAAGTAGGAGGAGCTTCTGTGGGAGGTGGCAAGGACAGAATTTGGCTTTTGTGTTGAATGGGGCAAGGGGTCATTGGAGGATATGAAGCAGAAGGACTTGGACTTCCAGAGGCTCATCCTAACTGTTACACTGTGGTGGACAGTAGAAGGTGAAAGGGTTGTGATTTCTCTTACTCTTTCTATGTGGGGGCATAGAAACCAATTAGAAGGCTCTTGTGAAATTCTGAGCAAGAGATGACGACAGATTAGATGATGGCAGTTAGTGTTGAGAAACAAAGTTTGAATGTATTTATCAGCATTTTCTAGTGAATGTGGGTGTTAAGTAGACAGTTAAACTTGACTATAAAGGCTTTGTGCGAAGCAATTAAAATTTTGAATCGGCCATGTATTAAGATGGACTGGGGAGAAACAAATTTTGCATGTCTTCATTAACAGGAACTAACATCTTTGAGGAATTTCTAGCCTGGGATGACATACATGGGGTTGCACTCGCAGACCCTCTGAAGGATCCATTCAGCAGTTCTTTGACTCTGGGAGGAGAGTCCTTGGTGGCGGCTCTGCTCTGATTCTCCTTTAGCTTATCCTTTCCCATGGGGTGAGGAATCCATGAGGCCAAGAAGATGTGTGCACTCAGAGCCCACTCCCCTTCCAGAACATGCTCCCAGGAACCAGAGCTCCAGATTCCCTGCTAATGGCTATCAACCCACTGCCCAGGCTCACCCAGGCCTCTTTCACAGGCTCAACCCTATTTCAGTTGACTCTACACCTGTAAGTGCCCACAAGCCATGGGGGGGCGGTTTGCATGGTGTTTGGATACAACTTACACATGCAGGCTGGGAGGGTCATACAGCACCCAGGAGGCCCCTCAAGGTACAGTAGAAGCCTGGGACGAGAAGGTTGAGTGTCACAGACTGGAGCAAGGCTCAGTCTTCCACACTGCCAGCTTAGAAATGGTGGAGCAAGAATTCTAATTCTGTTGCAGTCTTCTCGGCCATTATAAAGGTATATTTGCCAAGCTAGGATATAGAGCTAATCTTCTTAACAGTTTGTTAGCTTAATTTATAATATAAATTCTGATATTATGCTGTGTATGCATTTTACTAGGTAGGTGTGGGAAGCAGACAGCTAGGATTAGCATAGGGTCAGTATCTTTAAGAGTGTTCCTGGGTCAGTCCTCTGTCCCATCCTTCACAGTTAAGTCTCCTTCCCTGGGAAACGCCCTGAGCATAGGAATCCCACCACATGATGATTGCCGTGAGGTTCTGGCATCTCGTCAACCTTTGAGCTTCTGCAAGGGTATGCATCTTTGACCCTGTGGATTCTGAAGAATGGCAAGCTTGTGGGTATATCTTCAAAATAGGGAAAAAGAGGGAAAGGGAAGGGAAGGGAAGGGAAGAGAAGGGAAGGGAAGGGAAGGGAATTATTGACTTGATTAGCAGAATCCCAAGAGCAGAGACAGAATACCTGGCAGTACCAAGCAATGCCTGTTTTGACTGAACCATGTGTCACATTTGGGGATTCAGCAGTAATTAGGACCTTTAATGCTTCCTATAGGGGTGGTCCAGTGGCCAGATAGTGTCAGTGACCTTGGGTCAACCAATCAACCTACCCGTTCTGGTCTCCATCTGTAAAATGGGGCTAATGATACTGCACAGAGGTGTTGAGAGGATACGTGAGATAATATATGCAAAAAACTCTTTTACTTTTTCAGAAGAAAGACACTATATAAACCTAAGGTATTATTATCATTCATTTTAACTTTGGAATAGCATCATCCTGTCACTTTTGATCCCATAATTACAATACATCAGGTAAGCACAGATTTTAAAATCAAGGGAGCGCTGTACAATGCACGGAGACATGAAAACTTTGTCACATGAGAACAGCCCTGACAACTTCAAAAGTGCCTCAGAGCTGCATCTATTTCCATATTAATGCAAGCCACATACATCCCGGGAAAGAAATGCAAACGTGTGGTGTTTGCTAGCTCGCACCTCTTATTTGACAGTTACATAGAAATGGCCTGTGTGGGGCTTCGTGGTGAGGGGTGACTGCTGGAAATGAGCACTCTTTATTCACATCGGGAAATGAACGTGACTCTTGCCTGAAGGCCTGGGCTACCACTGCCCATTGGGACAATCAGAGGTCTCTGACTTTAAAGGAAAACTTAAAATTTAGGGATAAACAGACTGTAGCCCCCTTTTTCAAAATATATATTCATGCAGCTCAGTCTTGGAGAGGTGTTTTTTTTTTGTTTTGTTTTGTTTTTTAAATGAGGCAATTTTCAGAAGTCCTAAGGACTAAGTATTGCAACTTAAATACTTTCCCCAATGAAAATGTTTCAGATTGTTTTGGTCAAAAACTTTTATCTGCTTTCCTTTGTGTTCATGAGGGTATACACCATCTGATTAAATGGGTACCCAAGAAAGAAAGAACACTAGTGTAGCAACTAGAAGGTCTTAGTTTTATTCTAGTAAAGTGTGGTCTTGGCCAGGTTGTTGGGCCTCGATTTCCTGACCTGTGAAATGCAAGGATGGACAGAGGTCCTGCTGTCCTCTGGCTCACTCACAGAAGATAGAGCCCAGCTTAAGATCCATGGGTGGAGCTGGGCCTGTAATCCCAGCAGCTCAGGAGTCTGAGGCAGAAGGATCACAAGTTTAAAGCCAGCCTCAGAAACTTAGTGAGGCCCTAAGCAGCTTGGTGAGACCCTGTCTCAAAATAAAAAGTATAAAAAGGGCTGGAGATGTGACTCAGTGCTTAAGCACCCCTGGGTTCAATCCCCGGTACCCCGCTCCCCCAGGAAAATATCCATGGGTTGATAAGTATAGGGATTAAAAGAAACTCCTTTTAGACCTTCTGGGCACCACTTGTACTCAACAGTACTTTTTGAGTGCCCAAGGTTATTTTTGGAATCACGATCAATTTAAAAAATAACACTGGAAAAGGTTTCAGTTGGTTCTTTCCCTGGTTGGAACCCTGCAGTGTTACACAGCTTTAATTAACAGCAAGATGTTGTTGCTTTGGATGAAGACCAAGATCTAGCCCTTTGGGTAGCTTTTTGGCATTCATTGTGGAGAGTGCATGGTGATTCCGTCCTGATGTTTCTTGGGCAGGACAGAGATGCTGAGCCGAAGTGTCCCTGGGTAGCAATGGGGGAGGGCTCCTCAGCAATCAGTGTTTCCCCAGGACCCTTGGCTGTGAGAGCCAGGATCACCTTGTTTTGCCAACTGAGCCCAAGATGCTCCAGTGTGCCAATTTCATCACTCCCTCTCTACACTCAACCTGCTCTCAAATACAAGTGCTGGGTGGATAATGTGCAGGCACCCAGCTCTTTGCTGTCAGAACTCCAGTGACTGAGGGCACAAGTGTTGCTTTTGGCCCAATTAATAAAAAAAAAATATTTCATAGTGGACCTGCTGGAGGTGTGTGTGGAGCAGAGATCATGAAGATTTTATCCTCTCATTTTGTTCTCTAACTTTCCTATTGGTACAAATTTCAGCAGTATTGAACAGATTTTGTATTTATTTTAAAGGGGGAATAATGAGTCTGTTGATACTAATTTGGATTTTTTTTATTGATGATCCCAGAGGTAGTTCTTGATTTGAAAATTATATTAGTGATAGAAAGGACTCCTTACTTGTACTCCATATGGGCAGATCAGAGTAAAAATAGTCTGATGGTGTCATTTAGGTATTCTCCATTGATCCAGATGCAAGATCCATTAAACTCATTATGTGCCAGACACTGTGGAAGGACCATTTACAGACATTATTTCATTTAATTCTCAAAACCTTGTGCTCTGGCCTCATTTATAGGTAAGAAAGCTTAAGCGAGGAATTAGTGAATACAGCTGAGACTGGAAACCCAGCCTTCTGACTCCCTGCTCAAGACACTCTTTCTACTGTATGTGTGCTGTCCAGGGCAAATTGCAGTTCCTTAGGGATACCCCGCTTTAAGAAAACAATTTTCCCAGCAACTGGAGGGTAGACAGGAAGCAGTGGGAGCAAGAGGAAAGAGGCTTGAATCCCAAGTGTAACCCAAATATATCTCAGCAACCTTCAGACCAGTCCCTGCCATTGATGCGTTTTCCAGAATATACATCCAACTTCACAGGTCTAGGTGAATGAGGGACATCTTTCTTAAACGAGTCATTAACTTATTAATTTTCAATCAACCTATATAAGCATATCTCATTTAAAGAATTAGCATATTACCAGGAATTGTAAAGCTCCTCAGGTTTTCTCCCTGATCCCATCCCCTTGCCTCTCAGCATTATCTACTCTACGATTATTGGATTCATTATTCCCTATTTTCTTTATCATTTGAACCACTAGGTATGTACACCTAGACACCTGGTAGATTTAAACAATAGTTGTTCTGTATACCTAAACAGCAAGTGGATTTTTAAATATTTTTTGTATTTTAAATATTTTGTATACCTAAACAAGTGGATTTGTGCAAACATTTACCTTTGTGTGGTAAGGGAAGATAAAATCTACTCTCCTGGAAAATTTTCAGTAGCCAGGCATAGAAAAAAGCGACTCTATGACCTCACTTACTTGTGGAATTAAATAATAAAAGTTGAAGACCCAGAAACAGAACGTAGGAGGGTGGTTAGTTAGCAGGAGCAGTTAGCAGGAGGATGGAGGGAGGTTGGTCAAAGGGTAGGAAGTGGGAATGATTTGGCATGAGTCAGTCCAGCCATCTGTGGCCCAGCAAGAGGACTGCAGTTAATGGTATTATACTGGACACCACAAATCCTTGGATGTTATTTCCTTGAACAGGTTGTGCACAAGTTTAATGTTGAGTAGCATATTACAGAGTGAAACACCCTTCCATTCCTGACTACAGATCTTACTGCCAATAGGATACAATGCTCTTCTCTCCACTTTCCCCCTCACCCATTCTCTTTTGTGTGTGTTTCTCAATCTCACTTTCTCTATGAGGGTTCTCTCTCCATGTCTGTTCCTCTCCTTCTTTCCTAAACCCAGCATGCCAGTTGTCCCTCCTTCTGTCCCTTGCTGCCATTCCACTCACGTACTCCACTCCCTACTCGAGATCCTCTGCTTCATACAGACCCCCAGGGAAGTCAGTGACTGCTATTAATCTCATAGGGAACAGGCGCTGGAATTTTAGTGAATAAAATTCTCCATCTCATTATATAGGTTAATAAGCTCCTAGAGCATGTTCAGACCCTATGAAATATTAATGATGTGACCCAGAAGTTGTGGGCTGAGGGTACCTTGCGCTTGGAGCATTAGAATCCTTTGCCAATTGAACATCAATCAAAAATTAAAACAAAGAAATTTTAAATGTATTATTAAAAGTGGGTGGAAGAATTTGATTTCTACATGTCTGATATGGGGAGCAAATTTGGGGAAGAAAACATATTGTCTCCTAAAAGAAGGTATATTTAAAACTGAGTATGTATGTAAGTTTCCTATGAGAAAGTAAATAGCAGGTTTGGGTTATACTGAAAAAAAATAGGAAATGATTTTGGAAATCAAGGACTAGATCATTAAGTTAATATTTAGTGACCATAGTTCTTTGTTCTCCAGTGGCTGGTAGGTAGTGGGGGGATGTGAATGGTACTCAGTGTCCCCAGCACAATTAGTGGAAGCAAGTCTTTCTGTGAACTCAGCAATAAAGCAAGGTTTCCACTGAATCTCCCAGAACAATAGACAGGTTTGAACATAAAACCAAAGTTCATCTCAAAAGGTTCCCATTTTATGTGTTCCACAAAGATAAACAAACACACGTAACTTTCACACCCTACTGTCCCATGTAGAAAATGGCAATGCTGATCAAAGAAACCACAGAAGTTGGTTTGCTGGTGGGGACTTTTCTTTATTCTTTCTGGCTGTGACAAGACATTTCATTGCTGCGGTACCTCAGTGGATCAAGCCCAAAGCTAAGGGCAAATTCAAAACTGTGCATTTGGTTTTCCACTCTTGAGCATCACTTTGCTTAAAGAAGCCCTCTTTGGCCAGGTGACCGACCTTTCTGCAAATTCCCTGAAGTAACCCCCAAAGGACTTTTATGGCTGAAGTTTGCCAAGGCCACAGATTCTCTGCCATTTGCACAGACTCTCTGTCCAGTTGAAGTTCTTTCTACTTTTAGGGGGAGAGTTTGGAGAATTTTGACTTCACGGACTCCACACATTTGGGAAGACCCAGAATTGTCAGATATCAACATTTTTTTTTTTCTCCGGCAGGTTTTGGGAAATGAGTGATTGAATTCCTGAATGTAGAGAAAATTTCAATAAGGAGAGAAAACACAGCACAGAAGTTCAAGCAACTGGCAAACCGTGAACTTAATGGAAACATTTGGCATGACTTGCTCTGGACTCTGGATTCCTGGATCAGGAAATAACCATCACAGAACCGTAATCTCCTAATAGTGGGGATCACAGTTCACAGGCTGACTCTAAAGTATTCTGAATCCCTTTTCATTCGTTGCACCTCTTTTCTTGCAGCTGCAGGTAGTCCTGTGACACCGTACTAGGCAGTAGAACTCAGAGGAGCAGAGGAAGAAGATCTTTCTTTAAAAAGGAACCAGTAAATCTTGCATCTGTCTTTGGCCCTGCCTTGGATGCAGAGTCTGTGCATAGAGATGCAACAACCATCTAGAGACGAGGAGGAAATTCAAAGACAATGGCAGAGACCTTGGATCCGAGCCAATGAACCACACAAATAGTTGCCTCCTTCCAAGGACCCGACTAGGAAATAATGACCAGAGTCCCTATATTTTGAACTACTCTAATGACAGGGTTTTCTGTTACTTGAACCCAAAGCATTTCCAACTGACAGAACACCCTAGCTGGTGCTTCGTAAAAAGGCTTTCAACCAGCAAGGCAGAGGGGACACCTAGGAGACCAGGCTTCAGTGTGCATTTCAGCAGCAATTATTCTAAAACCCACTGCTCGGATCAGTCTCCCACCTGCGTTGTAGAAACATGCACCCCGCTGCCTAAAGGGCATTCCCCACAGGCGGACTCACAGCCTAGGTTCTTCTTGTATCTGGACCCCTCTTTTTCTATCCACCCCCCCCAAATCTGCTCCTTTGAGTTCCTCTTTCAATTAATAGCACCAGATACCCTCACTGCTGGAGGCTCCATCCCATGGCACCCTGTTGGTCTGGATCAGAGTTTACAAGTCCTACCCGGAGAGTCATACCTTTCTCTTCTCTTTGTGGTTGATTTATTTTTGCTTTTCCTGCCTTTTAAATCTGGAGACTGGTCACGTGATGAATGAAGAAAAACAATGCACAGTGGTTTGTGATTCTCTCACATCCCTGCTCTTCCTGTCCCTCCCATATTCTCAGACTCAAGGACAAAAGAGAAGTAGGAGCTGGGAAGGTCCAAACCCAGCTATGGGCTCAGCCCGGCTTTGCACCTTTGCCTTGAGAAAGAAAGGAACCGTGATCAGGGCAGGACGGGGTCAAGCAGCCAGGGTTCCTGAAAAGACAAGACTATAGGAACACACTCAAGAAGAAGTTATGTAAGGACCAAACCATGATGAGTTGGTTTTTCAGATTATCCATCCTAATCCTACCCAAACAGGCCACTAACAGGAGTCCCTTCCTCCATGACCTCAACATCAGTCAAGGTTCTTCAGATGGAAGTGGCAGACTCAAGTTCACCAGCTAAGGCAAAAGAGGGAAATAATTTAGTTTTCATAAGACACCCTTGATAGAGAGGGGATTGGAGTTAGCTGTAGGGTGGACTGGAATCCAGGTTCAAAGTCCCTTCAGAACACACTCCATTCTCAGGGCTGTAAGGTTGCTTCACATGTGGCCTACGGGCACAGCTCTCAGCTCACACACACAGAAGGAAAGGTGTGGGTATTACTCTGCCTTGGTGCTAAAAGATCCCAGGAAAAAAATCAGTAGTAGTTTTCTGGGGTCATTGGGGTCAGTCTTTGTACATAAAAAACTGTTTGCAGCTACTCGGTTTCTAAGATAAATATTCAATATACTGAAGTAATGAAGTTCTCTTTTTTCTTTAAGCTTTTAAGTTCAAACTACAAATCTTATTATTCTATCTATAAATCTAATAAATTTTTAAGAGGCACTTTACAATTTTGGCAATTAAATTCCCTTAAACAGTCTAAACCGCATTTATAAATGTAATATATACGATTTTCTTTTTAAGTACTTTAAATACTTGACTAACAAGCAAAACTTTCCCAAGTACCTAAGCAGTTCTTATAAATCTAATAAATTAAACTTTTAAATATTGTGACCTTTAAGTCCTCTTAAATCCTTCAGTGCTGTTTACAAACTCAGCCAACTTCTCTCAGAACTTTCAACTCTAAAGCTTTAGTCTGAAATCAACTACTTAATTAGAGAATTAAACTAGAATCACATGGCTAATTACAAAGTCGACCATGCCAGAATCTCTTAAGCATTAAAAACACTTTACAAACACTTTAATTACCAGACATATAGGGACTGTCTTAAGTTCAACACTAAAACGTTATAAGTGTAGGTTTTGTTTATTTCATCCTCTCTGCGCTTAATTCTAAAACCTTCCAAGGTTGGAAAGCACCATATAAGGTCCCAGTTTTATCATTCCCAGAAAATTGGAATATTTTCTCACTATTTGGCCTTTCTCATTAACCCTACATGTACACACAGATGCAGGAGCTCAAGAACTAAACACCTTCGCTTTATAGCTCTTACTTTCCTCTAAGACACTAAAAGCTCTTTTTGAGCAATTTGCATGCAAGGGATGATGAGCCCATGTTCTACTTGAGCTGAACTCAGAATGCTTATTTGAGGCTGAATTCTTAACTCACTAGTTTATAACTTCTTTTACCTGTTTTCACCCAGTTTGGGTCCATGAATTCAGTAATTTCCTATCTAGAATGGTTCATCACTTTGGATTCAACTAATGCATTTAGTGTTTGAGCCTGATGTTACTTGTTCCTGGGTCAGGACTCTGGAGGCCACTTTAACAAGAAGAACTCTGGCTATTTGGGTTACTTGTCTACCCAACAGGCCAGGACAGCTAAACATCTGGTGATATACCTTTGGTTCCTGAGTCCACCATATGTAATGAGAGGAGAGAAACCTCTAATTTTCACTGCTGAGAGAATTGCAAGCAGCTAATAGCAATGACTCCCCCAACCCCACACTGTCCTTCCCAGTCCACCATCCACTCTGCACCCAACATGACTTTGAGATGTAAATCTCGGTGTACATGCTCCTCTCTAAAATCCTTTCCTGGATTTTCCTGAACCCTCTGGGATCACGACCAGCTGCTTTGCAAGGCTCCCAAGGCCTCCCATGACATCATAAGCAGACCCCTTTTTAGAAATGGCCACTGTCATTTCTTATCTTTTGGTAGTTCTGATGAATATAATCAGTGATATGGAGTTCTAAATGTGTTATAAACTGTCTGTCACACATTCCCTTCTTCATGGGGCCAGTTCCGCCACCTGCAACACCTTTTCTTTCCTTGTTCACTTGCTAAACTCCTGTTCACACCTCAAGAATCCATTCCAGGATCTCCTTCCTCAACACAGCTCTTTCTTTCATTTGTGCCCTCTTCCAGGTCTCCACAGCATCACTGAGAATCTATTTAGCACACATCTCAGTGTTTGGTCATTATTTGTCATTATGTCCACTTAGTATTAGACCATCAGCTGATTGAAGGCAAGGATTAGAATTATTTTTCTTAATAATCTGAACAGTCTCCATGGTACCTGTCACCTAGGCAATCTCATTAGGGACCTCCATGGTGAAGCCTCTGGGACTAACTGAAATGAGGGAACAATTAATACAAATTCAAGTGCACAGTGGAAATTCACAATGTGTGTGTATTTACATATTGTGTGTGTGTGTGTGTGTGTGTGTTCTTAAAAAGGAGAGAGAATTTAGGAACTACAGTTAAATCAATGTATGCCCTCAGACTCAGCAGAAATACTAAGCACAGACAATTGTGATGGTATGGAGTCTTCAAGGCCTTTTAAGTCCCCTCTAAATAGTATAAATGGAAAATATCTAAATAATGCTTACTGGGCTGGGGTTGTGGCTCAGTGGCAGAGCACTTGTATGGCATGTGTGAGACCCCAAGTTTGATTCTCAGCACCACATGTAAATAAATAAATAAAATAAAATAAAGGTCCATTGACAACTAAATAAATATTTTAAATAAATAATGCTTACTACGTGCCAAGCATTGTTCACCATATATTATTATCTTAGTAACTATGCTCTTGACCAAAACCCTATGATGTAGGTACAACTGTTTTCCCTCTGTGAATGGGGAGAAATCCAAGGTACACAGAAGTTATGTGACTTCCCTGCTTCTCTAAATTCATGCGGCTCACCTGTTGAAAGCAGTTTTCTCTCATGAGGTGGGGCCAGATAGTGACAAGCCAAGAAAGAGCAGAAAAAAAGAAAGGATGGGGAATCCAGAAGAAGTTTCCAAGTGTTGAGACCTCCTCCTTGTTCATTAGGAGAAGGTCACCTTTTCATAGGGTATTTATTAATATTATTTGCTGTCTGTGGTTGTATCTGAATGAGCATTCTCCATTTAAAATATCTACCATTTGCTTAATGGATGAGGTCCACATCTTAATATTTGAACAGATCCATCCGTAACAGCCCCTGTCGGGGTAACTGTACTCTAATGGATTTTCCAATAGCATAATTAGCAATCCCAACCATTCCCACTTGAAGGTTTATATTATTTTAACTGGATTAACTACTCGAACTAGAATACCATTACATCAGCAAAGATGAGTTTCCATCCTGTGCTGCCCTTGACTGACCATCAGGGCTCCACACGCTCAGTTTTTTGAGCTTTTGCTGCAGAAATTTCTGCATCACCCCACCAGGGTCAGGCCGAGACAGAGGTCAGACATCCATGCCCCTCGCACTCCAGGGATTCCTGCTCGTTTCTCTCTTTGAGCCATTTCTGTAGTTACTACAGAACCACAAGGCTGTCACTCTAAGTGATCACTCTTTTGGTGGTCAGTCCAAACTTGTCACACAACTGCTATCAAGTAAGCCCAGAGCAGTAAGATCATTCTTGGCAGGACTTCTAGCCTGAGCAGGGACTTCCTGGGATTGGTTTCTGTGCTTGTGACATTAGTTGACACCACGAACAGATATGTGAAGCCAGAATGAAGATTCCAGAAAGTGGAGAGTGAGCCGGGGGAACAATCCCTTCCTGTTTTAATCATGTGCTGGCACGTGTCCCCAGGGGCTCTTTAGTTTGAGAAACAAGGTCATTTTCCCGGTTACAAGTATGGGATGACTATCCCTCCATGGGTTGTTTGGCTGATGGATGCTAAGTTGGGAGTGGATGTGCGTATGTGTTTGTGTTGTGTTTGAAGGAGACTGCAGACATCTGTAATTCATAAATGCTTTAAATTGGAAACTCTGCTACTATATTTCTAATGACTCTCCTTCTTGATGCTGGACAGATTCCTTTTGCTTATGCCTTGTGAGTCCGTTTTTGACACTCTGTTGCTTACAAAGCTTACTGAGTGATCTTGGGCACATATCCTATCCTCTTTAATTCACTAACTTTCTCATTTGTGAAATAAAGAGCTTTGGACAAATCATCTTCCCCCTGTTTTATACCTTTATAATTCTAGAATGTGAGATGATCAGCAAATACTTGAGCTGTCGTTTATTCTTATGTTTTAGATACCTTCAATTTGTAATGTATTTGACACACAAGGACTGATTTGTTTAGAAATGACTCTCTCAAGGGGAAGAAAGAAGGATGTATCATTTTGTTTATTGGTTACTGATCTGTTTCTCTGGCTGGGCTCTAACACCAAATCAATTGGCAGGGAAAGTTATTGGTCAATTATAAGGTACTGTGTTAGTCTGCTCTTTGTCTCCATGAACAAAATATCCAACAAGAACAACTTTCCCTGGACAAAGGACAAAGTTTATTTTGGGCTCATGGTTTCACAGGTTCAGTCCATGGTCACTGACACCATTGCTCTGGGCCTGAGGGGTGTCAGAACATCATGGCAGAACACGATGGAGGAAAAGCTGCTCAGCTCATGGCAGACAGAAAGCAGAGAGGGAGAAGAAGGGGCTAGAGACAGATGTCATCCAAGGACATACTCCCAGTAACCTAGTTCCTCTAACCACACCCCACCCAGTATCCAATTCAATTATTAATCCATCAATTGGATTAATCCACTGATGTGAAGAGGTTACAGCTCTAATTACTAACTAAAGGTCCCACCTCTGAACTTTGCTACATTGGGGATCATGCTTTCAAAACATATGTTTTTGGGGGCCATTAAAGATCGAAACACTAAAAAGTGATAAATAACTTCTGTTAAAGGGAGAATTGAAATCATGGACAAAGGGTCTCACGCACTCGCTCCAATCTCATTTTCCTGGGGCATAAACACGTCAGATGAGAGTGTGCTGTTAGATTTTTTCCTAAAGTTTCCCTGGACTAGGCTGTGTCCTTCTGGAATTCAATCCTCTTCTTCAGTTCTCTGACTAACTCAGATTCGAAAATGACCCTCTGATCACCAAGGACCTTTAGTGAAACCTATAATGGCTTATAAAATGGTTCCATAATGTGCCAGGCTTTTTCTTGGTGATGTGATGTGATGACTTTGACTTATTAGGAAGTGTTTTGTGATTCTCACCGAGCCTAATTCCAGCAGCAGAAACTAAGTGCACAGCACTCCTCTGAAACACGAGGCACTGCCTCCATTAATCTGGCACCCTCTCTGCTCTGGACTCTGCTTTATTCCCTTCGCACAGCTTTGACACCTCTGTTCAGTATGTCCTGTCATTCTTGGCTAATAAAATTGGATTTATGCCAAGTCAACCATTTTCTCAAATCCTGCATGTCCCATCTCATCACGTCTTCCTTTTATCACTGAATAAAGTGCAGTACTGTTTCACCAAGATTGTGTTTGTGCTTCTTTGTTCTGTCCTACAAATGCAAACCTCTCCCAACATGAGACTGGGACGATTTTTCTCAACTCTGATTTGTTTCCTCTCACTTTTCTCCTGCTAAGATAGATTCTAAGAAAGTGACTTTCTGAGATGTGTGGTTCTTTGTTCTCCTTGAACATACTCGATCACTAAGAGAATAATTCTTATTCTCTCTAAGCCCATCAATTTGTTTAATCTTCCACTGGGACATCTTGCCTCTCATTAGGAGTATTTCAGCCTGCATTACAGATCCAGATGTTCAGCATCTCAGTCAGCTTCCCCTGTAGTCCTGTGGGCCAGGAAATCTGTATTGTGAGTCCCATTTGCCATACCGCCTGTGAATGTTTAAGGTATACAATGTTAAATGTCCTATTGTGTATGTGTGTACGTGTGTATGTTTGGTTTGGGTTCATTTCCTTTTCTGCTTCTCTCTCTCCTCCCTTTTTCTACCCACCAAAGTTCTCTTTTACCCAACTTCTGTGTGTCTCATTTTAACCACATAGTGCATGTGTGTGGGTGTGTGTGGATCCTTCTATGTTTCTCCATGTTCATGTGATCACATGCAAACTTGAATATGGTATATAAAATATACATAGAGTGCATATTAGCCAGAGTCCTGGCAGGAAATGAGTGGCAACCTCCAGTGAAAATCTTCCAAAGGGAGTCTAACATTGGGATCATCTACAAGAATGTAGAGAAGGCAACAAAAACCAGAAGGATGAGAAATATTCCCCTAAGGCTGGAGGAAGGAAGAGAGGAGTGGCTCTCAAAACCTGAAGGAAAGCCACATAGCAAGGGTCACCTTGAGGGAAGTCATGATGTTTAGAGATGCAGCAGGCCCCCCTGCCTCTGCCACCTCCCTCCAATTGTCTGCCAGGGCTCTGAATGGCGAGTCTGGCTAGGGGTCAGAGGCTTAGGAGAACCTGTTGGTGCGCCCCCTACAGGTGACGTTCCTGAGCACACAAAGGGTGAGGAGAGCAGACAGTGGATCTCCAGCAGAGGAACAAAGACACCAACCAGTTCTGGATTTCTGTCATTCTTGTTATTTATTTTGTAAAAATGATATTTTAAAATGCTTTGCTATGTATGCTTGTCTCCACAATATTTGATGGGTATCCTTCCAAATTAATGGACATAGTTTTCATTTATTCTTCTTAATGGCTGCAGAAGAGTCCCTAGTGTGGGAAGTTTCAAACATTTTAAAATTTATTTTGCTGCTGACCAGTGTTGGAGTATGTGTGTAGGAGTTCATGTGTACATAACTATGTATGTTTGTATTTACATATGAGTGTGCATGTGTATACATGCATAATGGTACTTTAAATGTACAGTTTTAATTCTAAAATGTTTCACCAAATTGCTTCCCCACAGCTTTGATGTTAACATAGTATGTGGTTCACTGTCCCCTCCTCTGCTCCAGAAGCTGGTGCTACACTCTTTAGTTCTTGCTTATCTGATGGTAAAGGGATGCCTTGGTGGCACTGCAGTTTGTATGCTGCTAGGGGTTCCTGAGCTTGAATGCGTTTTCTCAAGCTGGCTGGTATTTGAGAAGCCATGAGAACTTGCCAACTGCCAGGCTGCTGCTGGTTGCTGGTGACTTTTGCAGGGCTACAGTTCTCTCTCTGATATGTGGGTCCAGCTGACCGTCACTACACCTGTGCTCACTTCTGTAGTGAACATATTTTTCCATTGTTGATGTTTTTATTTGCTTGTGCATTTGTGCTTTCTGCCTATCAGTGTGGGCCTTCCCTCCAGCACCTGTGAGCAAAGCTGAGGAACCTGTCTTCTTTGGCCTGAGGACTGACTCTCTAGTTGGAGTCCAACCTTAACCAGTATCCCCTTCTGATCAGCACCATAATGGGTGCTTCTGGAAGAGTGGCTCTAAGGTTTACTTACCACCATTTTTCTTACTAGAGTCTTGTTGGCTGCAGTATGGCTTTCAAAGTATCTATCGCTCACTTGATATAATCCCAATTAAGAAGGGAAACTAATGCTACAAGGTCACCTATGTTGTGTCCACCTACTACCTTTATTGTCTCACTTATTTTACCCAAAACCTTGAGAGATCAAAGCCCAACAAACACCAAAATGCATAAAAATCACCTGAAGAGTTTGTTAAAATACAGATGGCAGTTCAGAGAACAGAGTGGGGAGCCTGAGACTCGGCATCTCTGACAAGCACCCAGGGTACAGATGCTGCTGACCCAGTCGCCCCTCCCACACTGTTAGAGTGGCAAGAAGGTGCATAACAGAGGTGTCAGGAGATTAAGCAACGTTTAAACAGATTAAGGTGTCGTATACCTACTGTCTTAGTCCTTTGTCTGTTGTTATGATACAATAGCCCAGACTGTGTAACTTATAAAAGAAAGTTTATTTAGCTCATAGTTCTGGTGGCCCGGAATTCCAAGAGGATGTCACCAGCATCTGCTAGGCTTCTGGTGAGAACCTTATGCTGTATCAGCTCCTGGGCTTATGGAGGAGAGCCTAAGGGAAGGGTGCAGGCCTTGCTTTGAACAGCCAAGTCTCACAGTAACTAAACCAGTCCTGCAAGAGAGGACACCCACTCCTGGACTGGGCATGAATCTACTCCCCAGGTTTCACCTCTATGACCCGAACATCTCCCCTGAGGCCTCGCCTCCCAGCCCAACTACTTTGAAGAATGAAGGTCCACCACAAGAACTTTGGGGGAACACACTCCAACCGTAGTAGCCAGTAAGTAGAAAGTAATAATAATCACAATCTCCCTGAATCCACTGCTTCTGGAATCAAACTGGCCTGTACACTGGTTTTCTGTCCCTGGGATTGGGAGCCCTGTCCTGATGGTGTCAGTTCATCTTTCCTCCAACACATTCGAAGTTCCTCTCAAGCAGAGAATGTCTGCTCATCTCTGTGTCCCCAACCTGGCACTTAAGTATTTGCCAAATGCAACATGACAAAGTTGCACAAGTAAAAAGGATGTGTGGGACCTGGGACAGACCTGCGATTTTCACACTCAACTGTGCACAACCGAGGCAGCAGGAAAGAAGCTTCCAGAACCTGAGCCCAGAGCAGAGAGTCCTCAGGCTGCTGCTGTAGTATGTAGGGCACCATTTTGCCAAGGGTGCAACTGGTTCCCAGCTCAGTCCATCAAAGAGGAGTCAACCCTGGGAGAAGATGTGTGGCTGTCAATCTAAAGCAGAGGCACACTTGTCTTCCTTGGGACAAAAGAAGGCAACAAAGTTAGAGAATGTTGTCTGGAAGAGCACTGATTGGGCACTTTTCTGCACCCCTGAGTGCCTCTGAGTATAGAGTTGAATAATAGAGGCAGGGCCTTGGCTTCATGAAGCTCAGTGAAGCCTCTAGAGCAAAGGCAAGAACCCGATAATAAAATGATAGCAACCATTTATTGACTGGGCCCAAGTCTCCTATAAGCACTTGGCTTCTTACATATATCCTCTCATTATATCATCCCAACTCTATTGCAATGGGTATCATCCTCACTTCAAAGATGAGAAATTGAGGCTCAGAGATGGTAAATAACCTGTGCAGGTTACATAGCAAGTGAAGGTCAGAATCAGGATTTCTGATCAATGTCCACCTCATTTGTTTTGTATCTATTTAAAGAGAATTAATTCAGTGCCTACTCCAGACTTAAATGTGCTATTTGTCTAAAGCATGTTTTTTTCAACTGTATTTGGCTACCTCCTCCCCTTTCTCCCTTACTTTTGAGTAAATTAAACTTCTTATGATGGTTCTACCTATATATTCAAATGAGGGGAGAGAAAGAGCCTCAATGGCCATCTCAGATCCCTGAACACCTTTCTTTCTGCTGAGAACCACACTTTGGCAGTTGGTTTATAAACACAGTTGCCTCCTTTGAACCTACTTCTGTGGCTAAAACCAGAGTCACCAACTCTTTCACAAGGGGAAGGCATCCGACTCCTTTACCTTCTGCGAAGTGTTTGAAAATTTTCCCAGAGCATTTGAGAAATATTTGGTGATAATACAGTGCTTACTGAAAAGAGAAGAAACATCTGTTGTTTTTGTTGTTGTTGTTGTTGTGACAGTGAAGGAACTCCATGGGGGAATCTTCTAGGAGTTGCAAGAGGCATATGCTTATTCTACCTTTGGATTGTGCCAGGTTATCCATGAACAGTGCTCTCCTGGATCTCTGTCAACGTGGACTGCAAAGAGTATGAAATGATTCCTTTCCAGTGTCATGAAGCTTAAATTACAATGGAAACCCCCTGCATGGTGCAGAATCAACAAGTTGAATTGATGAGAGCAGCCTCTTTGGTGGGGTCCTGCTGGGGCTTGGTGGCAAATGGGGGCTTGGAGGCTTGGTGGGGAACAGAGTCTGCAGGCTCACTCAGTATTCTGGGTGTTTTAGAACCTCCTTCTGCTTTGGTATGTGAGTTCAGGCACTGAAAGAGGGGACTGTCTTCCTGGTGTCCTTCTCTGATCTTCCCCCAACATGGCTGAGTAACCATGGCGACCAGGAGGATGTGCGGGAACAACACTGCCAGCGGGTGTTTTGTTCTGTCCCTCTGCTCCATTCAGTGGCCAACAGCTTTAAAATCAAACAATATAGCTGGAGACTGGAACCAACACCAGCTGTACCCACTGTCTCTGTCTGAGGCAGCAACAGGGGAGGAGAAAGCAGGGCTCAGGAAGAAGCAGCAAATCTGCCCAGGAATCACCAGCTGAGAAAACAATCTGATTTTAAACTCACTGATAAATTCCTTCCACTTAATCTTTATTTAAGAAAAGAGTGTTAATTAGCTGTGACTATCTCGTGTAATTATCTTAAGATAGGATGGGTATTAAATGCTGATAAAGGCAATCTCAAAAAGCAATAGTGAGTTACGTGAGTTTCAAGTGCATTATCTAAACCAACCCTAGGTGAATGTGGTGAAATGAGAAATATTTTTTAACCATTGACACGATCATCCGTGATCTGCATTAACTTTATAAGTTAAAATCCATGCTTCCAGGAGCCTTCTGTGCATTCTAGATACCCAACAATTGCTTCTTCAATTTCTACATTCACATTTTTAAAAGTGAGTTTCATTTTATTTACACTAGCCACCAATCTATTAATCTGCAAAATATTTATTGAACCTCTATCTTGCTCAAATTTGAGACAATACACAAGAAAATAAGATGTGAACATGTTCCTACCGAAGAAGATGATAATCTACTTGGGTTGGGGATGAGGAGGAGTTTTCAAACCTTAATCAAGATACTTAGAAAACTATGGAATAGACTCTAACTTTGGCTTTGTTTGGGCAATCATCTTACTCTTGACCCCTTGGCATTTTCCAAAATGGAAAGGAAGAGAAAGGAAGGGGAAGGGAGGGGAGGGAAGGGATTGGAGTTTGCATGTATCCAAGGTAATAAGGGTAAGTCTTCTTTTTCAAAATATTTATGTTTGCATGTGTTTATGTATCTAATTTTTATACAGACATACACACACACACACACACACATATATATAAGTTAGACAGATAAATATTATAGACAAGTAATGTGTTGAAATATTAGTGATAGCCAAAACATTTTAAGCAGTATTTCCCTAGAAGGAAATTTGGTGAGGGGTCAGAAAAGAGGAACAGTATAGACAAAGACAGGGAGAATGGAATGGCCCAACCAGATGCAGAATTGCAAGCATTTGGTCTGGCTACAGGATAGGGTACTCAAGGAAGAGGTAGGAGGAAAGGTGAAGGGGCAGGTGGGAGACAGCTACAAAGGATATACTACTCAGTTAAGAAGTGTGCATTTGTGTAAGGACAAGCCAAATAAAGAGTGACCATGACAGTGGAAGGATAGGGAAGAAAAGGCAAAAGTGAAAGAAGGGTTGACTTTCAGAGACTCATCCAGTGCTCAATGGTTGTCAAACACAATACTAATAAATATAAGGTCATTTGGGCAGTCAAAAGGTCAAAGATTGTGTTAGCTTCTCATCATGTGACAAAACAACTTTGAGACAGGAAAGGTTCGTTTTGGCTCCCGGTTTCAGAGGCTTCAGCGACTGGTCCACTGGCCCCACTGCTTTTGAGCCTGTGGCGAGGCAGAGCATCATGGCAGAAGCACACAGGGCAGAGCAGAAGCAGCTAATCTCATGGCATCCAGGAAGCAAAGAGAAGGAGAGGAAAGGCCCAGGTCCCAACATCCTCTTCAAGGGCACCCTCCCAGTGAGCTAGTGTCCTCCACTAGGCCCGCCTTCTTAAAGGTGCCACACCTCCCAACATCACCACAGACTGGTGACTATGCCTTTAACACCTGGGCTTTTGGGGGACATTTAAGATCCGAACCACAACAGTGATCTTGGTTTCTTGTTGATCTTGGTTCCTTGTTGTATTTTTGTTGTTGTTTCTTTATTCTCCAACTTTTGGGCACCAAGACCCCACATGAAGAAATACATTACACTTAGCAACCCCACATTCATATAGAATATGAACAGAAGAAAACTTTCGCAAAACAATATGCATTACTGCCATGATCAAATCACTCTGTGGCTGTTCTTTCTTCTCTGTGCTATTTATTTATTTTTAAATTCTTAAGGCACTAAATTGATTTTAAACCCAAGTACAGACTGGTGACCAGTAATTTGAAATTGTCTGCATTAGATCTTAGATCACAATGCAACTACACTGGTATGAAGGATATTGGCAGTGCTGATCCTTCTGCAACAAAGAATAGCAATTCCTTTTTGTGTACATCTGTTTTTATACATCTGATAAACTAAATTTGATTTTGCAAAAGAAATTATAACTCTTGTGCTTGCAAATATATTAAAGCAAGAATTCTTTTCAGTCTAGTCTTGACTTCAGACTCCCAGAGCTCTCTTAGAATTGTGTTTTTAAAATCATTCATGTCGGGAATTGTAAAATTGCTTTCTGAAACTACCTGTCTTAAAAAAAAAAAAAAAAAAAACACTCTGTAGTCACAAAGATTTTTGTGTGATTGTGGAGATAGGGAGGAGAACAAGAAAGGTCTAAATTGGAAAACTTCACTTTAAATAAAGAAAAACAAAAACAACTCCTACTTTTCAAAAATCATGAGGAATGATTTTCTTGGAGAAGAATAGAGTTCAGAGAACACCCCCAACTGATCACCTAGGGAAAGAATCAGAACATGGTTAATAAAATTTTTGTGATGCATATACATGTTTTCTATCTTGAGGGTTGAAATGTTTAAAGTAAGAATGACATTTTAAAGTAATTACTCTGCTCTGTTTTAAGAACTTTGCAAACAAAGACAATCAGATCTTTTTTTTTAAGCAGTTGCAAAACCAGGTCATATTTAGAACCTTCTACGTGCTCCATTTGAAGAAAAGTATTTTAAGCAAATATTTATGTTTGGATTCAGTTTACTTAAGATAAAATTTTGGCAAAGATTTTTTGGAGAGTCATCACATTTTCTTAGTTTTTAATCTTTTCAAAAGTCATTCGTCATCGTCTGGACTGTCGAGCTTGATGGGTATAAAGTTTATACTAATGGCCTTGTACCACACTTATTGCACTTCAGTATTTATGTGTTGGTTTTGTTAGAAAGCATCCTGAAAATTCTAGAGATTTTAGAAAAGTTTCAATTCTGTCAGTAGGAAGGGTGATACCGAAATTAAGTGATGTGTTAAAATCATATTTTGAAATAAAATGAGATGAAAGGTAAAAGATTAAACAATTTCTGCATGAATTTTTTATGAGCAGACTTGGGCAATTTTAAGCATAATAGAGAATATTAATTGACTATGAAACCCTCTTAATTGACTTCTATGAAACAGAAGGAATGACTGATATTTGTCACTGCTTCTGAGAAGCATGCACTCACCCAGGAGGCTGGGTGATTCTCCAGAGCCAGACTCTGTGAGCTGTTGGTATGCGCCTACACAGGGCCGGCGAGGTGTGCTTCTGAACCCATTGAAGCCAGGTGTACTTGCTCTTACCAATAAAGGGGAATTCCTTATCCTCATCCCTTGATTCAACAATAAGGGATTTTTCCCAGATATTCTCCAAACTCTTTCTTCTCCTTCACTCATTCTACTCCTGGGGAAATGGAGAGATTTATGAATGGCAATGTTGGGGAAAATACTTGGGATGGTTTGCTCAGCTTTGCTTTTCTCTCTTGGATGAACCTGTCAAGTTCTGCTCCCTCAACTCCCAAGTCCAGGGCTTCTAGGGACTAGGTGGTTAAGTCTTGCCCTCATTCCTAATTGCATTAACAACTAGGCTAAAGAATTAAGTTGAGTCCTTCAATTTGTTTCCTATCATTATGAAAGTGATATTTTGACTGTGGTATTTGCTCTTGTTTTATTTCCAACCTGTTCAGAACCTGGGTGGGAAAAGGGTATGCTGTGTATGGACTTCCCCTTTATAGATTCCAACATCATTAATTACATTATTTAATTCAACATTGCTTAAACTGATGAATAGGGTTGTTGATTTGACTAAGTTTAATTCTTTTTAAATACTTGACAAGAGCAAATAATTTAATAAGTGTTATTGTGAGCATCACAATTGTAAACTTTCATCAGGATTTGGTAAAATTCTAGAATGCTACATATATATTATTTCTCCACTGTCTTAAAAGTTTTCCTTCATTTGAAGCAAACTGAAACTGGAAGTCTTATATGATGTTTATTTGTTAAAATACAAATACAAAATTCTAATTAGCTTCCCAAAGCAGAGATAAAAAGGCATTCTCCCTTCTTCCAAAAATGGCAAAATTTACATATCATATGCATATGTTTTTAAAGCTTAGAAAGTGTTTAAAGCATTTATGTGTCATTTTAAAAGAACATTTGAAGTGGTCTTCAAAAAACTATTTTTCACCAAATCGCTTCTTTTTTTTTTTTTTTTTCCAAATCACTTCTTTTCTTGTCATTTTTATTTAAAAACTTTCCCAACTTTTCTGACTTGGAACCCTTTGAGAATCTAGTAAAGACTACAAATCCCCACTTCCCCTAAAGTGCAAATGCTCACAGGATTCATGAACCCAATCTCTTTTTTTTTTTTAAATATTTTTGGTTGTAGATGAACATGATATCTTTATTTTATTTTTATATGGTCTTGAGAATCGAACCCAGTGCCTCATATATGCTAGGCAAGCGCTCTAACACTGAGCTACAGCCCAGCCCCATAAAGCCCATCTTTGACTGAGTTCATGAAAATCCTTCTGTCCTTACATATTGATGGCCACATGACAAGATGGCAAGGTGGCCCTCAGGTAAAATAGTTGTGATGGAAGCCCATAGGAGTGGAAATTTGACAGACACTTTGTTTTGATCTCATCTGACTACATATCTATAGAATGATGTAAACTTCACATTTTAAGAGCATATTCAAAAATTATATTCCATTGAGAACGAATGGCTAGAATAATTTAGGGTATAGAAACCAGACCACATGACCAGTGGCAGGTCTTAGGGATGAAAGACAGTTGTCCTAGAGGATGGAGACCAGCATGAAGGTGTGGACTATTCTGTGGCAGTAGGAGGAACATGGAACAATGTGGAGAAACTTCTCCCTGCAGGTGGTCCTTGCCGCAGCTGGAGAGAGAAACGATCAATCAATAACCAACAAGAATTTATAAAGATCAACTATCTAAAATTTTTAGATATTTAAATTGCTTCTCTCTTTCATAAGTTATGGATGTACTTTAAATTAATCTTTGAGTTCTGAACCAACAAATGCACTGTTACAGAAATTGTTTTTCCACCTATTTGAATAAGTTACATATTATTCTCCATTAAAAATATAGTTATGTAAGTATTTCAGTCAGGGACTTCCATAGTATTACATCATTTTTTTTGTGTTGCTTTGATATTTTGTTCTCAATTTGTCCTATTAGAAAGGAATTTTTTTCCTCTTTTCTGGACAATCCTTAAACTTGACAAACAGGCTAAATTTAAACAGGATAAATTTTCTCTGGGAAAATCCAGGCATTTTTTTGATTTACATATGAATCTCTTCTCTCCTCCCACCTTATCCCAATCCTCACAGAAATACTCCTCTAGGGAGAATTGTAGCTTTTTAGGCATGTTAGATAAAACAGGGAGGATCTAACAGGATGGTGATATCTTGGTCACTCAAAAAATGCACGTAGTCTGGTAATTCTGCTACACAGGGGAAAATCCCATTCAATAATCAACCATTCCATAACCCAGAACCTCCCTTCCCAACTAGAGAATAGCATACTGTCTTCATGGCAAGGCTCCTGCCCCACTTTCTTCCTCTGGAAGGACTGAGCGAGCTATGTCCCTCCTGCCAGGTCCCCAACCCCCTTGTCCTTCCCAGAAATGAACAGACACTCACCGGATTGGTGGGTGTCAAGGATCTGCAAAAGTCAGTTCACATTTGTGGGCTGAGTGGAGTTCACTTTTCAAAAGTTTGTAAGAAGAGGAGATTCCCTCCGTGTTCCATGCCTGCTCTGGACCAGTGGTTACACAGTGATGGTGGGTATTTATTTCTACTCTTCAGGCTAAAACCAGACTTTTTCTTGAGGTTCACTATTGAAAAATAGGATGGTCAGAAATCTTGTGACTGCACATATAAGGCAGTATTTTGTAATCAGTGTTAATAATAAAGCAATTTTAAAATCTTCATTAGTTGGTCTTATAATCTAGTTGTGAATTGCCTTTGGACTTAAGAGGATGAAAAAATATCACTTCTCCCCTCCCAAAAGTTCAACCACGACCCCCTCTCTCCATATACACATGCACATTGCACAGATTCCTCCTTTCCTCGGACCCTTGAAACTCCACTTTGCTCAGACCTGATCCTTTGTACCTGTGAGCATATTTCTTCTAATGAAATTATCTGTTTTATAGCAGAGCTTTGCACTAAAATATCTTAATTTCTGAACTGAATACTTTTAATAATTGGTAGACTGGCTTTATCTAGGCATTTCCTCTCTGTGGACCTTAGTTTTTTCATCTGTAAGAAGAAGGTATGGATCTGGTGATCTTGAGGGTCCCTTTCACTTCTGACATTCTCCAAATTGTTGCTTTGGGATCACGGTTTCAGGGTCTTTCAAGATAGTAGTTCACAGTATCCCTGGCAAATCAATCTGAATTGATAGAATTATGTGACAGAAAGGGAGAAGAAGGTGCCAGGTAATGTGTATATTCAATGAGATCATTGGGATGTAATGTCCAAATCTGTGTTAGTTAATCAGGGGTGACTCGAAGGGTGGATATTTGGGGCAACAGATAAGGCTGTTTCTCTGATGGTTCAGAAGGAGATATTTTGAGGAAGACTGAATTTCATTGAGTTTCCACACAGCATAGGTGAGCTCTTGAGTTTTCAGGTTTAGATGCACTATCTTATTTGAACAGATTAATTACTTTAATCATCTACTTTGTAAATGTAACATTTGGGGGCATACCCTGGAGGCAGGCATGCTTTTAAGCACTAAGCTGATTCAGTGAACAAGACACTGCAATTCCCGAAGGAATTTACAGTCTGCAGTAAGACAGCATTTAAGAAGGAGAAAAAGCAGGACAGAGACTCAGAGACCAACTTGACTATGGTTTTTGAATATGGCTAGTATGGTGGTTGATTTTGTATTCAACTTGGCTGAGCTACAGGGTACCCAGACATTTGGCCAAAGATTATTCTGGGTATTTCTGACTAAGATTATCATTTAAATTGTTGGACGGTCTTTGAGTAAAGTAGGTCACCTTCTATAAGGTGAGTGGGCTTCTTCTAATCAGTTGAAGGCCTGAGTAGAGCAAATGATCAGCCTCTTCAAGCAAAAGAGAGTTCTCCAGCAGATGGTCTTTGGAATTCACATGCAACATTGGCTTTTCCTGGGCTTTTTTTTTCTTATTTTCTTGGTTTTCTTTTTCTGTTTTTTTGGGGTTTTGTTGTTGTTGTTTTGGGTTTTTTTGTTTCTTTATTCTTTATTTGTTTCTTTATTTATTTTTATTTTGTTTCTTTATTTCCTCTTTATTCAGGAAAATGTTTTTAAGCTTAATGTCATTTTTCTCACTTCAATAAATGATACATTTATTGAAGAATAATCAGAAAATTTATATGGTCCAAAGGAAGAGGGTTAAAAGTGCCCACAATTCCTGGCTTTAACACAGATGGCTTTTGCACTCAAACTGCAACATCAAGTGTTCCCTGGTTCTTAAGTCTTCTGGCCCACATAAAATATTTTTTTACTTATTTTGAAATTTTTTATTGATTCCTTTTAGTCATACGTGACAGTAGAATCTGTTTTGATCAAATTATCCATGCATAGTTTATATCTTATTCTAATTAGGATACCATTCTTATGGATTTACACAATGGTGGGTATATATACCTACAAAAATCATGTCAGGTTACATGACAGATTTTTGACTTAACACTATCTATAATTGTGTGCATTTGTGCACACACACACACACACACACAGGTGCGTGAATCCTCTTGGATGTTACTCTGAAGAGTTCTGTTGAATACAGGGAAGGAAAATGAAGGAATGGACTGGAGTTAGCTGGGGGGGCTTCGGGCACAGTCAGGAGGTTTGCACTTCATTTGGGTTGCTTGGGCTGCTGTGTGGAAGATAGACTGCAGGAGGCAAATGAGAAAGCAGGGATACCAGACGGTGATACTGCGAGCATCCAGGCAAGAAGGTATGATGGCGTGCTAAACTATGGCTAGTCCAAATTCCTTGGTCAAAAGTTGTCAGAGTGAGGATGCAGTCTAGAGAGAGTGCTGACAGATCCAAGGCTTTGATTTTATACTTATCTTCAGATCAGGAAAACAGCTTATTTTCTTTTTTTTTTTCTTTTAAAGAGTACATAAACAGAAAGGACAAGTGGATCCCAACTCTAGCCCAGAAGGATCTGTGGCCATTGTGTGTAGACTGAAGAAAACAAAAGTACTCTCCATGTATATATAATTTGTCCAAACACAGTCTGCTGTTATGTATGCCTAAAAAGAACAAATTTGAAAATTTTTTAAAAAGAAAAAAATGCAATTATTATTCTTACACCCCCACCCTGACCCCACCCCTCCCTTCCCTCTATGTAACAGAATGTGTGACAGACATCATTGTCCTCTGTACATGTATGAATGCACAGATGGTGTGACTCTACTTTGTGTACAACCAGAAAAACAACAGCTGTACTCCATTTGTGTTCAATGAATCAATAAGTAAAGAAAAAAAAAGAAAAAAATGTAAAGTTGTGGGAGGGAATCAAAATGCCTGGTGCTATGGTTTCCACGTGGTTAGCTCCCACCAAAATTTATGTGGAGGCTCAGTCCCAGGAAAACTGAGTTGAGAGGTACAGGGGACTTTAAGAGGCATTAGTGCTTCATTCATGGAAGGGAGTTAGGTCTCAAGGGACTGGGTTACTGACCACAAGTGTGAGCTGTTCAGAGCACGACTGGCACCTCCCTTTGCTCTTGCAAGCACATGATCACCCCCACACACCCACTTCCTTTCTGCTTTGCCCCCACATGCTGACATATCATGAGGACTCACCAAAAAGATGCCAGCACCCTGCCCCTGGACCTCCCAGAACTGTGAGCTGAATACACCTATTTTCTTTACAGCTTATCCAAGTCTCAAGCGTTTCATTAGAGCATCACAAAGTGGAGTAAGACAGCCCTGCTTATTCTGAGTGCCTTTGATGACACCTGTGTCTCAGTTTCCACATCGGCAGCAAGAGGATAATAAAAGGACCTACCACACAAAGTTATCATAGGAATTAGTACACACACGGGGCTGGGACCAGTGCCAGGTGTGCTGTGAGGATCAGGTAAGTCTGAGTTGATACTGTAATTGCTGTTATTAGCATCATTATCATCCTTGTTATAGTTGGTAAAAATCCAAAGCTGGTCAGACTTAGATCAAAACCCAAACACTATACCAAGGTGGGCAGGAGTCACACCTGGATTAACTATGAACACAGATTAAACAGAGGCGTATGGGAACAGCGCAGACTCTCTGTACTGAGTCCTGCCATTCCAGAAACAAGCCGTTCAGCAGTCAGACACACACACACACACACACACACACACACACACTGGCCTGACATACAAATTGTCCAGGGATCAGATAATGCCCCAGCCCTTAGAGATCATTCTGATTTTTTAAAAAAACTACTTAGAATAATGAGAGTAAAATCCGCTAAATGCATTTAAAGTTCAGTATGTGCTAGCCTCTTTACATGCATAATCTTATTTTACCTGGTTTAAGCAGTAATGACCCAATAAGATGTGTTGTTATCCTCATATTACAGAAGAGGAAACAAGGCTCATGTACCCTGCCCAATAGCTAATAAGTGAACAAGTCGCATTCTTGTCTATTTCAAAGTATTGATTGGAAAAGAATGGGAATCACAGAGAGTTCCATAAACTGCATTACCAGGAAGGAAGCAGCCTTCCCTTGGTCTTTCAGAAGCCTTAGGATTGAGAACATTAAATGGAGCCTGACTCTATACCACACTGGTGGGAGCAGCTGCCATAAACCGGGGCAGGGGCCTCTGAGGGTCCCTCTTCCCCTTCACCGCTTCCCTCCCACCTTCATTCCACCTCCCTCCTTCCCAAATAACAGCCACAGAGAAAAGCAATCACACCCCCACCAAGCACACAGGCACACTCAGACGCACACTCCTTGTCCATGGGGGGGAGCATGGTGTGGGGACGAGAAGGGCAGAGCCCGCTGAGATTGGGTCTCTGTGAACCGCCTCACTGGGTGCTTGACTTCTCCTCAGAGGACCTGCTCCTCCACAGGGGCTCTTATTTGACACAGAGAGAGAGCATCACTGTGACCTGAAGGAGCTAAAGAGACTTTGTCCCTTTGTGTCCAGATAATATTAGGTTGGATCTGGAGCTGGAGGGCAAGATCAGTACCCTTGACTCCCTTCTGAATATCTAGGAAAGAACCAGAAGGTCGTGATTGTAAGGAGACACCTATATCTTTGATTCGTTATGTGACTTTGAGCATGCAATAAGAAACATGCCAGTCAGACCTGGGGAGCCCAGGTCTCCACGAGCAAGCAGGTCCATTCACTGGGTGGAGGATGGGGGCATCAGGTCAGTCCTCACTTGCCCAGATTCATGTGGGAAATGTCATACCTGACTCACATTCCCCATGTTCTCCACAGCTGTCCATCAAACCAGAAGCCAGCTGTGTTGGGGGTTATGGATCTTTGTTCCCCATTTCTCTTAGGCCCTTGTTGCTCAGTGTTATGGGCGTCACCTAAGAGCTGAGAAATGCAGAATCTGAGGCTCTGCTGCAGGCTGCTGAGCCGAGCTAAAGATGATTCATCCAAGACACATCCCGGCGTGGGAAGCACTGTGTAGACCATTAAGGACTATTCTGGGCTCCATAAGGGGTACAAACTCGCAGCCATGAGGTGGTAAGAATATGTGGAAATTGTCAACCTAACCCACAAGGGGCAGAGAGAAACACTGACACCCACTCCCCTGCTCTAGGAATGTGGTGAACTAAAATCCCTGGGCAAATTTGGTTCACTAGCCATCAATGACAAGAGAGGTGTGGGTGAAGAGAATAACAGACGGAGTCCTCAGGGGAGATCTGATCCACTGACTTGAAGGACGCAGGTCTCTTGTCAGTGGCACCCACGCCATCACCTTCCTCTTCCCCGGAAACAGCAGGTGCTTTCCTGAGGTAGCATCCCTTCTGACGTGGTTCCTGAAACTCCTGTCCTAAGTCCAGAAGAAAATGAGGCCCAGAAAATAGGAAAAGGGGAGGCTCCTATAGTTTTCCCAGATGGATGTGTGGTTGGTGATGGAGTGGGTGAAGTAAGGAAGAAAAAGGGGTTTCTAGGACAGAGGAGGTGAAGGGTGAAGGGGAGGAAGCCGGAGTCCTGCTCCACGGAGGTCAACTGTGAGGTCAGCACCAGCCAGGGCTCTGGCTCTCAGGACCCTGCTTCGTCTCCATGACTCATACAGAAACCTTAGGGCAGACCATCCTACCAACTGCACCACTTTATAGGGGAAGAAAATGAGACCCCAGAAGAGAACCTGTGTGCCTAAGGTGTGAAGCCAGTCCTCATCGCCAGCCAGAGAGGCAAAGAGGGTGTTTCCTACCACAAGGTAAAAAATGAGGAAGCCAGGGAGAACGAGGAGAGAGAGCTGTGAAGGAGCACAGGAAGGAGGGAGGAAGGAAAGGAGGGAGGGGCGTCACAAGGACTCACAGAAGGAAAAGCCCTGGTGAGTCACTGCAGTTCTCTCATGTGGAATCCCCCTTGCTTTGGTAATTGATATTTTCAACGTGGTTCTCCTTCATGTCACTGTTTACTTGACACAAAAAAAATCCCTTAGTAACCCTAATTACTAATTACATAAAAGATGGGATTGAAATTTCAAATACTTTGATTAAGTATGTACATTCTGACTACAATTATGATGCATGCAGAATCAAAGTGTGTCTTCCAAAATTGCATTCGTGGGACAGCTCGTTACTCCAGTCAACGCAAGTCTGCTTATTCCAAAACTTTGATGAATCCCAACTCAACATGTTCCAAGGTCAACGTCCTCAGTGGTTCCTCAGGGTTTGACTGAAGAGAAGGAAACACTCCCTCGTGCAGAAGTATTTAACACGTGTCTATTGTTGTTGTTACAAATTCCACTCAAGAAGAGGTCAAGTTCCTAAGTCTGTAGGATGCTAACTATGGAGAAGAGCTAAGAGGTGACCTGTTCCTACCATGGCATTTCATGCTGACGGGTTGGTGACCCATACAGAGTACCAGTGATTTGTCCCAGGTTCCATAACTAATGCTCAGTTAGGACTTGAGCCCAAATACTCAGCTCACATAATATGAAAAATAGTATTAAGAAATCCAACATGTTATCCATTGCACAGTGGAGTCACCTAAATATAGTCTTTTAAATAAGGTCAAGATTTCCCTTTATTGCTGGAACATTAATATGATCACTCTGACCTTTCATGACCTAACTTCTCAGATTTCTTTTAGCCTACATGGTTTTGCCTGGGACACCCTCCCAGATTCTTCTGACAGCTTTGGAATAGCATCGGGGAATGATTGTGGGTCCTCAGTGCCTGCCATGAAGTCTTTGCATTGTATTAGCTGCTGAAACGAAATAAGTTCTTTAATCTCCACAATCTTGTATGTGGCAGAATCCCCATTCTACAGAGAAGAAAACCAAGTTCCCTCAAGGTCAAGTCACTTGCCCAAAGCCACACAGTAGGAGCACAGTGGAACCCTGACCGAAGCCCAGCCTGTCCCGCTTGATACTCAGTGGCTTTCCCCAGCTGTGAGTGAACACAGACACTGCATCTTAATGAAGTAAATGAATAAAGGATGAAATGAAAGATGTGTCCCTTCACCCAAGGTCTGGATGTTGCACGAACCGTTTTAGCTAAGCCGTCAAAGAAAAAAATCGATACCAGTTTGATATCTCAATTGCTTGCTAGAATCACCGGAAGGAGACAAAACAGCTAGAGGGGATGGTGATGAGAGATATTGACAGAGAGTGACAAGAGCAGCATTGCATTCCAGCTCCCGCTCGGTCACAGTGCCTCCAGAAGAAGGCACAGTCTCTGTCTCCCGCTCAGGGCCACCAGGGCAAGTGGCCGGCTGCCAAACTGCGCTAAATCTGTTTTTTAATTTAACCTTTTCTCTAGCCTCACCATTAGGATCGCTGCACAAACAAAGAAACCGAGGGGAACCCCTCTGTGATTATTATCACCAGAAGAAATTTGGAGAATGAAATAGAAAACAGCAGCAACGGAGGCAGGGGAAGGATTATTTCGGGGTTGCATGAGGGTCTTTGTAAATAATTGAGAGTAAGAAACAGGTTAAACTGAAAATAAGCGTAGCATACAAAATTATCAGTGTTGCTCTACAAGGGAGATGTTTAAATACAGCCAGAATCCTTGGAACAGAACCAGAGGACTCCTGTTGTCTCCGAAGCTATTCACAATAAATGGCCCCTGTGACTGCGATGTGCCAATTAAACAGTTTGTTTCCACCGCAACCTTAATTTGGCAGACAGCTCCGCTGTAAATCTGCATAGTGGGATGGAGAAAAGTTGATTCCTAGCTGCACCCCCCAGAGTTTACTCTTTGCTTAACACAAAATGTTAATATGTCATTGTGTTGACTAGGAGTCAAATGAAAGATGCCAATTGGAAGGAAATGCCCCAGTCCCAGATTAATTAATGCTTGAAATATTCTAATTTACTTTTGCCCATGATTTATGTATCAAAAGAGGCACAGGGACCTGAGGACCTCAAAGATGCATAACAACTTCAGGATTTATGAAAGAGAGGTCTAAACACTCAACATCCTTGTTCTTTTGTAAAGAACTAGACTCACAACAACGGCCTGGTCTGATGACTCCATGATGTCAGTAGAGGCGTAAGTCACCATCAGGGTCCTGAGAGGCCACTTGACATAATTTAATCTTTCAAAGGTCAACGTTCACATTTAAACATTTTTTACAGCGCTTCTTTCTTTTTATTGATGTTGGGGTTTAGCTATGAGAATCGTGAATAACTGCCAGCTAGCTAGAATGATGTTGACCGACTTTATGGGCCACCCCTTCATAGTTTCACTGTAGAATATGCAAACAACTCTCTAGAACTCTCTAGAATTCAGAGGTCTTCATTGTATACTGTGGATAATGATGATTTTCGTATTGAAAAGACATTTGAATATCCTCCACCAGATTAAATGCAGCAGATTTGGTGACTACTGGGAGAAAACAAATTGGAAGGGGATTGGCTCAGTCTACCATTAACAATGCTGTACCTCACCCAAGTTCTCAGGAGATCTCGCTGCTTTCCATCAGGACAAGGCCTGGTTTGTGACAGGAATGAGAGGAAGGTACCTACCTTCTACTTTAATCCAGGGGTCTCAATTCTTTCCTGAGGTAGGTTCCCATCTGCTTGGAATATGAATGAGATATGACAACAGTGGGTAGGCTGTCCCCAAACATGGGACATGTAAAATCTGCAATTTTTAACTAAGTTTTTTTTCTGATTTCAAAAAACTGTATAGAAAAGTTGTCAAATTTTTTAATGCAGAATTTCCATATACCTGACACCCAATTCATTTTCCATTATCACCTTGCCTTTATCAGAAGGCATACTTCTTTGTTACTATTAACTAGACTCCAGATTTATTTGGATTTTTCTCTAATGTTCTTTCTTCAGTCCAGACTCCCATCTAAGATATTCTGTTGTGTTTATTGGTCCTCTCTCCTTAATTGCTTCTGGTCTGTGACAGTTCCCAGTATGTCCATATTATAAAACTGGTCTCTAAATCCAGTTGTAAGTGGCAGGGGTAGGCTGGTAAAGTGTGACTAAGCTCCACTCAGCGTGGGGATTATCTACGGATGATATTTTAAATTCTTCTGTTAGCAAGATTTGTCTTTCCTCCCTTATTTATTTATTTATTCAATTATTTATTTATGTCCCTATGGACTCATGTATATTTATTTTATATATTGGTTTATAGTTTGACTCATGTGTATTTATTTTGTACTATGGGTTATAATTCAATACAATGTTATTTATTTTGTTGCTCAAATTCCAGCTCTGCCCTCATGTCCCTTTGACATGCCCCTTTCCTTGAATTTTTTGAGCACTTCCTTTCTGGTATTGCAAGATGTGCCAAGCTCACTTTACATTTCCCGTGCCCCAGCCTAAAATCAGCCATTTCTCCAAGGAATCTTGATTCTTTAATTTGGAGACCAGTATTTTTTAAATCAAGATGTGGATGCTAGGCATGCTCAGGGCTATTGGGATGTCCTTGTCTCCAGGACCTCTTGGCTAACAGCACTAGGTGATATCTGTGTATAAACTAAGACACACAACTATACAGCCACACAATTACAGATAAGTGTGTTTATACATAGCTATCTAGATGCATATCCATCTGTGTATCTGTGAACCTAAACATGAGTTTTCACCGATGTCTCAGACTTGAATCCAGTACCACATGGTACCTTCTGAGCCTTGCTTCTTGCTTATCTGTCACTTTCCACTCCAGTGGTGAGACATCTGGTTGCCATCATCCATCAACCACCTTTTATGTGTTCACTACCAGGATACATATCAAGCAGTGCCAGAATTGTTAATCCATCCTCTCACAAGAAGCAAGTTTACTAGCTCCGATCCAATGTGCGTCCTCACAGCTCCAAGTTAAACACAGTTTTCTGTGGTTATTTAGGACAGCTCCTTATCCTCCACCCTCTTCTGCAAGTTTATCTCAGACATTTGCTATAGAATTAAATCCCTATTTCATAGTTGGCGTGGTAACTGATGGTTGTTGTTATTATTGTTTAGCTTATATACATCAAAAGTCACTATGTATGTGTACATGTGCTATATATGCATTTCTATTCATCTGAGACAAGAAGAAGAGGAGGAGGAGGAAGAGGAGGAGGAAGAAGAAAAAGAAGAGGAGAACAGATCCAAGCGTTTAAAATGAGCTGGTGCAACAGGAATGGGTTTTGAAGATTATCCTTCCTGGTCGGAGGTCCACCCCCATCCATGGTACCAGGAGAACTTATGCTCAACCTCCAATCCAGGAGTATGATGAGAGTGTACTTGGAGCTGGTACACCACCCAAGAGGAAAAGGAAAGAGTAGCAGGGGAAATCTCTAAACAAAGTGTCGGGGCTGAGGTAGGATTCTAGGAGAACATTATGTTCCTTACTGTGTAAGACCCTTTCTTTGCCAAGGCAAGGATCACTGAGGACAGAGAGTGATGGGGCAGCTTCTCCATGGGGCATCTACGGTGCCCAGGCCCTGGTGGTTCTCCACACTTGCCTCCCTTGAAGCAGCTCCAGGTGTGTTGTAGGCCCACCCCTCCTCCGGTGGGCTCAACCTCCACCTTGCCTCCTCTGTGGCTCATTCATTTCCTTACTCTGCCGTCACACACACCTGCCTGGGAAGACTGACCTTCTGCCTGAGGAGCCCTGGATTGCCTCATTTCTCGAGAGCCTCTTCAGACATCACCTGGCCAAATTCAGCATCAACTTCCTGAAGGGATGACTGGGGGTTTCAATTTTTCACAGAAATCCGTCCAAATATATATTAAATTGTGGCCAAATGCTGGCTCACTGAAATAAAGAACAATGATATTTAACAATGATAGTAATAATGGCTAGCATTTATTGAGCACTTATTGTGTACCACATACTGTGCTACCAGTACTGCCCTTAGACCTGGGCACCCCCGTGAGGCAAATCATCTGTGAGGTAGTGGACAGGCCCCATCAGAGCCTGCACGAACCCCCACCCTGATACCATCACATCCTGACCTTCCTGCTGCTCCTCTGGGTACCAGGACCTAGGAATTCTCTGGACACATAGCCCTAAGCCAGCATCCAGGTCCAGCATGGATCTCTTCCCTAGGTTCCTCCTCCTGACTCTGAAAGGTATCCTAAGGTAGGCCATGATGGAGGGTAGGGGAAGGACGGACACCAAGCAGCAGGCTGGAGAGAGGGAACTCCATTCATACCCTTGCCTAGAGTCACACAAAGATATTAGAATGTATCACATGCTGCATGCTTGAAATATCTCATTTAATCCATAAAACAATCCTGAGAGCTGTCTACATTATACTGAGGAGTAACAGGTCACAGAGAGGGCAAGGAGACTCTCTAAGGAGAAACAGCATGGGATGCAAGCCCAGACTTATTTAGACTTATCTAGACTTAGGGTTTTCACCCCCACACTACAGCATCCCTCATGTGTCAGAGCCACCAACTGCATGACTCCGTTGCTGTCGGTGAATGTGTACCCTCGAGATGGGGACTGCACTGTCAGCATGGCCGCACCAGGTAGTCACAGTTATGAAAAAAAAACAGGTGGTCATCTGTAGCATCCCACTTCCTCACCACGCTCAGCTGCCTCATTTCTCATTTGCCACCTTGACCCTTTTCTCCTCTGGGTTTGTCTTCAGCCAGCAGCATGAGCTGCTGGATTTACAGCATCTGTGGTCGGTGCACATGTGTGCACTTGACAATCCATGTGTCTTTCAATCACCAGGTTTAAAATGGGGAAGCTCATTCTCAGGGAATGGCAGGTATGCCTCTCCAGGTGGGAGGGCATGACATCTCTGCCGGTGCCACCTCAAGCCCCCTTACCTCCCCCACAGAGGAGTATTTTAATAGAAGGTTAATGGAGGGCACACAGAACGGAGAGAAAACCCTGTCATCGTTATTCCATGTTTTACTGTAATAGAGGTCAGCTCTCCTGGTTTCTTCCTAGTATCCATCTTTAAAATGAATTGTTTAGGCTATGAAAACAAAACTAGTTTATTTATGATGACAGAGAAGCTGTAAATGTGCTCCTGATCTGTGCATTGACTAATTAGATTAATTAAGCCGGCATGCATTTCAGAACAGGCAGGCAGGTGGCAAATAACATTTGAGATGATTTATATGATATATTCCATCAAGCTTACAGTTGATAAATAATATCACATTCATTCCATTAAGATATCGAAGTAGAAGAAATCAGGGCCTTCTTGGCTCTGAGCTCTCACCCACAGAGCAACTGCTGAGGTTAACGCACTGGGTGTGATTTAACTACTCACGACAGTCAAGGAAAACCACATCAGCCAAATCTCAAACTCAAGTGCATCTCAGCGGGCCCTTCACTAATGCAGAGGTGATCCTTTGCCACATTTAGGAATGGATCAGATGCAAATTTCTGAACTCACTGCTGCTCACTCTCAAGTTTTGCTGGAAACTCTCGTTCTATGGTCCTTGACCATTCAACCTACCATCAATGGATACTCCTGGTGAATGAGAGTGAAATTGGGTGAACACAAGTTCTCTCTCTCTCTGGTCTTAACACTTCTACATACCTAAGAGATCTCTGGAAATGTTTGTCCAGGTGCAGATTCCTGATCCTAATAAATCTGGATAGAGTCCAATAACCTATTTCAGTTTTTGTTTCATTTTTGTTCTTATCAATACCTAAGACATCAATATCACTCCTTACCAATAAGGTCTAACCCCAATCACCGAATCTTATGATTTGGCCTTTGTCTTTCAAAATTCTTAAGTATGTCCAATGTATTACACCCATTTATTCAGGGATTTTCATAGTTTGACCAAAGGAATTGGAATTTTCATTGTACATTGCAAAAATCCAAATTTCCCAGATTTCTCTTGAAATCCACCAAGTCCAAATTAATAAGGGTCATATAAGAATATCTGCAGTTTAATCAATAACCCAGATTCTTATTTATGCTAAAATTTAAGAACCACTTCTTTGGGGCCAGAAATATTTGTTGTAGATGTAGCAAAAAACACAAAAAATGGAAGCATCCGCTGCATATCCTCCCTGCAGTTACAGACTTTCCTAGAAGACGAAGATGTCTGTCTCACCCTGCCTAAGTCAATAACCTCTCAAAGAATGAACTTAGTGCTGAGATGGCCTGATCTCCAGGCCAAACTTTGTCTTTCAATTCTTTATGGTTTACATCTAAAGAGCTCTGGGAAGGAAGTGGTTAATACCGGAAGTCCCCTGTTCTACTGCTCTAGGGGTATAATGGCGTGACATGTAGGTGTCATTGCGACATTTAATCAGAAATTGATATGGGAGACAGACCCCGATCAAAACCTGACATCCTCCCCAGCCCAGAGGAGACGATAACCCAGCCCATTAGAGCAGAATGGCAGGCACAGTGGCAGAAGACAAGCCTTCAGAAGAGAGTGACAGCCAGAGCAGTGCAGCAGCCAGGTAACTGAGGGAGGGACAGCCGCCTTCTGCACAGCACATGAGCCAAAGCCAAGCCTCCCCAAAGTCATTTGATAATATCTGTTTAAGCTTTGCACAATCATGTAAACAGTGATAGAGAATAATCTGAAAATTGTAATGAGAGTTCTAATTCTAAGATGCTATCATGTCATCGCAGACTGCATCAGACAAGGCGGAGCTGGAAGGAAAAGGAGAACTCTGAAATCTGGAAAGAGAGGACTTTGCAGGAGACCAGAACAGATGCCCCTTCCCTCATCCCACCTGCAACATGATTACTCGTTCCAGTGCGAGGGAGGCAGAGGCTGATTCGAGAGCCTCTTTTATACCTTCACGTTCAGGCAATCATTCCTTTTGCACATTACTGTGGACTGCTTCCCCTCACAGTGCACGTTCAGGTTATTGACAATAAAGCCTGTAGTCAGCTTCCTCAGGTTCCCAAAGGAGGGATCTGCCAGGTGTCAGTGCACACCGGGATCCAGATGAAGGAAACAGAAGATTCTAGTGCTCCAAGTGGGCAAGACCTTGTGAGCAACGCTGCTCTGGAGCATCTTTCTGAGTGTGTGAACCACATCTTAGAAAGGATATCACTCAAGCCTCTAAAAATAGATCCCTGCACATTTAAAATAACTGACCTCAGGAAGCATTGTTACTAAAATGTCCTTTACTAAGTCATTATCTCAACAGTATTCATGACCAAGTAGTTCTCCTTCATAAACAAGTTTCTGATGGATCTCAGTGCTTGAGCAGTCTGGCCATCTGTAGCCTCACCCTACAGTGGCTCACCCTACCTTGGACCTGTCTGGCAGCAGAGAGAGGCAAAGTGAATCAGTAGCAAGTCCTGACAGGTTTTTCTGATGAGGACACATGATTTTGTCCTACCCTCTCAATTGCTAATCTCAATTCGGCTTCTATCTTCTTATGACTATATGTATTTTATAGACTTCATGTTCTGCCAGTTTCTAAAACAGGTTCTTAAGTGCTTTATACTAAAAGACATGCAGGAAGAAGCTTTATTAAAAATTAAGTAGAAAATGTCAATTACACCTATAGAAAGTGCACTGCTCTTCCAAAGGGTATTTTTTGTCACCATGATTGAACATTAAATTTAGCTACTAACTTCCTCAAAACTAGGACAAGCATAGAAATAAGATGTATTTCATAATTCTTGTTATTTAGAGAAAAATATCTACTAATGCTTTAAGGCATGAAGCTGTAAATTCACTTATTTAAAGTGTGAATTTTGACAAATGTCATTAGTCTGATTGGTAACAACTTCCATATCCATAGAACATTCCATCGTCCCCAAATCCCTCATTTCCAAAAATCCCGTCAATCTCCTCCCCTAATATTAGTCCTGGAACCGGACTGCTGACAGTCACTCCTTTTTTGCATTCCGTATAATTTCACGTAACTGGAATCATGCAATATGTAGTCTTTCATATGTGGTTTCCTTCCCACGATGCTTTGGAGATTTGATTATGCTGTTCCATAAATCAGTAGCTCATTTATTTTCCTATTGCTGAGTAGTATTCCAGTGTAGAAGTTAATCATGACATGTTCATCCATTCACCAGTTAACTTTTTTCCCAATTTTTCACTCTTATCAATAAAACCACTGTGAGTTTTTATGTGCAAGTTTGGGTGTGAACATATGTTTCTGATTCTCTTGGGTAAATATCTAGGACTTGTTCCACATCCTTGCTGTGCTTGGCATCTTTGGGTTTTGGGGCTTAGCAATTTCTGTGGGCGTCTAGTGATCTCTCTTTGTGGTTCTAATTTGCATTTTCTTACTGAATAATGATGTTGCACATTTTTCATATGCTATTTGCCATTCATCTATCTTTGGTGCCTGTTTGAATTTTTGTATGCTTTTTTTTAAGTGGTTTTTATTCTTCTTTGCAAGAGTATTTTCTTCCCTGAATTTCAATAGAATCTCCCGATTTTCAACACATCCCAGGTTGGTTCGAACGTCCATTTTCAAACTGAAACATCATTCAGATGGTAAAGGAAGGAGACATCAGAAAGAGAGTGACAAAGTATAAGTTTTAACTAAAATGAAAACAAATTATCCAGCAAACCATGAACATGCCTAAGGATATCAGGGAAAAAAAATAGAACAGAAGCCATATCTGAGTTCAGGGATCAGGATTGACAACATGGGTTCTAACTGGGGGTCCATGGATTCCCAGATTAATAAAATGGATTGAAAATATAAACAAGTATAATGGATTCAAAGTGCACACTAAGACCCCTTCAGGGACATGAGGATTGACATGTAGTTACTGACAGAGCACTCAAAGGCAGACACAGGACACCGGCACCGGCGTTTCCAAGCACAGGTGCCAATTCTGGTGTCCCCTGGTGGCCACCTCTTATCTCCACTTGGTTCTTCCTCAGTGGTGGAGAAAGAAACCTCTGGTCAGTAGATGACTTCCAGGATGACCAACAGAACTTTGTCACCCAGAGAAAAGCTGATCCTTGGTGTGGAGGTTGTCTTCCCTGGAGGCTGTCTTCCCCTTCTTACTTGGGGAAGTAAGTATCTCTTAAGTTCTGGGGACTTGGAGGAAGACTTAGGAAACTGGAACATCCACAGTGGATATTTGAGAGCATTTCTGAGTCAGCACACAGTGGAGGAAAGATCTCAAAGAGGTGCCAAGAATAATGAAAGTAGATGTATTTTATATTTATTTCTTTTAACAGGATGGCTGGAAATGGGGTGGATCAGTGAAATCATTTTGAAGTAGCATTTCTGTTTCTCTTAAGGGTTAGACTTGAATCCAACTTTGAAAAAAAAAATGCTTGTCTGTTTCAAGAAAACCATCTTAATGAGTTCTTTTGATTATTTCAAGCGGAATCTTGAAAAGAAGTCAAATAGCCCTCTTCAAATGGAACCAGAGGCAGGGCCAAGGACAACATGATCCCATATTGGTCCTGTGGAAAGTCCTCATGGCTAGAATTCTAGGCGCCCAGTAGCCTTTCAACTTCTATCGATTTATGTTCCCTTATTATCCCTTTTCTATTTTCTCTCAATTTCAGATTATTTGCATAAAAAGAAAAAAAATGCTAAAACCAAGGAAAAAGTATGGACTTCAGTTAATAATGATCACCCTTGGTTCATTAATTTGTAAAACATGCCATACCCTCTCAGTAATTTTTCTATAAAAATGTTCTACAACTAGAGTTTTGTTTTGTCTTGATTTTTAAGGAAGAGTGGCTTCTGAAGATCAGACATGTCTGGGACATTTGGGTTGCACTAACTTCACTGGCTTCTCAATTTTTCTTTGCTCTGGTAATGAATACCTTCACATGTGTGAAGACAAATAGAAACAGTGGGATGAAGGATGGCTGTTGTGTGTTGCCCTGCAGGAAGGCAGCGTGGTGAGAAGAATGCGGTGGAGCAGCAGGCTGCTTGCCAGAAGGCTGCTCATAATTTATGATGATTTCCTTGTTTATTTTTTAAAGCAATCGACTTGCATATAAAGGAACCAAAATTATATGGTTTCTCTCTCCTATTAGCTTATTAATTCTTTAAAAGTATTAAGCCATAACTTCATATTCCCTTTTGTAGCACATAATACCTTGTGCTTGGTATATCCCCCCAAAATAGCTGTAATTTGAATGAATTCTGTTAAACAGAGGTATAGATGAACATAGGGCATTTTGTATGTCTAATGTGAGAAAATATACAACAGTCAACTATTAGACCCTTAACAAATGTTTGCTACATGCTCTAAAATGAACTGCTACTAAAATTACTAAGGCAATTAGGTCTACATCATGAGTTCATCATACTGAGAGAGCTTCTCCACCCAGAAAAAAAATAAAAGGTTTTCAGTTCAACAGGCAAAAGTCATATTTTGAAAGATTAATTTCCATCTTTTTGACATCCTTGTCACTCAAAGCCAGAGAACTTGATTTAGGGGTTTCAAACCCTGTCACTTAGAACAAATTTCAAGCTGTGGATGTCTATGCAAAATTTCAGTGGTGATGTTTTCCTGGCCAAGTTGTTGCGGCCTTCAAAATAGAATTTGCGGCAGAGAACCTGGCAGCTTCTAAATGTAGCAGATTGAATATTGATGTCATGTCAAAGGAGTTCCATAATTAAAGGTGTTTTTTTATAGCTTCTCCCTCCATCCATTCATTAGTTCTAGAATATTTATTGAGCACCACCTATTTGCCAGACTCTGATTTAGCAAGGCTTTCCTGGTTCTTGAATCAGAGAGTCCATGAATGAATGAATGAATGAATGGGCAGTACATGGATGAGGAGTGAGTGAGTGGACCTGTCCCACACAGCCTCCAGAGCCCATGTGGGGTGCTGAATGTAAAGGGGAAACTGAAAAGCACAGAAGAGTCCTGATTTAGAAAGGGGTCTTTAGAAGCTCAGGGAAGTGAAGTCCCCGTGACTGTGTTGGATGTATCCTGGACAGCGCCCCATTCCCCACATCTACCATTCGAGTGCTTACATTACCCTGTGCCTCCTCCTCCAGATTTCAACACAGAAAAGTAGCTTCGGTCTTCCTCTTGCAATTTCCTCATGCAGACCTCAAAAGGGCTCTCCTCTTTCCATCCCCCAGGGGCTGTTCTCAGGCCACTCACTCCCCATGGTTCTTAGGGACCGGAGACTCTGAGACTCTGTCTTATGCCCTGACCTATGCTTCTTATAGTTGTCGCTTTTGTTTTTTGTTGTTGTTGTTGTTTTGTTTTTGGTTTTTTTTTGGTTTAAACTCTGTATTACAATGGCTTTAGAACATAAAAAACTGAGCAACATAGTATAGATCTCCGTGCAGCCGTCATTCACCCCAGCACCAGCCACTCAGAGCCAATCCTTCTCCATCCATATCCACATCTACTTCCTCACTCTCGTAATTTTGAGGCAAATCCCCAGCATCAAATATTTTCAGTTATACCTTGAATTAATGACAGAAAGACTGGGTGAATAAACATCAAATGACTCAAGGGGGAGTAGACAGCAGTTAAGTTCTATTATTCCCTTACAGAAGGGTCATCTGAGGAAGCAAAAGAGGCACGTGTGAAGTCAGCCACAGTAAAGGCAAGATCTGGGGACAAGAAGGCAGTCTGGAATTTTTTTCTTGCTCTTGTTTTCTTTCTATCTCTTATCCCTGCATCTCTTTTTGGAAGTAGTCTGTCCTCAAACATGGACTTCCATCCAGAGGGAACCAAGCCTGCAGAGGCCATTTCTACACTTGCCTATCAATAAATTCATGATTGTCAGGGAAAGAGACATTTATTTTTTACCAAGTTTTATCTGAAAAATCTCAGGGAGGACTCTCATGGGTCCAGCTGGAGTCATGTGCCCTCCCATAGACCAGTCAATGAGGTCAGGGGCCTGGAGTACCTGGATGCATGCAGTTTTGGTCAGCCCACCCCCCTCACTGTAATTAACTGGAGAGGGACAGATTCAACAAGACACAGTTGCATAGAAGGACAAGGGACACAATGCCTAATGAGCTTCTCCTCTGCAGCCAGAGATATCATAATCTATAAAAAATCCCAAAAGATTGGTATGATTATTTGCATTTATGAATGAGAATAAAAGGAAAATTAAGAAAAGCTAGGCAGTTGACTCAAACTTCCGCTCTTTTGGTAACCTGTTTCCATCCTTATCCATGCTGTTCCAGAGTCATGAGTATGGGAAGAACAAAGGGGACATTTTAATTGACAGACTACACATGATTTTGGTCACTATGAACCTGGGCACAGAGGTAGTATGTGGCCTGAGCAGCATTCGTAACTTCTCTATGCCTCAGTTTCCTGGTACGTAAAGTCATGGTAGCAATGTTTACCTTGCCAGGCTGACTCCCAGGACTGAGAATAGGAATGTGTATACTGTGTCTCACACAGTGCCCAGTGTACAGCACCAAGCAAGCAAATGGTTGTAATCATTATTATTACTATTATTATTATCATAACCTAATGCTCCGGGTGAATACAAAGAGATGATTATCAAAGGCAAAAATAAACCCAGGGTCACCAACTGTGATAAATTACTGTGATTGTGAAACGAAAACACCTTGCCTTTATTATTTCTTAAAAGGAAAGATCCAAAATACACAAAGGTGTTTGTTATTTCCCGTATTGATTGAACACTCTTTTTCCACAAACCAGGAATTCACTGAAAGCTGGACTGAGGAGGGTAATGAGGTTTTTTGTTTTTTTTTTTTTCCTTTTAAAAGGGAAAAAAATTGAAAAGCACAAAACACTCACTGACTTAGAAAGTGAAATGTTTGAGTGGTTTTGTCAAATTAGGGTAGATATCATTCCATTTCTGGTTCTCATTTGAAAGGGAAGCCAATAAAATTGCCATAAAGAAGAAAATTGTCCCAATGAATGGTTCTAGCCTTCTAAATCTATGTGACACCCAGTGTCTCTCTTTGCTGCAGACTAGG
>JAJEJO010000455.1:1234032-1246306 GCA_020662805.1 Glaucomys volans | reverse complement strand
ACTGTTGGACATTGCTTACTCCTGGTTACCTCCCTCTGTTTTGTTACCTAATGAAGGTAATGAAAGCCTAGGATTTGCCATGAGAAGACTTGTAGGGAAAACCACAGAGGTAGCCTTTAAGCAAAGAGTCACCCTCTGTTTTCATGATGTCGAAACTGCCTGAAAGACATCCTTAGAACTCATCTATAAGCACCTGGAAGCAAGAATTATATTTTATCCAGAATTTCATTTCCAGAGACTCTACTACTTCACCCAAAACCAATGAACACTCAACGTAGACTGAATGTACTCGTGAATGAAAGGCTGTATATAACAAGAGTCAGGTTCTAAACAGCCTTAACAATTGATCAGGAGCAGGCATCTTCGGCTCTGGTCAGCCAAATTCTGAAATAAATCTTTATTTTCTACACCAGAGAGCCAAACTAAAGTTGGAAATTAGAAACCTCTCCTTTGCATCTGACCTCTTGGGTTTATGCTGAGATTGAGGAAGTAGGATTCATTTACTTATTCATTCAAAAAATGTGTTTTGCTTCCTGATTTGTTCAGCTGTGCAAAAATTCCTATTGATGTTAAGAATAGGAGAACTGGGGAGGATTCAAGTCTGTCCAAACTCTACAATTCCACCAGGAATAAGTTCCTTTAAGACAGGCGAAGTTAGGCAGGTAGCACTGGATTCCCGGCAGGCTTGCCCTGCTTCCATAGAACAAGTAAATTCCAGGGCAATGTTCTAAACTGGAGTGTGGGAGAAAGAGACAGGGATCAGCTGTGATGTCTGTGGATTTTGACCTAATATCTGGCCTCTCTGGTGATTCTTATTTTTCCTCTGCCCTTTCATTCCAACCTGGCTCTCAATCTCTATTCTGAACCCTAGCGGGGATCTGGTTGTGCCCACACTGGGTGGCCAGAGAACTTCTTGCCTCTCAAGATTCCCCTGGTCTTGCCAGTAACCCAGTCTGGGCAAACTGCTCTTTGCCACCCACACTTGGCCAACCCACAATAGCCCTGAAACTGTAATGCCTATTTTTCAACCTCCTGTTGGCTCATGGCCCACTGAGTGGTCAAGTGCTAAATACAAATAAATGATACCAGGTTTTGCTACCAATCAGTAAGGCCAGCATGTACTTTTCTGGTTTCTTTTATTCAATTATGCCATTATTAGTAATTACTTAATTTTTTATTAAGCGAATGTCAAAAGTATGCAAAAGTAGCATGAAATAACAAACTGACATATATATCCATCGGATAACTTCACAATTATTTTTTAAGTTTATGACTATAAAAAATAGTTGCGTAACCAGGGAATCATTTCAATACTGCACAATTACACTTTTGACTAAAGCTGTATTGCAACTTGGCAGTTCTGACCACCTCGCCTTTCCAGACCACATCCTGCCTGGCTCAGCACCGATGCTCCGTCCCTCTCAGCTGACTTAGTCTAAACAGCTTAAGCAAATCTATTCAAGATATTATGTGTTTGCTCCCTTTCTTAAAAATAGAAGCTAATTTAAAGGTCCTAAAGTGTTCATTCCTCAGCTTGGTGCATGCAGACCCCCTTTTTCATCTCTGATAGCAGTTTGGCAGGGAGTGTATTCATTACAGAGCCACAAAAAGCCAACAAGGTAATACCAACCACGCCAGCCTCCCTTAATCATTCATTACAGGGTCCATTCATGACTTCATCTAAACATTTCTGGAGGCTGCTTCTATTTCTAGCCTGTACCAGTTCCCAACAAGTCTGATAGAGACCAAGGAGATAAGAGAGTAGCATCACAAGGTGGTGGGCAGATAATGGGGCCCCCACATGCACAGCACACCCCCAGATGACTTTGGTTAAATGGACTCCAGTGTGCAGCAGCTGAGTGAGCAGTTAAACCAAACATTTTCTTTATTAATAGAAAGCTGATCATCTAAAACAATAAATCGTCACACAATGGTGAGCACACTTCTAAAATGCTACAGTTTACTATAAGGTATTTTATAACCCATAATGCAATCTAGACCCATGAAGATAAGGGGTGTGTATGAGAGCTCTCCCTGTCCTTATCTCCAACAGCCTTGTTCTGGGCATTTATCTTTATTAAGGCGAAGATGAATAGTGTGTGTGTGTGTGTGTGTGTGTGTGTGTGTAGTTGTTATTGGATTCTTCAGGTTATATACGATTCTGAAGATGATAAATTTGTATTTCTAAACACACCTCTAAGTTTTGCAGATAAACAACACCTTTAACACTGCCACAGGACCTATCCACACCCTTTTGGTTATCTTTCCTTTCTTCAGTACATCATGCACTAATCTTTATAGGGTGGGTTGGTGGGGAGGGGACTGTCAGGAGATAAAACTGGGTGACAATGGGTGCCATGCAGAAAAATCTGTACCCACTAAAAAAAAAAAATTTAAAGAAAATATCATTTGGACAAGGAATTCTATGACACATCACATAAAAATGATCAGCACTCGTGTATTGTGTTATCACATTTTAAACTAACTTAAATCATATTAGTCGGAAAACTATAAAATACTAACAAGAGTCTTGCTTTAAGGACACACCTGATCTAATATAAAATCCCACAGACTAAAAATTCACTCATTATAATCTGCACTCATGCTTTGCCACTTAACAGTACCATTTTGTCATTTGTCAACAGGTTAAGTCTTGAACCACGTGACTTTGAATGAGATGTGAAAGCACCCCTTGAACCAAAGGCAAAGCTTCCTGGTGCTCAGGGATGCTTTCCTTTGACTAGTGCTTGGTATTCTTAGCTGACTCAATGAATGTCTCTCCTGGAAGTCACAGGGGTCTCATTGGCAGCCAGAGGAGTCCGGAGTGTCCAGGTGCTAACTGGGGCCATGATCCATTACACTAAAGACATAATTCAATGACAAGGAAGCTGTTTTATAGGTTAATCACACAGGGATCTGAGGTCCTGCAGCTACAGAAACTCTGTGACCTACTGGGAAGAAGGACCAGGCCCATGTTTCCTTACCCACAGGGACGCTTGCTGTGACCTACGTAACCTTCGGAAAGCACTGTTCACTACAGGGCACTGACTCTCTCCTGCAACAGGAAGGGCTGTTCCCTTTGCCTAAAATGTTGTTGTCTCCAATATAAACTCCTCATTCGGGAGACTTCAGCTGCCCCAGGGACACCACTCCCAGTCTGGGTCAAGTTTAATCAGCACATGCACAGAACTCAGGTTAGAGACAACTTCTGTCTATCAACTACTTGTAAATACTTCAGCACACACAATGTTCATGTTTGTCTTGAGTTACATCTGGGGAATATTTAATTCACAGCTGAAGGACCTTAATCTGAAATTCACATTGGAAGTGTGATTAGTTAGCATTCAGAATGTAGCCAAAAATCTAGGCTTCAAAGGCAGTCACACAAAGGTTTCAACTCTGTCTCTAGTGCACCAGAGGGTTTAACAATAAAAAAAAAAATTGTATTTTAAAATGAGTTTTCATTTGTTTAATGAATGGCTTTTAAAATATATGGACTAACTAGGTGCAGTGGTGCATGCCTGTAATCCCAGCAGCTTGGGAGGCTGAGACAGGAGGATCAGGAGTTTAAAGCCAGCCTCAGCAAAAGTGAGGCACTAAGCAACTCAGTGAGACCCTGTCTCTAAATAAAATACAAAATAGGACTGGGGGTGTGGCTCAGTGGTTGAGTGTCCCTGAGTTAAATCCCCAGTACTCCCCAAAATAAAATAAAATATATGGACTAGCTAGAAATCACAGAGATAAGGTAAGGAATTGTGCTAGGCAGCTCCCTAAATTCTTTGGAAGGATGCCTTTAGTTCAGGAGTGCATCTGGTTCTGGATCTGGACGGGAATGGAGAATGCTGATGCCTGAATCCTGCAGCTGGTATATTGTCACATTAACTTCAAGGGGACCTTTTCTGACACTTGCTTTGTCAGAGCATGTAAAGGCTCAGAGTGTGGAGTGGAGACAGTGGCATCAATAACGCCCTGGGTGCTGGCTGGAAGTGCTGATTCCAGGTCCTTCCCCAGACCCACTACATTTCAACAAGACCTTCAGTGATTTCTACACAAAGGGACATTTGAGAGGCACAGTGTATTTAATGGCAGAAGGTTGGGATTTTGTCAGGCTCACAGACCATGTTGCATTTTTTTTTTCATTTTGAATATCAGTCTATTAATAAGTGCTGGTGTGGCAGAAGTCCCTCAGAGAAACTTACTGTCCCCTGGAACTGACCCCAGGTTCTGAGGAGGTGAGTGGAGGGAACCACAGATCTCTCCACCTGTAATCATTGGAACCCACCTTTACCTCCAATAAATAATGCACCCCCTTGGGATAAGGTAGGCTGCAGGAGGACCGTGCAGCGCACCTCCTGCCTGCCCTGGGCCTCTTTAGTCGAGCATCCAGTACTGTCACTAACAGACACGCTGTAACTATTATTTGAATGAACATTATTGAAGGAATGATTTTTCTGAGTCGGCAGAGGAAATACATTTAAACTCTTGTGGGCTTTAGAATTCTGAACTTACTCTCAGTTGCTGAATGAATAACTTCTATTGTGACTTGTTCCCCTCCCTCAATTCAAATGTTTTCCAATCTCATATCTTGTGCACTTCCTAGTACCTTTACTATGAAATTCAGGGTATAAAAATTAATTATTAAAAGTTTTTTCTTCCTTCCCTCCCTCCCTCCCTCCTTCCTTCCTTCCTTCCTTCCTTCCTTCCTTCCTTCCTTCCTTCCTTCCTTCCTTCCTTCCTTCCCTCCCTCTTTCTTTCTTTCTTTCTTTCTTTCTTTCTTTCTTTCTTCTTTCTTTCTTTCTTTCTTTCTTTCTTTCTTTCTTTCTTTCTTTCTTTCTTTCTTTCATCTTTCTTTTTTTCCTTCTTTCTTTTCTATCATTCTTCTTTCTTTCTGCTTATCGTCTCTGGTTGGCATTTACTAATCAAGAAAGTACCAATTGAGTGATCACTGAATGCGTAGCTGCAGTGTTGAAGAGAACACTGATGTGAGTTCATGACTTCAGAACAGGCTCTGGGGAGCTGGGGATGTAGCTCAGTTGGTAGAGTGCCCGCCTTGCGAGCACAAGGCCCTGGGTTCAATCCCCAGCACCGCAAAAAAAAAAAAAAAAAAAAAAAAAAATCTTATTAAGCCTAGCGTGGTGGCACACGCCTGTAATCCAAGCGACTTGGGAGGCTGAGTCAGGAGGATTGCAAGTTCAAAGCCAGCCTCAGCAACTTAGTGAGGCCCTAAGGACCTCAGTGAGACCCTGTCTCTAAATAAAATACAAAATAGGGCTGGGGATGTGGCTCAGTGGCCGAGTGTCCCTGAGTTCAATCCCTGGTTCAAAAAAAAAAAAAAAAAAGAACAGGCTCTGGGCTCAAGGTGGCAGGCAGAGGCAGCCATGTTACCAGACAGAGGAGAGCCGCCAATGGTGACAGGTATGGCTTTTCCCCAACCCAGACTCTTTTGAAATAAAAAGTCTTATCAGAAATATGTAATCAATTTAAGAGTATTTTATGCAAATTATACCCTATTAAGGAAGCTTGTGAACAAAATCTCTGAAAACAAGATTCTGCAGACTTTTTTTGGCACTGCTGTGATAGACAGTACTAAATGCCAGCAGACTTTGCATATTTAAAATATTTAATGATGGGAAGAAAATATAAAATTAATTATCTTGGTGAGAACAAATCCTGTCAGACGGATAATTTATTAAAAACTATTTTGGAAAATTGTTACATAAAACATTTCCAAATAAGAGAAATTGATCTATCTAATAATAGATATTGGGAATCTATCAAAGTGGTGCCAAATTCAGATTTATATTGAGCTCCAATCCAAACAATAGATGACAGGAATTGTATTTTTAATACACAATGGGTTGTGCATGGCAATTTGGGGCCAAAGAAAGGCTTGTATTTGCAGGTCCTTATGTCTTCCACATTATTTAAGTGAAGTCAAGTAACTTTAATGGGTCCAGCCATGACTGCAAAGGATATATTTCAAAAGAGTATGTTCTGGTTTGCGTGGTTTATTCCAAAACAGTTCTTGTATAGAACCATCTTCATTATTCTGCTTTTAGTATTGGAGATTTCTTCCTGTTTTCAAAACCACATGCCTTAGAAAAGAAATATGCAGGAAAGAAATCCATATCCCATAATAACATGTGGGTGAAGTGATTGAAATGGTTAAGCAATACTGCATTATTAAAACATAACATTTTCTTAGACTTTCAACCTCACAGAGGGGAACTTACTATTTGAAGAGAACCAACTATAATATTTTATTGCTTAGAGATATTTATGCATATAGATCCCTGAAATGGAAAGGAGCACACTTTATCACCCTGCTCCTATAACTCAAAACTGTTGAATAGATTTAGTATTTTTAAAATGAATTAAAACCAGACATAGGCAATTTAAGCCCCAAAGCTGGTGGTTTCAAGGAGGAATGTAGAGAGTAAAACAGAGTGATGGAAAAGCTTTTGCACCATGCTAGGTGTGTGAGCTTACTTTGAAAGAAAGAGGAGGATGTACAACTTACAGGTGTGATTTAGGCTGAGAAGGAGAAAGCAAGGAAGCCAAAGGATGAAGAGCAGAAAGGGAGCTTCTCAGAACCCAGGTCTTCCTTTACTCAAAGTGGAGGTGGCCCACAGCACTGAGCATCTCTGGAGGGAGGCCCTCGTGTGAATACTCCTGGGTTTGCAGATGCCATAACTAAAGGGGTCTGCTGTAGTCCCTTCTCCTAGTCTTAGTTTACCAAGTGTGAGAATGGACAGTTTCCCTATTCCCTGTCTGTTTGCCTTGACCTGCTTTCTTCTATTCTTTAATTCTCAGGAGAGCACCTCTGGGCTGCGGGTATAACAGTCGGTAGAGTGCTTGCCTCGAATGCACAAGGCCCTGGGTTCAACCCCCAGCATCACAAAAAAGAAAAACCAGGAGAGCACCTCTGCTCTTTTGGACTCTTGCAAATAAGTGTTCCAGAACTTTCAGAAAGCATTTCCACTTATCAATTCCTTTCATGGCAGCAGAGTGACCTTAGAGAAAGAAGACTTGGGTTCCCACCTTGTCCATTTAGCTCAAGAAATGATATATAAACATACTAACAGGGCTATTTCCTCATTGCAGGTTTTGCAAACATAAAGTTATATTATGTACATTTTTTTTTGTATTTTGTCTTTCTCATTTGAAAGTGGTTGGTTGCATTTTCTCTACATTTACTAGTAAAATTCCTACCCATTCTTTTTATGACTGTGTGATATTCCATAGTGTGAACATACAATAATTTTTTTACTCATTACTATCAAAACCTAAAGCTTCATCTACAGGCTTTTGCAGCGTTAGGAAACAGAGAAATTCATCTAGAGGCTTTTGTTGCATTAAACATTAATGCCTTTATATCCTCAGATATTTTTACTTCCCTGTTTGAGATTCCCAGAACTGGAATTGTCAGGTCAACACACATGCATGCACACACACATGTACACACATATACATTCCATTTTAAAAGATACTGCCAGACAGGTTGCTTTCAAAACTATGTTTTAATTCACACCACCAATGTGTGAGAAAATATTCTTTCTGTATCCCTGTCAGTAGCAGATGTTTTTGCTTTTTTTTTTTTTTCAATCTTTAGGAATTGCTTTCTTCTTTTTTCTGCATCAACTTAAATTTTTAAATATGTAAAACATTTACATGATTCCAAAGTTAAGCTAGATAACCATGTGTATTCAAAGAAGTCACATTGCCACCAATGCCCAGACCTGCTGCTTATTCCCCTGTACATGATCACTTTTATTCATTTTTAGTTTATTTCAGTCTCTTTTTCAAACAGATTTAATTACATTTATCCTTTTGACCCTTTTTATTATGAAAGGTACCATACTATGTATATTCTATTGTTGTTAGCTCTTTTCATTTAAAATATGCATCTTGGTTATCAATCCACATGAGTATGTAAAGCTCTTCCTCATTGTATTTTTATAGCTACACAATCTTATATTAAATGAATGCAGCATATGTCACTCAACTACTTTCCAGCTGATGAACATTGAGGTTGATTTCAATCTTCTACTATTCTAAAAAATGTCACAGTGAATAATCTTGAACATAAGTCATTTCATGATTTTCGAGTGTCATTTTAGACTCATTTCCTGGAAATGAGATTACTGTGAAAGGGTGTGTGAATGTATAATTCTTCTAGATATTAACAAATACCTCTCTATTGGGGTTGTACAACATTTCCATCCCGCCAAAAATGTGCAAGTGACAGTTTCCCCCAAGTTTTGCCAAAATTCTCCACTTCCAAATCTTTAGATTTTCATCAAACTGACACTTGAGAAATATATTTATCTTTTTATGAGAGTTTGTGAATCTTCTCATATGTTTAAATATCTCTAATGTCTTTTTTTCCTTAGGATTTCTTGGTTATATAGCTTGCTCACTTTTCTGTCGGTTTGTTGGTCTTTTTACTCTCTCAATTTTAGTAGCTGTTATTGCCTGTGTTCTTGATAATAGCCATTCTAACTGGAGCAAGATGAAATCTTAGAGCTGTTTTAATTTGCATTTCTCTAATTACTAGAGATGTGGAACACCTTTTCGTATATTTATTAATCGCCTGTATATCTTCTTCTGTAAAGTGTCTGTCCAGTTCCTTGGCCCATTTGTTGATTGGGTTCTTTGTTTTTTTGGTGTAAAGTTTTGTAAGTTCTTTATAAATTCTGGAGATTAGTGCTCTGTCTGAACTGCGTGTGGAAAAGATTCTCTCCCACTCTGTAGGCTCTCTTTTCACATTACTGATTGTATCCTTTGCTCAGAAAAAGCTTTTTAGTTTGAATCCATCCCATTTATTGATTCTTGCTTTGATTTCTTTTGCTTTGTAAGTCTTTTTTTCTTTTTTTTTAATTGGTTCTTTTTAATTATACGTGACCGTAGAACCCATTTTGATATAACTATACAGCAGGGAATATATCTTTTATTTTTCACAAGGTAGTTTCACATGATTCATATAATCTTACATATACATAGGGTAATACTGTCTCAGTCTACTATCTTTCCTTCCCCCCATCCCATTTTGCTCCAGACCATCCATACTTCCTCCATCCTTTTCTTATCCCCCCCACAACCCCTCCTCTCCATTAGGTATCAGCATCCACTGATCAGAGAAAACATTTGGCCTTTGGTTTTTTGGGCTTGGCTTATTTCACTTAGCATGATATTCTCCAACTCCACCCATTTACCAGCAAATGCCATAATTTTATTCTTCTTTATGGCTGATTAATATTCCATTGTGTATATGTACCACAGTTTCTTTATCCATTCTTCAATTGAAGGGCATCTATGTTGGTTCCACAATCTAGCTATTGTGAATTGAGCAGCTATGAACATAGATGTGGCTGCATTCCTATACTTTGCTGATTTTAAGACCTTTTGGTATATACCGAGGAGTGGGATAGCTGGGTCAAATTGTGGGTCCATTCCAAGTTTTTTGAGTAATCTCCATACTGCTTTCCAGAGTGGCTGCACCAATTTGCAACTCCACCAGCAATGTATGAGTGTGCCTTTTTCCCCACATCCATGCCAACACTTATTATTGCTTGTATTCCTGATAATAGCCACTCTAATTTGAGTTAGATGAAATCTTAGGGTGGTTTTAATTTGCATTTCTCTAATTACTAGAGATGATGAGTAATTTTTCATATATTTGTTGATCACCTGTATATCATCTTCTGTGAAGTGTCTGCAAGTTCCTTAGCCCATTTATTGATTGGGTTCTTTGTATTTTTGGCATAAAGTTTTTTAAGTTCTTTATGAATTTTGGAGATCAGTGCTCTGTCTGAAGTGTATATGGAAAAGATTTTTTCCCACTCTGTAGGATCTCTTTTCACATTATCAATTGTTTCTTTTGCTGAGAAAAAGCATTTTAGTTTGAATCCATCCCATTTATTGATTCTTCCTTTTATTTCTTGTGCTCTGGGGATCATGTTGACGAAGTCTGGTCCTAAGCCAAAGTGATGAAGATTCAAGCCTACTATTTCTTCTATTTGGTGAAGGGTCTCAGGTTTAATTTCTAGATCCTTGATCCATTTTGAGTTAGTTTTGTACAGGATGAGAGATAGGGGTTTAATTTCATTTTATTGCATATGGATTTCCAGTTTTGCCAGCACCTTTTGTTGAAGAGACTATCTTTTCTCCATTGCATGTTTTTGGCACCTTTGTCAAGTATGAGATAACTGTACTTATGTGGGTTTGTCTCTGGGTGTTCTATTCTGTACCATTGGTCTACCTGTCTATTTTGGTGCCAATGCCATACTGTTTTGGTTACTATTGCTCTGTAGTATAGTTGAAGGTCTGGTATTGTGGTACCTCCTGTATCACTCTTCCTGCCCAGGATTGCTTTGGCTATTCTGGGTCTTTTGTTCTTCAAGATGAATTTCATGATTGCTTTCTCCATTTCTATGAGGAATATCATTGGAATTTTTATTGGAATTGCGTAAATTTGTATAGCACTTTGGAAGTATGGCCTGGAAGTCTTGTTAAGGAAGTCTGATCCAATACATGTTGGCATGGCTGTGGGGAAAAAGGCACACTTTTACATTGCTGGTGGAGTTGCAAATTGATGTAGCCACTCTGGAAAGCAGTGTGGAGATTCCTCAAAAAACTTGAAATGAACCCAACTTTTGACCCAGTTATTCCACTCCTTGGTTTATACCCAAAGGACTTAAAATCAGCATACTACAGTAATTCAGCCACATCAATGTTTATAGAAGCTCAATTCACAATAGCTGGACTGTGGAACCAACCTAGATGCCTTTCAACAGATGAATGGATAAAGAAACTGTGGTATATATACACAATGGAATATTAGACATAAAGAAGAATAATATTATGGCATTTGCAGATAAATGGATGGAATTGGAGAATATCATGCTAAGTGAAATAAGCCAACCCCCAAAAACCAAAGGCAGAATGTTTTCCCTGATAAGTGAATGATGATATATAATTGGGTTGGGGGAGGTGAGAGAAGAATGGAAGAGCTTTAGATTACATAGAGGGCAATGAGAGGAAGGAGTGGGTGGGGGTATTAAAAATGGTGGAATGAGACAGACATCATTACCTTATGTACATGCATGATTACATGAATGGTATGAATCTACATCATGCATCATCATAGAAATGAAAAGTTGTACCCCACTTGTGTACAATGAATCAAAATGAAGTCTGTTAAAAAAAAAAAAAGACAGCTTCAGCAATTTAGCAAGACTCTAACCAACTTAGTGAGACTCTCTCTCAAAATAAAAAAGGGCTGGAGATATAACCCAGTGGTTAAGCACCCTTGGATCCAATCCCTGGTACCAAAACCAACAAAGATAGCAACAACAACGACTGGGAAGATTTCCTTCCTTCTGTATATTTACATCTTAAGCAGCCAGGGATGCATTGCTACCACCATAGAAAATGGGCAGAATTTTTCTGGAGTCCTATCTGGGGCCTGCAGCTTTTCACAGTAGAACTCATTTCAACCTTTGCACATATTTTTTATCTGAAGAATTTGTTTTGTTTAGACTTTCTGTCTGCACTAGAGTCATTTGGGGCAGACTTCCTTATACTACAAATTTATCCCGTTCATCTAGGTTTTAAAATTTATTTGCATAGAATCATACCCACTGTTTCTCATGTCTTTTCCTCCTTTGCACCCTCCCTCCCTTCTTTCCTCCCTTCTCTCTTTTTTATTTATTTATTTATTTAATTTTTGATTCATTGAGCACAAATGGAGTACAGCTATTGTTTCTCTGGTTGTACACAAAGTAGAGTCACACCATCTGTGCATTCATACATGTACACAGGGCAATGATGTCTGTCATATTCTGTTATTATTATTACCCCCCCACCCCGACCCCACTCCTCCCTTCCCTCTGTGCTATCTATCCTTCCTCCACTCTTGCCACCCTTCCACCCCGCATCATACATCATCATTCACTTATCAGAGAGACCATTTGGCCATTGGATTTTTGGGATTGGCTAATCTCACTTACATAACAGTCTCAAACATCATCCATTTACCTACAAATGTCATAATTTTATTCTTCTTTATGGATGAGTAATATTCCATTGTGTATATATACCACAGTTTCTTTATCCATTCATCTATTAAAGGGCATCTAGGTTGGTTCCACAATCTAGCTATTGTTAATTGAGCAGCTATGAACATTGATGCAGTTATGTGGCTGCATCACTGTAGTAATCTGATTTTAAGACCTTTGGGTATAGGCCAAGGAGTGGGATAGCTGGGTCAAAT
>JAJEJO010000455.1:1210809-1229032 GCA_020662805.1 Glaucomys volans | reverse complement strand
TGTCATAATTTTATTCTTCTTTATGGATGAGTAATATTCCATTGTGTATATATACCACAGTTTCTTTATCCATTCATCTATTAAAGGGCATCTAGGTTGGTTCCACAATCTAGCTATTGTTAATTGAGCAGCTATGAACATTGATGCAGTTATGTGGCTGCATCACTGTAGTAATCTGATTTTAAGACCTTTGGGTATAGGCCAAGGAGTGGGATAGCTGGGTCAAATGGTGGATCCATTTCAAGTTTTCTAAGGAATCTCTACAGTGCTTTCCAGAGTGGCTGCACCAACTTGCACTCCCACCAGCAATGTATGAGTGTACCCTTTTCCCCACTTCCAATACCAGACCTTCAACTATATTACAGAGCAATAGTAACAAAAACAGCATGGTATTGGCACCAAAATAGACAGGTTAATCAATGGTACAGAATAGAGGACACAGAGACAAACCCACATAAATACAGGTATCTCATACTTGACAAAGGAGCCAAAAACATACAATGGAGAAAAGACAGCCTCTACAACAAATGGTACTGGGAAAACTGGAAATTCATATGCAGCAAAATGAAACGGCCATATCTCTCACCCTGTACAAAACTCAACTCAAAGTAGATCAAGGACCTAGGAATTAGACCAGAGACCCTGCACCTAATAGAAGAGAAAATAGGTCCAAATCTTCATCATGTTGGCTTTGGACTAGATTTCCTTAACATGACTCCCAAAGCGCAGGAATCAATGATTGGGATAGAAACAAACTAAAAAGCTTTTTCTCAGCAAAGGAAACAATCAGCAATGTGAAGAGAGAGCCTTCAGAGTTGGAGAAAATCTTTGCCATACACACTTCAGATAGAGCACTAATCTCCAGAATCTACAAAGTACTCAAAAATCTTTACACCAAGAACACTAATAGTCCAATCAATAAATGGGCCAAAGAAATGAACAGACAATTTACAGAGGAAGATCTTCAAGCAATCAACAGATTTATGAAAAAATGTTCAACATCCCTAATTATAACAGAAATGCAAATCAAAACCACCTTAAGATTTCATCTGACCCCAATTAGAATGTCCTCCCTTCTTTCTTTCCTTCTTTCCTCTTTCTGTTTCTACTGATATTACAACTTCTGTTCTCCTGTCATTTCTTATTTTATGTTTTGTTCTTTCTGGAATTTTTGCTGTAGTTTTCTTGTATAGATTACGTTATCTAATAGTTCATTGCTTTAAAATTCTTTTTCAATGAATCAGGCAATTTTTTTCACTGATTTCCTTTCCAACTCACTAATGGCTGCAGCTAATCTACTATTAGATTTCTTCCTCCTGCTGCCTTCCGGGTTACTTTGTTGTTCTTTCCGAGCTCTTTAGACATTTTCGTTTCACTTATTTTTCATTTTTGAATTTTAATGCTAGGAATTTCCCTCTAACCACTTTATGTTAAAAAAATTCTGATATATCGTGTTTTTATTAACATTATTTTCTAGAAATTTTATAATTTAATTAGGCATTTCTCTTTGATGCTAGACTTGCTTTGTCTTCTATATTTTAAGAGAGATTTTGTGATGTTATTATGTTGAATTATGATCAGATAATTGCAGTTATTGAAATTCTTTGTTTATTTGGGGGATTTGGTCAAAAAAGTGACAAATGTTCCCAACTATGTTTTGTTTCTGTTTCTAAAAATATTACAGTCTTTATTATTTGGATACAAATTTCAATCTATATAAATTCTATTTCATTGACTGTGTTGCTTATTTCCTTAGTTCCTTACTCATTTTTGCTTCTTTGTTCTCTCTAGAGCTGAGAATCACATTTAATCACTTATGGATTTTATATTTCTCTTTTCATCACCCACATTTTTTCTCTATAAAGGTTTCTGCTATTTTTAGTGCATAGAATTAAAAATCACTACATATTTATTGTGCATTGCTGAATTTTGTATTATTAAAGTATTTTGTTCTCATTCACTGCTCATTCACTGTTCTCATTCACTTTTTGTCCTATAGCAGTTTAGTTTTGTATTTAGATTGCAAATCTTTGCTTTTTTGTCTACATTTGCTTTCATATTTCTATTCAATTATGTTTACCTAAGGATATTTATTCTTCTCAATATTCTAGTCTACTACTTTGTATTTGAACAATGACCATCTTCTATCACAACTCATCTCTGAATAGTTTATTTGGGAACTCTTGTTGTAAACTCCAGAAAGCTTGTGAGTGTGTGCACGTGCATTATTATCTATTATTATCTTCTAATATTCTGTTATTATGTTTCTGTTCAATAGTATCTTTTACAATTTTTCTATTTTTACCATATGCATTACTTTTCTATTGCTACATTAACGAATTACCACAAAATTTGCTTAAAACAGCATCACAGGACTGTAGGTATAACTCCATGGTAGAGTGCATGCTTAGCATAGGCAAGGCCCTGGGTTCAAGTCTCAGAACCAAAAGATAAATAAATAAACAAGTGGTTCCCATATATTAGTTCACTGCTGTGTAAGTCAGAATTTCAGGAGGGCTTGACTAAGTTCTATGCTCAGGAATTTATTACTAGACCAAAATCAAGGTGTGGGGCAGGCTGAGCTGTTCAATCATTACACTCCAGGAACGAATTTGAATGAATTTGAAGCAATCCACTTTCAAATTCATTCAAGCTGTCAGAACTGCCTTCCACGAGTTGTAAGGTTGAGACCTTCAGTTCCATGCTGACTGGGGACCTCTCACAGTTCCACTGTCCACTCCTGTTCTTTCTCATGTGACTTTCTTCACCGTCAGCCAGGCCACTTTGAATCCTTCTTGTGCTTTGGACCTCTCTGACTCTCTCTGCTGCTTTTAAGGCTTCATGGGCTTAGATAAGGCCCCCTTGGATCATCTCCCTCTCTTAAATTCAATGGTGCCACATGACCATATCATCATGAAATGATGTTTTGTATCATTCACAGGTGACAGGTATTGTGTGGGATATGCTGGAGGAGGTGGCATCTTAGAAATCCTGTCTACCATGATCTGACCTCTGAGTCCCAGAGATTCACACAGATCTCAAGTGCAAAATACATGTTTACACCCTCTCAAGGTTTCCAACTGTCTCATTCCTTTATCGTATCAACCCAAAGTTCAAAATCTCCTCTAGCCCTCAGTAGTCTCAAATCTCATACCTCCATTATATAAATCAGGTATAGGTGCTTTTCCACCTAAGGAAAGAGTTACATCCTGATGAACCTACCCTAACCTGAAAATGTAGTACATTGAAAATGCATTAGATACACCTACCGAACCTCACAGCTTGCCTGTCCTTCCTCAAGTGTGCTTGGAACATGTATGTCAGCCTAGAGTTAGGCAAAACCATTTAAGACAGGGCCTATTTTATAATAGAGTATCGACTATCTCAGGTATACCAACAGATAGACGTTTGGTAGATATAATGGAATATAAAATCACAAAACCCAATATTCGGAAAACACCAGCAACACGTGTGTTCACAGTGGAGAAGTGGTCACGTACTCTCATGATCACATGGCTCCCCGCAGCTGCCCGGCAAGGAGAGACTGTCATCCTGCCTGTCACTAAACCAGAAAAGGCTCAGAATTCAAAACTTGAAGCACATTTTCTATTGAACGTGTACTGCTCTTGCACCACGGCAAAGTGAAAAACTAAATCAAACCACCTTAAGTCGTGACCTGCCTGTACAGCAGCGGAGGCTCCCGACAACATTTTTTATGATTCTGTGGTTCTATGGGATCAGAGATGCTTTCTACTCCCAACGCAGCATGGCAGGGCAGGCATAGGGTATCAGTTACAGGCATTCAGATTTGCACAGGGCTCCCCACTGAGTCAAATCATCTGTACAAATCAATTGATGCAAATCATCTATACAAAGCAAATTTGAAATCCAGCGGGGCCAACATTTTAGGTTTGCTCTGCCTTTCAGCCCCACCCTCTGGGCTCAGCATTCACCCCCTGTGCTCTTGCCAATGCCCTCAGACATATTCCTTCTTTCTCCCTAACATGGTAGCTGCAATTCCAGCCAAGTATTTTCGTCAGCCTGCTTCCAGTCAAGAGGTACAGGATCTGAGAGCCTTTGAAGCCTCCTGTGCTTTTTCAGCCCCACCTGGAAGCGCTTCTGCTAATGCGAAATCCTCCGGAACCTCTGGATGTGATTGCATGGTTGTTCAGTCCATTAGATCTTCTGTGCATAGGCCCTCTTCTATGTTTGGCTTGTGCTGGGAGAGCCAAGAGAATTGTCCTTGAGCTTCATGGGGCCCTCTGGTTTTCCTGAGACCATCTATGACCCTTAATTTCCTGTTACTGAGCGCTCTGACCTTTTGATTTTTCAGAGTTTCAGTAAGAGGTTTCAATAAAACACAGCCATGCCCTGGGCTTTTGCTCCATGGCATGCTTTCAGAAGCAATTTCTTAATTTTAACATCATTTGTTATCTGGAAAAATTGAGTTTTCCCAAATCATCAAGTCCTGATTCCTAAAATCACAGACTATTTCTATAAGGGGGACTTCATAAAATTCATAGAAAGGTAATGCTTATTTGGCCTTGGAAAAATGTGGAAATCGGTGATTCTCAACTGTGGGCAATTTTGCCTCCAGGAGATATTTGATAATGTCTAAATACACTTTTAGCTGTCCTTTTTACAGGGAGAGAGAGAGGTCGGTGCTTCTGGTTAACTTCTGGGAATGTGGAAAATGGTCCCTTCCCCCCAAGAAAGAATGATCAGGCTCTAAATGACAATCACGCTAAAGTTGAGAAACTCTGATTTAAATAAACTCCTTTATTTTAATCATGAAAGTGCCCAGACCCAGACAGGTAAACAATGAGCCCTGCTGAGAGCTTTAGAGGAGACCAGCCAAAACCAGAATCCAGAATCCACCTTGCTTTCCAGGACTCTGAGCTTCTGAAAGATCTGTAGCTACATACCCTCCATCAACATTTGAACATAGGCAAGACACTCACTTTAAATACAGTTTTAAAATGTTTTCCACAATTAGAAACTTTTGTTAAAAATGCAGCATTTGAAAATGAAGAAAAATGATGGTAATCATTTCTCATCAGTGCATGAACCGCATTCCTGGGACCTTCTTCCAATATGTGTATGTTCCACACTGTGACAGAGAGCAACACAGTGACAAGGGCCTTTGACCTGCTTTTACATCCTCAGTCAGCTTCTCTCCTTATTAATCTAAACAATCCACACTCACAACTATGGGCTGTGTAAAATATCAGCTGGTTCTGTATGTCCAGGTAAAGCGTGAATGCAGAAATGATAAACTATATTTTACCTTGGACTCTTCTCCAGAAGCATGTCACTCTCAAGGACCAAAAGGTTGTATATTTCAAGTTGGAAAAGAATGGCAAACGGGTTTGGAATCCTGCCTGGCTGCATTTTCTGTGACCTATTGTAGCATATGCTTGTGTGTTTTCTTCCTGCCCCCAAAGCATCCAGCAGCACCACACTGGGCATTTGGGGACTGAATTTTCTCTTTTTTTATCTGTTCTTTTTAGTTACACATGACATATAAATGTGGAGAATATCTTATTCTAATTGGGATCCCTGTCTTGTGGTTGTATATGATGTGGAGATGCATTGTGGTATATTCACCCACACACACACAGGAAAGTTGTGTTTTACTCATTCTACTGTCTTTCCTCTTTCCATCTCTCCTTCATTCCCTTTTTACTAATCCGCTTATCTTCTATTCTTCCCCTCCCTCCCCTTGTTGTGTGTTAGCATCCCCATATCAGAGAGAACATTCCACCTTTGGTTTTTTGGGGACTGGCTTATTTCACTTAATATGATAGTCTTCAGATCTATCCATTTACTGGCAAATGCCATAATTTCATTCTTCTTTATGGCTGAGTAATATTCTAGTCTGTATAGATACCACATTTTCTCTATCCAAGGAGGCAGGAGACTCTCAAGTTCCAAGCTAACCTCAGAAATTTAGCAAGAAGGCATGAAGCAACTCAGTAAGACCCTCTTTAAATATTTCATTTAAAGAAATGAAATATTTAAAGAGGGTTGGGGATGTACCTCAGTGATTAAGTACCACTGGATTCACTCCCTGGTACCCCCCCAAAAAGAACATTCATGATTTCAGCGGCCTTTTCTTTTTAAAGAAAATATCATAAAAGAAGCAAAATGTCAGTGACTATGCCCTTTCCACTACGACTTCAGCTTTTGAACAAATCTTGATATTTATAATAGAACTAAAATCTTGATATTTATAAGAGAACTACAATGGATGGCGTATCAGCCCTGAGGGTGGCGCTATCCTAGGTATTGCATCTGGCTGAGGTGCTGAACTTGCACAGCTCAGAGGAAGAGGAAGGATGTTGGGGTGGGGTGCTGGGGATTGAGTCCAAGGAAGTACTACCATTGAGCTACATTCTCAACCCTTGGCATGTTTTATTTTGAGGCAGAGTCCCCCTAAGTCACCCAGGCTGGCCTTGAATTTACAAACCTCTGGTCTCAGCATGCACCTCTGGATCACAAGCATGCACCATCACATCCGGCTAGAGAACTAACATATTAACTGGCTCAACTGACATTATAAATTTTCTTAAATGTTTGTGTGCCTTTTCCTCAACTATCAGAAAAGTCTAGAGTAGAAAAGTCAGGTGCTGGATTCACTGTCCATCACTGTACAGAGTGCTGTGGTGGATGCTCTGGGATGCCCTTGGGAAGAAGTCTGTCTCATGAACCTGCTAGGAGCATTGTGGGAAGGTGGCCCTCAGTGGTCAGCCCTCTGCATTGCTAAAGGAAACGCCTCCTTTCTAAGGCAGCCCACATCCAGTGCATGATCTTCACGGGGCTTTCAAGACCCAATCTCCCTGCTCAAATTTAGGATAATTCCGAGGGAGCATCCCTGTCCCAGAGAATTGCAGGAAGTTGACTAAGGCCTTCAATGGTGCTACTCAACCTCTCCCTCTGTTTCATGCTACCTCCTTCCCTTCCATGTCACAGGTACCAGTCCCAGGAATGCTCCCTCATAGATATATGGAATGTTCTTCAGCCTCTCAGAGATTGCTTCCCAGGAAACTCAAGCTGGACAATGTACTTTAGAACTGAGATTGGTTCTGAAGTTTCTTTTTAGTAGTTCTGATTCCAGTGCACTATTCCAAGTCATTCTGAATACATGCAGAATTCTGTTCCTTTAGCATATTTTTTTGGTGATAAATAAAATTAAAAGTCATCAAGTTTTCCCCCCACATAAGCAATGGAGTGTGAGGGCAGAGGGCTAGAGATGGCTCCCTGGAGGCTGAGCTTTTAGGCTGTACTTCTAACCTTCTCCACCAATCCCTGATTTTCAGCTGTCAAGTGAATGTAAGAATAGTGTCTATTTCATAGGATTGGGGGCATGGGTTAAATGGCACAGAGCACCTAACATGCAGGGTACACAGGGGGTTCTCAGTAAATGCTGGCATGTCTTTTGCTTCCTTGGCAAGAGCTGATCAGACATTCTGCACATTAATGGTGTTGAGGAACGATGGAGCAAAAAAATCTGCTTCCATCCATAGATATCCAACAGTTTCCTTTGATGAAAAGATTTCTGTAATAGCTAACATTGTTTCCTTTCCAAGCATAATATTTGCCACTAAATTTTCTAAGCTTGTCACCTCCAGTGTAATGTGAGTGGAGCAAGGGTTTTGTTCTTTATTTTGATTTGCTCTTTTTTTTTTTTCTCCTACCAACAAGGCAACTCTGAATGGCCTCTTCTCAGCCTACAGGAACAAAATTTATTCACTGAGTGCTAAAAAGCATTGTTTTATTGTTATTCTGAAAATATTATGGACAAACTTTCCAGCCTGGTGATCATACCTCAGAATGATCTGCAAATTGTTGTTTTGGTGGCCCCGTTTCTCCAAGTTCCCTATCAAATCACTGAAATCCGAAAGGAAAATGAAAGTTTGATACAACAAAATCAGATTTTCGGACACCTATTGTGCTTATTTGCACTTTCCTTTTCAGCTTGTGAAAACGTATCCTCTTAAGAAATTCAGTTATCCCAGCATTCGCAGAATCACAGCCTAGATTCACATCCAATCCACTGTCATGATTTTTATTTGCCATGTTATTCAAAGTTGTGTAGTCGCTTTACTGTTTTCCTCACTACTCTTAGGCTTCAGTTAACAATTTCTGTGCCACGGATTCATTTCTGTGAATCAAGAATCTAACACCTTAGAAAAGTAACAGTGAAATGTGGAAATCTAACAATGTAAACAAAAATATGCAAATAAGGCCAGAATGAGGGAGTCCAGGTAAATCACACTCTGTTCACAGAAAGGACTGTCAGGGGGCAAAGGGCCATGACTATTCTTGTAGAATGAGTGAGATCTTCCAGGATAGATCATTTATCATAGCATTCAAATTTAGCCAACTTTGCATTACTTTTGAAACCTCCAGTCTGCTACAGACTGCAAGACCCACAGACACCTCCAAGCCATGCTCTGAGATCCACTTACTCTACCAGAGTGGCTCCTGTGACTCCTCAGCTACCCATCTTGCCTGCAGCCAGGGGTCCAAGTTCTGGATCACACTTGCTCTTTGGAGCCGCAGTTGGGCTGAGTTTGGCCGCTCACCTTGGTAATGTTCATTTCCACACAGGACACAGCGCAGGGCATCCACCACTAATCACAGGAGTTCCTGGGCTTGTTAAGTGGGTCAAGGACTTTTCCTCATCTTCTTGGGCTGTTCACAAAATAGATGTCATGAGAATTAGCAAAAAATTTAGCTATACTTCAAGAGATCTTTCTGAAATTAGGGTTGCTTGGGCTAATGCCTGGCATACACCAGGGATTCCGAAACCTAACCCTATTCTGCAAAGGCCTCATGATAGGGATTTAAGTAATGGTTCAATCTCTTTTAACTCTGCCTGCTTCCTCCTCATGATTGAAGAAGTAGCTGCATCTTTCCAGGGATGAAACAGGCATCAAAAGAGAAAATTAAACAGACTGAGAGAAGGCCCAAGAATTCTTGCTGTGGTTTGAATATGCTTTTGATTGGCGGAGTATTGTTAAGAGGTGGTTAGGTCATGAGGAGCTTAAAGCCTTTCTGAAGTGATGGGTTAACCCCCTCATGGTAGTGAGATCTCCCTCACAGGGACTGGCTTAGCTACTGAGGTAGTGAATTGTCATAAAGCCAGGCTGTCCCTTGTGTTTTGCCTGTTCCGCAAGCTCCAAGATTGTTCTTTTGTTTTTGCGTCATGAGCTGAAGCAGCATGAGGTCAGACACAACCTCTCCATTTTGGATACCCTCGCCTCCACAGCCATGAGCCAAAATGAATCCTCTCCTTTATGAGCTATCCCATCTCAGGTATTGTGTTATAGCAACAGAAAATGGACTGAGTCAATGTCCAAATAGATGGTGCTGTGGTTCGGATGTGAGGTGTCCCCTAAATGCTGATGTGTGAGACAATGCAAGAAGGTTCAGGGGAGAAATGACTGGGTTGTGAGAGTTTTAAACCTAATCAGTGAATTAATCCCTGATGGGTTTAACCGAGTGCTAACAGGAGGCAGGTGGGGTGTGGCTGGAGGAAGTGGTTTATTGGGGGCATGGCTATGGGGTATATGTTTTGTATCTGGAGAGTGTAGTCTCTCTCTGCTTCCTGATCACCGTGTAAGTTGCTTCCCTCTGCCACGCTCTTCTGCCATGGTGTTCAGCCTCACCCAAGGAATGAAACTGGCCTTCTATGGACTAAGGCCTCTGAAACCGTAAGCCCTCAAATAAACCTTTCCTCCTCCACAGTTGTTCTGGTTGGGTCCTTTTAGTCACAGCAGCAAAGAAGTTGACTAAAACAGATGGATTATAATTACTTTTAATCTTAAAATGATATTAGAATGAGAGTCAATGCCTGAAGTGACCCTCTCAGTTCCTTCTTATTCTCATGCTTGGTAGAAAGGGTTGCTTTAGCATCTGTGTTATATCATGTGAGAAGTTAGGGCTAGTGAAAGGTAGTTTGTCAATCTTACCGTTGCTAACAGCCACTTAGATGTTCACCCCACGTTAGCAATGAGAGCTACACATTAAAATGTTTTCTCTGATCCAATTTCTGGAAGGTTGGATTGAGGGTATTAGCAGAGGTGGGGCTGAAAGATAGAAAATGAGAGCTGGGAGGGAGATCAAGACAGAGGGGATTTCAAGGCCTCCCTCTGCAAAAGTCAAATCTGGAGGGAAGGGAGACCCAAACGGGAGGGGGAGGTGGCAATCTGGATACTCTTTTGCACTCTGCATTCACAATCAGACAATAGGCTGTGCTCCTTCTGGAGAGATCACTACGTGGCACTTGGTGGTTGAGGGACAGGGTGACATCAGTGAAGATCCATGTTTGAGGAACGAGACTCCCTGTTTCCTTGTTCCATGCTCCTGGGTCTGGATCCCCGCTTCCCTGCTCTTCTATCCCTGAGCACCTGTGTTCTGGTCTGCTCCAATTCTGGGGCAAAGGAAGCCGCGTTTACCTGGAGACAGCTCAGGTCAGAGCCGTGTTTTGCCCAGAGGATTTTTTTCTGGGACTAGAATTCACCATTTTCCAAAATAGACTGTTTCTATATCAACACTAAAGATATTAAGGGAAAAAAATCTGTACCTAGAATAAGACATAAAATCTACCAACACAAGCACTTAAAACACGTAATATGACTGAATGATGTTTGAATATTTTTTATTTTGGACGCAGAAAAAAAAATAACATTATTTCTTTAGCAGAAGTTTAAAAAGGAGAATTCACTTTTCAGTTCTATAAACTTATCCTCTGAGCTTTGATTTCTAAATTTGGGATAGAAATAACTGCCTCTCTGTCAGATAAACCTGAACATTTTTAAGGTGAGGAATAGAAAAAAATAAAAGAGAAAATGACTTCTATCTCTATTTGTGTAGGTGTTTTTAAAAACAGTCATCACTTCGGTATGAAAGTGTCATTGTCTCTGCAGAGGATGACAAATTTCATTTTAGCTTCCTTATCTAGTCATATTCACGCAGTGTTAACAAGTCATTGCTACTCTGACTTGATAGAGACAGCCACGGAACACTCAAAATAATCATAAAAATCAAGGAACTACGTTTTTACAATGTTTATATCCCTGAAAGGTGCCCTGCTGCTTGGAGTGAGTTCACTCACATCTGCTGGTGGTGCCTCTAGCTGTATCTGGTGCACCCAGCACACATCTGGGGTAGACAGCAAATCACGCCCGGTCAGAGTCAAGGGGACCCCACTTTCTCATCCACATGCTCCTTGTGTTCCATTGTGTGCATAAGAAACGATCAAATGCCAGGTCATTTTAGAATTGCCAGGGTAAAAAAAAGAGCAATGGAACCAGGTAACAAAAGCCTTGACTCAGGAATTTTAAAGTGTCAGCAGAGGGCAGGGATGCCGATCACTGTTAGTGTGTGTGTGTGTGTATGTGTGTGTGTGTGTGTGTGTGTGTGTGAGTGCACGCGCACGTATAAGAGAGAAAAGGAGGTATTGGTGAAGACTGAAAAACAGAGGGAAAACTGTTTACAGAACAAGAAATAAGAGCTGATCTACTTTGAAAGGCTGCAAGAATAACCAGGAGTATTTTAACTGGTCAAGAGACTCAGCAAGAGTCAGCAAGAAAGGCTAAAATACACATGTTGCTGCACCTACTAGGGGGTTATGTCCCAGTGCATCCATAGGAAATTGAAAATATGTTGAGATTACATTCCGTACACCTAACCAGACATCATAGCTTAGCCAGCCTACCCTAAATGTGCTCAGAACACACATTAGCTTATTGTTAGGAAAAAATCATCTAACTCAGAGCCTATTTTATAATGAAGTGTTATTGAATGTCTCGTGCAATTTATCAGATCCCTGTGTCCAAAAAAAATGTTGGCAGCCCAGCACACTGCGGAGTGTTGGTTTTGGTTTTTTTCCCCTTGTGATCTTCTAGCTTCTAAGAGCTGTGGCTCTTTGCCACCGTCCAACATTGCAAAGAAGAGTCATATCACATGCCACCAGGCAGGGAAAAAGATGAACATTCAAAATACAGTTTCTCAGGAATGCATATCACTCTCACACAATCAGAAAGCTTAAGACTTGTCATGTGGGACCATTATGTACAGGGAGATGTTTCAGGTCGACAGAAAATGTCCAAAGAGGCCTGTAATCCCAGCACTTGAGAGGCTGAGGCAGGAGGATCGTGAGTTCAAAGGCAGCCTCAGCAATTTAGCAAGGCTCTAAGCAACTCAGTGAGACCCTGTCTCTAAATAAAAAGACAAAATAGGGCTGAGGATGAGGCTCAGTGGTGAAGTGCCCCTGGGTTCAATCCCCAGTACCAAAAAAAAAAAAATGTCCAAAGAAAGTGAGACCTTCAGTGAGGTGTTGGGAGAACCATGGTCCCAGGGTCAGTCAGAATTTTACTCAAAATTCAGCACATGCTGAAGCAAGGAAAGGCTGGAGAACCCAGAGAGAAAGGATCTGGTTTGGGTTCTCACCAAAAGAACAAAAGGAAACCAGAGAGCTGACAGAGAACAAGGGCTCAGAGAGAGAGGAGGTTTTGGAGCAGGGTCTTCTCCTGGCTTGGAGACACATCTAGAAAGAAACCAGGGAGTAAAACTTCGGAAATCCAGGCAATTTGAATTAATGAATGGCAGTCACACCCAGATGTCATCTTACTGATTTAGGAGTGTCCTCACTTTGTCTGATTCTGGAGAAATGCAGACCTTCCCTGCAGTCCCTGTTCAGCTATGTGAGCTGTTCTGAGAGCCCACTGGGTCATCAGAGGCCGGGTAACAGAAAAAAGACAAAGATGAAGTCAACTCCTATTGCAAATTCTCTTACTGCTGAAAAATGTTTCCAAGATCTGGTTATAGGAGAGTCCTCGAGGGGTGGTCTTGTATAAAACCCAGCAGCAAAAGCTGAGGAGCCTTCCTTGTGGGGTATCTGGGCCTCTTCCACCACCATCCCACCTCGGTGACTCCAGAAACAGGATTTTTCTTTTCATTAGAGCAACTTTGGAAGCCTCTAGCTACTGCAAGCTCAAACCAAAGTCTAATGATGTGGGATGTTAGAAGCAGGATGGGAAAAAGAAACCGTGTATTTTCATCCAAACCACAGATGCCCCACCACCTCCTGCAATTCAATGGTAAATAAATAAAGCCATAGTGCTGGTTAATATTCCAGGGATTAGAGGACCGTTATTTGATCCCCATGACCCAGTTACTCTGAGACGTCACCCACTTAAACCCTGCAGACTTATTCCATACCATCTTGTGGGCGGGCTGGGGCCATTTGGGTCTGAAGCCCTCTCAGCTTGGCCTCCTTTCAAGTCACAGCTTATAGTTTCACTGCCCCAAATATTTCATCTTCTGTCCCTGTGATTAAGTCAAGTCAATAAAGATGAGAATTATATGACCATTCCCACTGTCCAATTACTTAACCTAATTTATCTTCAAACTTCTCTCCATAGCTGGGGCCCCAGCCCTCCCTCCCCCATCTGCTTAGCCTATTTCCCACTCTGCATTTGTACAATTAGTTAGAGTGATGGAGAATTTGAGGACTAGGTCAAAAACTGCTTTTTATTTTTGGTAACAGTTTTTCTTCGGAATAATGTTCTTTGTTCACTTTTTAAAATGGCAATTTAGTTGATTGATGCTTGATTGCTCTTCCCATCACACTGATTCGATCTGGGTCTTTTCAAAGGTGATGCACCTCCATGCAAAAATCTTTTCCGCAGATTCCACGGGCAATGCTGGTTCCCTTTGGAGGCTCTGAATATTCTCTCTTTCCATCCACGTATAGACAGTGATGACTCCGTAGATCATCTTTATGTCACCTGTCAGAAAAATATTAAGTCACCAGAGCTTTGTGGCTCCTACGGTCTGGATGCTGCCAACACAGGGGCTGGTTTTCTGGATTTGCCAACTTTCTTTCCCCACAAACCCTTCCCTGAAAAAACTCACCCTTATGGATTTTTATTTTAAAAGGAAAACTAGCAGCTCAGCAAAGGCTGGGGCGTCCGTTTTGATGGCACTGTGGGAGCACTGTTAAGGAACGTGTTATAAAGTGGGAGACATATATTCCTTTTATGTGCCGAGTATAATGAGGTATAGTGATGAGTCTAACTCACGGAGGCACATCACGACATAGTTTTAAAAGGTCTACTCTTCAATGCACCATAATTAAATTAAAGTTAAAATGCTGTAATTATTTAGAACCAGCATCCATTTTTTTTTCTTACTGACTCTGTGAACTTATAGGCTCAGATGAATGCAGAGATAAAATAGCATAACACAAGTTGGCGATATATTATCTTGTCTATCTTGGATTTGGAATTGAATTACTTAGGAGTTCAGAGGTTAATAAGAAACACAAGAACTATCCTCTGTATAACAGTAGCTTTACATTGCAGAATTTAAATGCAAACGGAGGGTGCGGGATTAACTTGCTTATCTGCACGGGCACTGAAGCTGTTGCGTGCACACATGCACAGGGTGGTCTCCTGGCCTTTGCTGAAGGTCCTTCATGTGGAGGAAATGCTCTTTGCAAACACCATCTCCTGTAACCCACAGAGCCACATTGTCGGTCACATACCATCAGCTTCACCTTAGAGATGCATAATGGTCACTGGGGTATCTCAAAGACAAATGGAGATGGCTATGATCTCGACCCATTGAGGCCCCCTCTGCCTCCCCAGTCTAATCTTTCCCCTCATGTACAGCATCAGTGGCTGACCCCACTTTCTCTCCAGCTGCAGAAGCCAGAAACTTGGGAGTTACCTCTCCCTCCTTTTCTCCCTGACCCCCATGTTCACTGCTCAGCATCACAAATTTATGTCTCTCACACATCTGGCAAGTCTTTGCTTAGTTCTGTCACCTGCATTACAAAACCAGACCACACTGCCCTCGCACATGATTTGAACCTTGACAATACTTCCCAGCTCATCCTCCGGAGTTCACTCATCTTCACTCAATGTTCTTAAAGCAAATTTGATCTTTCTTCTTCCTGGAGAGGCTTAAAACAGCTCTATGGCTATTCATAGCTCTTACTTAAAAAAAAAAAATCTTTAATAGAACCTCTTTAGCCTTAAATGGTGTCTTCCCTCCCTCCTTCTTAGTCTTTTAGACACAATAACTTCTAAAATGCACCATGCTCTGACCTGCCCCTGTACTCTTGTACTTGCTTTTGTTCCCTGGCTGACTGGACCACTTTTTTCCACCCCTTTTATTTAGTGAATGCTTGCAAATAAAATTTTGCCTTAATTACTTCTTTGGGGAGGTCTTCCTTGATCCAACCCCAGGAAAACTCTCCTGTTCTCATAGCATCCTCTCTCTTTCTTTATTGCACTTGACATAGTACATGAATACACCTTCACACGTGTGGTTCTGTGCCCATTGCTTGCCACTCTGATTTGACTGCCAATTACCTGAGGAGAGGAGCCCACCCTTTTGTATATTCCACTATAATCCCAGTGCTTAGCAAAATACCATGTTTAGCAAACATTTTGACCATGTGTTTGATTCTTTCTTTGACTTTAATTAAATAGTCTAATTCATAAAGAAAAAGGAAAACAAATTTCAATAACAAACAGGAGAAGCAGGGGGAAGCAAATATATTAAAGAGAGTTTTGCTCAAGGAGAAAGGATTTGAAACTCATTAGAAGTGTCAAAGCAATTACGCAAAGAAAACCTAACATATTTCACAATTTATGAGGAAGATTTTAATCATGATCATGATTTGGAAGGTTGGAACCCCCCACACACACACCCTTTTTGGCCTTGTGAGATTGAAGAGGCCAGTGCTATAGACCTCCTGGTTCTCTTGAATCACGAACCCTTTAGATGGAATGTGTCTGAGTAGGACATTGTATTGAAGAATTCTGGGTTCTGGGAGATGAAAAGAAACTGGAGATGTTAGGCACCAAGATAAGAAATCAGCAGATGCCTGAAGAGAGGATCTTGGTAGGTGGAAAGAATATCACTGAGGACAACCTATCTAAGCTACCACTTCCCTACAGCTAGGCTCTGGCATGGGGTATCAGAGAGGGAGATCTATGGGCCGTGAATAATTAATGCAGTCCAGGAAAACTGCCTCGAGATAATTAATCCAAAATTGAGAGTCCAAAATATTTATTGCCATCAATGTACACAAATGAGCCCAAGACCACTTATCTTCAGCAGTGAGGGATGGTCCTTTGATGAAATCTCTGCTAATGGTCCTCCTGTGGCCAGCTCAATCAGCACCGGCTCTGAAGTGACACACTTCCAGCAGGGTAGATTTCAAAGTGTGCCATTGTTCTGTAGTGGAGTACATTTTAAAAGTTTCTCACTTGATACCTAAAGAGATTTTTAAAACTATTTACAGGATTCCTATAGCTTCTTGAAAGACAGGAACAGCATTTAAAAAAACAAAACCATTATCAATGATACTATGGTAAAAAGAATTGAAAAAGACACTCTTGGTCTCAGAAATCTGGTCTTCATTGAGATGGCAACCAAAATATGCTTCATCACATTCATAAAGAAAGTCTTGAATACAGAAACATTAGATCATAACAGAGTTTCAAAACTCTGAAAGCCTTGCAGATAGACCCGACGATTACAAAGATTAGTCAACTGCAAACCACTGCTGGCTATATTTTAATTTAAATTGCCAGTGAAATTTCTACTAAAATACATTTATGACTCTACTAGAGTCATGAACTTTCACTACCCATAAAAGCCTATGCAATACATCCTAGCATTTCTCCAGCTAATTTGCAAACTGTTCTTGAGTTGCCATAATGACTTTTTCCCCCCAGAGGGTGCTTACTGGGGATTTAACCCAGGAACGCTCAACCCTTGAGTCACATCCATAGCCCTTTATTGGAGTCTCGCTAAGTTGCTTGGGGCATCACTAAGTTTCTGAGGCTGGACTAGAACTCGCAATCTTCCTCCTTGAGTGCTGGGATTACAGGTGTGCACCACCTCACCTGGTGCCATAATGATTTTTGACAGGATGCTTTTCTTTTTTTTTTTTTTTTTTAAGCTTTTTGCATTTTTTTTTATTTTTTTTTTTTTTTTTATTTTTTTTTATTGAACACAAATGGAGTACAGCTATTGTTTCACTGGTTGTACACAAAGTAGAGTCACACCATCTGTGTGTTCATGCATTTACACAGGGCAATGGTATCTGTCATACACTCTGTTATTAATTTTACCCCCCACCCGCCCCCACCCCTCCCTTCCCTCTATGCTAGCTATCTTTCCTCCATTCTTGCCATCTTTCCCCCCCACATTATGCATCATCATTCATTTATCAGAGAGACCATTCGGCTTTTGGATTTATGTGATTGGCTGATCTCACTTAGCATAACAGTTTCCAACATCATCCATTTACCTACAAATGTCATAATTTTATTCTTCCTTATAGCTGAGTAATATTCCATTGTGTATATATACCACAGTTTCTTTATCCATTCATCCACTGAAGGGCATCTAGGTTGATTCCATAATCTAGCTATTGTGAATTGAGCAGCTATGAACATTGATGTGGCTGCATCACTGAGGCAATCTGATTTCCAAATCTTCATCATGTTGGCCTAGGACCAGATTTCCTTAACATGACTCCCAGAGCGCAAGAAATAAAAGCACGAATCAATGATTGGGATAGAGTCAAACTAAAAAGCTTCTTCTCAGCAAAGGAAACAATCAGCAATGTGAAGAGAGAGCCTTCAGAGTGGGAGAAAATCTTTGCCACACACACTTCGGACAGAGCACTAATCTCCAGAATCTACCAAGTACTCAAAAATCTTTACACCACGAGCACCAATAACCCAATCAATAAATGGGCCAAGGAAATGAACAGACACTTTACAGAGGAAGATCTACAAGCAATCAGCAGATTTATGAAAAAATGTTCAACATCACTCGTTATAAGAGAAATGCAAATCAAAACCACCTTAAGATTTCATCTTACCCCAATTAGAATGTCTTTTATCAAGAACACAGGCAACAACAGGTGTTGGCGAGGATGTGGGGAAAAGGGTACACTCATACATTGCTGGTGGGAGTGCAAGTTGGTGCAGCCACTCTGGAAAGCAGTGTGGAGATTCCTTAGAAAACTTGGAATGGATCCACCATTTGACCCTGCTATCCCACTCCTTGGCTTATACCCAAAGGACTTAAAATCAGATTGCCTCAGTGATGCAGCCACATCAATGTTCATAGCTGCTCAATTCACAATAGCTAGATTATGGAATCAACCTAGATGCCCTTCAGT
>JAJEJO010000455.1:1190374-1205809 GCA_020662805.1 Glaucomys volans | reverse complement strand
ATTTATGAAAAAATGTTCAACATCACTCGTTATAAGAGAAATGCAAATCAAAACCACCTTAAGATTTCATCTTACCCCAATTAGAATGTCTTTTATCAAGAACACAGGCAACAACAGGTGTTGGCGAGGATGTGGGGAAAAGGGTACACTCTTACATTGCTGGTGGGAGTGCAAATTGGTACAGCCACTCTGGAAAGCATTGTGGAGATTCCTTAGAAAACTTGGAATGGATCCACCATTTGACCCTGCTATCCCACTCCTTGGCTTATACCCAAAGGACAGGATGCTTTTCTAGTACAATATATGTGATACAAAAAACATATGTAAATCCCATTCCCCTCTAATTCCTCGTAGTAAAAGATAAAATGATGCAATTTGCTTTAACTTCCAGGCTTATTTTTCCAATTATTTTTCAAAAAGAAATAGAGAGGAAAAGAGAAGAGCAGATGGAATGGAACCTGCTGACAGCCTGAGATGAACCTGAGCAGCCACCGTGAGGACATCTCTGAACACGCACAAAGCCTAGCAGGAAGACTCCACGCCATCCTTCATAATCCATTGTTTTGTTCTTTAATTGAATGCATGTGTCCAAAGATAAACTGTATGGGTTCAAGGGCCAGGGAATTCGTTAAAAGAAGTCCCTAATAAAAGTGATTCAATCTTTGTATTTAGCTTTTAATATAAAAAAATTAATTAACATTTACATTATGAGACTTGACCTCCCCAGAGAAGTATAATCAATTTCCCCAACACAAGATGGCTCTGCAGAGGACATAATTTCTAATTGTGGTGCTGATCAATCATGTCAGTGGTGCAGGGGAGCTGTAAATGATGCGCAAAACTATTAAACTCTAGGCTCCCTGAAAGCCAGTTGTCAACGCCACAGTATATAAATATATACTTAGAGTGGGACTCTTTAATTATAATATTGATTAAATTATGGCCATTCCTGGCATAATACATGGTGGTGGCAATTCTATCTGGAAGGAATACAAGACAACTGGAAAACACATCTATAGTTTTCCAAATGCAATGTCACAAGGAAATAGTGCTAATGATTGCCAAGGGCTGCATTGTTGAGAGAGCATGGGTCTCGCAGAAGGTTGTAACTCAGGAAAGAGTCCAGCTGATTTTAGGCCTTTTTTAAGTCGTTATTTTATTTTTGCTATTTTGAAGAATTCCTTTTTTCATGGTTCCTGACTGTTTTTTATTGAGGTGAATTTCCTCTAACATTTCAGTATTTTAACCACATTGTAGCGTTCATTTCAGTGGTTTCTAGTACATTCGCAAATGTTGTACGACCACCACTGCTCATTCCAGGCTATGTTCTGCACCCACAAAAGAAATTCTGTACCACTCACCATGAGTGGAATTACAAATGTGACATTTTGTGTCTGGTTTCATTCATTTTGCATAATGATTTTAAGATTCAATCAGATTGCAGTATTCATCAGTACTTCATTCATTTCTTGTCTGAAGAAGATTCTACTGCATGGTGTAATAGAATTTGTTTATCCTTCACTTGGGTGTTCAAGTTGATACCACATTTTGCTATCATGAATAATGTTGGGTTGAACATGAGCATGGTGCACAAAGTTTTGTTTGAACATCTGTTTTCAATTGTCTTTAGTATAGACCTAAGAATTGTGTTTTAACATTTCAGGAACCACCAAATTGCTATCCATAGTGGTTCCACCACTTTATGTTCCTAGCAGTGATAGATGAAGGTTTCTAGTTCTCTACATTAAAAATTCTTGCTATTGTCCTTCCAAAATCATTATTACTGTAGCCTTCCCAGTGGGCATTCATTGTTATTTGATTGTGGTTTTGATTTGCATTGCCGAATGACTAGGGACATTGAGCACCTCTACACAGCATTGTTGTCATTTGTCTGGCTTCTGTAGAGACATATCTATTCAAGTCCTTTGACCATTTCTTAAATTGAGTTTTAAAAATATTTTTGTTGCTCATCTATACGCTTTATATGTTCTAGCTATTGAGCTTTTACCAGGTTTACAGTTTGCAAATATTTCCGTCCCATTCTGTGATCTGGCTTTTTACTATCTGGATAGCATCCTTTGATGCTGAAACTACTGTAATGTTAATAGAGTCCAGCTGATTCACTTATTTCATTCCTTGTGCTTTGGGTGTCATTTGTAAGCAGTCATTGCCAAAGCCAAAGTCAAGATTTGCTTGTTTCTAAGTGTTTTACACTGTTAGCTCTTACATTTCAAGTGATAATTGAAGCTATACCGCCGAGGAAAGTATGTCAGGAGGTTTGCCCAAAGTGGGAAAGTTCTAGTCGCATGGACGCCACGTTCATGGTTCAAACCCCTGAATTTTAAAAGGAAATCAGAAAGCTGTGGTCCAGTTGCGTGCACATTTCCACCTGGGATCCAGACGTACTTGATTAAGTTGAGTTAATGGGTGCCCTCGTGGCCTCTCACATGAAGCTGTGAAGATGAGGGATAATTTTTTCCAAGAGAGAAAAGGAAAGGAAGCACGTGAGGTTCTTCACCAAGTCACTGACAAGATTTAGAAATTCAAGAAAAATTCAGGTCTCCCCCATGGCACTTAGCCCAGGTAACCATTTATTCTTCATTTCACAAATAATGTGTCTGCAACCAAATATGCACTCAATACATATTCATCAAGTGAATGCTGTCATTGCAAAGGACAGGAATACCAATATCAGAGGGTAAGGACCTCCATCACCACCCCCAGATATGGAAGAGAACGATATCAGGACTCTTCTGCATGTCTGGAATATCATTATGAACACTGCAAGTTAAAGACTTAGCATCTCCTTCAGCTTTCAAAAAGTAAGGATTAAATATCCACTCCCTCTTCCTTTTAAAAAAGAATAGTACATTTTCATTTTTGAAGTTCTTTGCAAGAAAAAGAAGTATTTAAAGCAACTATGAAGAATATCATACGTGAGGCTGATTCAACATCACGTACCTTTAACACAACAGCATTTCATCTTCTTAACTCATTTGTTCCATGAATACTGATCAGTGCTGCTGTGCATTGTGTGGGTGCTGATAACACATTCAATACGTAGTCATTGTGGTCCCTGTCCTCACAGGGACACTAGAGATGAGTGGGAAATTAGGGCGTGGAAACAGGCAATTCGTGATGTATCAGGAAGAAAAGGGCTTCAGTGCCAAAGTGAAGACAAAGGATGAACCAAGTTGAGCAGAGGCTGAGAACCAGGGATGGCTCTCTAGGAGAAGAGGTGTCTCTTCCGAGATCTGCAAGCTTTCTAGGAGGCAGCCATGTGGGTAGAGCCGTGTGGATGGACAGAATTGCTGGTGGAAGAAAGAGCATGTGTGAAGGCTGCAAGGAGAGACAGTGCCTGACCCATCTGAACACCCGGAGGGGCTGCTCCACACTTCAGTGTGACAGGAGCCCTGAACCCGTGTGGCCAGAAAGAGATCTGAGAACATGCATGTGGAAAGAACTTGCAGACTCTGTTACAGAGCTTAGACTTTATCCTGAGGCTCGCAGGGAAACTGTTGGTGTGTTTTCAGCAGGGAGCCACATGGCCTGATATTTATCTCAGAAAGAGTAAAGAGCTTTGTGGTTGCTGAAGGAAAAATAAAGATATAGCAGGGGATGGGTCAAGGCCACAGACAGAGTGATGGGTAGGGAGGTATTGAAACATTTTAGGGAAGAGATAGTAGAACAAATTATGATTTGCTATATATCGGGTGGAGGTGTGTCCCCCCAAAATTCATGTCTATTCAAAACTTCAGAATGTGACTTTGAAGATAGGGTCAAGGCTGGGGATATAGCTCAGCAGTAGAGCATTCGCCTAGGTTCAAGTACAGCAAAGAGAAAAAAAGTCTTGAATATAGTGTTTTTCCTATATAATTATTTAAATTAAAATGAGGTCCTGTTGTATTAGGGTGACCCTAAAACCAACGTTCCATGTCCTTGCAAGGCCTTGTGAGGACACAGACGCACATTGGCAAGAAGTCCTGCAGCAGATGTTGGAAGGACTCTGCCACAAGCCAGGAAATACTTGGGACGACCCCATGCTGGAAAAGGCAGGGTGGATAATCCCCAGAGTTTTCAGAGGGAGCATGGCCTTCTGGAACCCTTTATTTTGGACTTCTGGCTTTTAAAACAACAGAAATATTAAAATTCTATTGCTTTAAGCCTCCTATGTGAGGTTATCTTACCACAACCCCAGGAAACTCACATTCAGGGGAGTAGATTTGTTGGGTATTTAGGAAGCATCTGCTGTCCCTGGCGATCACTCAGCTCCATGTGGCAGGGAGGGTGCACATCATGAATAACTAACTACCCATCTTCTCACTTGAGCTACTGGGGAGTTGGTGTCATTCATTCCCCAGGGACCATGGGGGGACCAAAAAGATTTGAAAAGGAAAAATTGACCAGTTCTCCTTGTGACTAATCCAAACTTACTGGATTTAGCCACACAGTGTTCATTAGTGGGCTTCCCAAGAGTCATTTTGATGGGGACAAGAGCCATATTGCAGAGGATTGGGCATAATTGGCAGGTGAAGAGTTGAATGTGTCTGTGAAGAGAGGTGAGCCCCACAGCTCAGTCAGGCACTGTGACACATTGTGAATAGTCAGGATGCTTGGGTTCAGATAAGAAGAGGAACAACTCTGTCATCACAGGAAGGAAGGGACACGTTCTAACACTTAAGATCCTGGAATCTGTGGATTCCAGGAGTTGTAGATTTGTAAGTTGTAGATTTTCCTCATTGAACACCTCCTTTTGTGGGTTGAGTATCTTGCCCTAGGTCTCACTGTTGATGAATGATGACCTGGGATTGAAATCTGGGATCCATCTCATCTCAGAGTTCCAGTCATTAGCCTCGACAATTGCCCTCTCAAGCCAAGTTCAAGACTATGACTGTATGGATGCAGATGTGGGAAGCTGTGTGGATTTTCTCTCACAAATCTCTCCCATCCAGGAATGGGCACTGATAAAATGGCATTACAATATGGAATTTTGATAAGCAAGTGCATTGGAAAAAATAAGATCACCGAGTTGCATATTTCAGCCCTCGTGTGAAAAGGTAGGCAAAGAGAATGGAAGGTATTGGTCAGCTGGAGAGGGGATTCCACACCTTGGGAGTCCCAATTGTTAGACTACATGTCTACAAGGATGCTGTAAAAGTTTTAAAAGATGGTGAAATCTGGGGAACTTAAGGTTGTTGAGCAGCTTCAGGTCAAGCCTTGGGCTCATGTATTCCCCATCTCCTTGCTTGGCAGTCACCCCACAGCCTCATCCTTTAATTTTGTGGATTATCTAGTTAGAAGAACTCACATAAATTTGCCAGCTGCAATATTCACACAGCGGAGCTTCCAGGAGCACCGCTGAGCTCTCCCATCAGGAAGAGGAAGAAGACACACACCCTCTGTTCACGGCGGATTCTTCCTTTCAATTATTTCATTCCTGAGCTGGTATTCAAGATCTGTTTGCGGGCTTGCGGGGGGTTAGGTTTTAGGAAGATTCTGAATCAAGGAGGAGGGATGTAAGAGCTCTCAGATATTTATTCACAGTCTTATTGCAATTTATTCATTTCTCTCCACTCACATCCAGAGTCCTCTGCAGCAGAAGTTTAGTGGGGAAATTACACTTTGAAGATCCTTCCATGCCCCCAACCCCACATGATTAATCTACTTTAAAGGCTATACTATTAGCTACAGCCCTTCGGTGAATTTTAGTGGTTTGTCTTTCCTATAATTATATGGAGCCAGCACTGTGCCCACCCTGGCAGAGTGACAAGGGACTTTCCCTGTGAAACATCAGTTCTCATGGAAGCATGGCCAGCTACTTGGGAAATCCTGGGATGTTCTGAGATAAACATCAGCTCAGCCAACCTAATGAAAGGGATTGGCAAACGTTTCCTGAAGCGCTGGCACGACTAAGTCTGCCCTGCGCCTTCATACCCTGCCTTTGGAGCCTTATCCAAGAATCCACGCAGACCCTGTGTGAGCTAGCAAGCCCTCCGGGGACTGGCAAGCTCCCGCCACCACACGCAGAACTGACAGGGACCAGCTGACAAGCAGGAGACACATGTGCTCCAGAGACGAGAGCCATAAGGTAAGAGGCAAGGAGAAGAGTGTCACTCGTCACTCTGAATAAGGATGACAAGCAGTGTGACCCAGAATCATGTGGAAAAGAAGGAGCTGAGTCCCACAACCTATGATGGATCCCAAAGCCTTCATAGGGCCCTGGCCCATTTCATATTATGAATCTTGCATAGCCCGAGTAGAGGGGTGGGCTAGGAACAGCTCCAAGCCCCTCATCCCACCACCTCTGGGACCATGAATTGGGATACCTGTGAATGTTCTGGGGGAAAACTCACAATGATTTGTACTATTAAATTAGTGGCTATCTATGAGTAATCAACTTGTAGAGATTTATATTTGTTCTCCTTTTTAAATTCCTGGTTGTTCTAATAATAAGCATTAATGTTATTTTTAACAAATAGGCTTATTTAAACTTCATTCCCCTTAGCTTAAAACTTGGTTATTATAGATTATCATATCTATAACATGGAGCAAATTGAAAATCCTCCTAGCAATTTCTGACCCAGGATTTTGGGCCAACAGGGTGGTGGTTCTGTAACTGCTTCTTGTTTCATTGAGTTTATGACCCTTACACAGAAGTCCGTTAGTGGGTGCTGGAAATGCTCCCAGCACAGGCAAAAAACATGAAAGAACACATCACCATCAGCACCACCACCTTCCAGAAAAATCTTACAGCATCATTTGAAATATTTAGACACCTTGACTTGTAAAGAAGAAAAAGCTTACATGTGAATCAAACTACTATGGCCTATATGTTTTTATCCCTTTAAAATTCCATTGTCGAAATCTTTATCTCCAAGGTGATCGCACTAACGGATGGAGACTTTGAAGGGTGGCTAGATCAAGAGGGCATGCCTCCTGAATGTAATTAGTGAGCTCATAAAAGAAGTTCTAAGGAGCTCATTGGCCCGTTTCCACCACAAAGGCCACAGAATAAAAATGGGGGGCGTCTATGAACCCAAATATAGGCCCTCCCTCAACAACAAGTCTGCTAATGACTTGGCCCTGGGCTTCTCAGCCTCCAGAACTGAAGGGAAGGAACTTCTGGAGTGTGCCAGCCTCTGGGCCAGGGCATTCGTTACAGCAGCCCAGGCCTCCCAGATAATCAGATCCTCCTCAGCCTCACACCTCACCCAATCTACTCACACATTGGCTGGCAACACCCCGCCCCCTGGGGACCCAGTCCTTGATGGGGATATCTACTAATAATCAACAATGAACAGGTACCTACTGAGCGTTGGGCATTGTGAGATTTCATTTAGGCACACATCTCACTTTGTTTTTTGCAAAATTTACTGAGTTGGCAATGTGGAGATGCAGAGGCCAAATAACTCGCCCAAGATCTTACAGCTCAAATTCAAGGTCTATTTAAGCCCAAAGCCATCAATTCCTTTCTTCTGCACAATTCCAAAGTGTATTTGTTCCCATGAACTCCAATAACTGATGCAAACTCTGAATCATGTGCATTTAGCCTCATGAAGAAGTGAAGGCAGATAATAAAGAAAAGTAAGCCCAATGACTAGACGCCCATCCCAGTGGCTTGGCTTGGTCTGATGCGTGCATTCATTCATTATAAGTTTCTCTTTGGGGATGCCATAAGCAATCCCTCTCATTATTTAAACATTTTGAAACATTCTAAGTAATTTCTCTTGAGATTATAATAATATCTTGGGAAGGGACCTTCCTGCATCGCTTATGACTTGTGGACCTTCTCCTCCTACAATAAGTTGTAAGGACTTATTTGTAATCAAAATTCATTCACATCCTCCTTATTCCCTTTACTCCTCATTTGATTCATTTAAAAGAGTCTAAGCCGGATTTTCAAAACGACTTTTTGCAGTTTTTCATCTTTTGAGATTTAAATTTTAAATTTATGTCTTTGTACTCCAGGCCTTCCCGTTTCCTAATTTATTTTTTACTTACTTCAAGCTATCAACATATCCCTGCCATCAGGTTTGATTTATATTGCCTAGGAACATAATCCAACCATGAATCTTCTTTGGGAATGCCAACGTGGCATGAGAGAGGAGAGAGAGAGAGAGAGAGAGAGAGAGAGAGAGAGAGAGAGATCGCTCACTTTAATGATCTTTCTAGAGAAGAAAACAAAAGACAAAAAATTCAGTGGGACTTTCAAAATACTATCAAGCAAACCCCATGAGCTTATGGTGATATAAGACACTTGGCCTTTCCCTGAATCCACTCTGGAATTAACCAGTTGAAGTTATAACTAAGATCCCAAATAACCATAACCTTTTCCACCTCCATCCCAGCTCTTGGGAGCACCTCCACTAACCCTTGATGCTGTGTCCCACAGCAACATGAGCAAGGACACCCTCAAACAAAGGGTGTTTCTGTTGGCTCTGTGCATTGCCAGTTGCAGAAACCAATGCTAGTGACCCAAGGTTATCTCCCATAATGAAGCCTCTCTGGGCCAAGACACAAAGAGGCATCAGGGACAACAGATGCAAGACTCCACCTTTATAATTGCTACTCTATACTTAGGATGACTAAGATTCACAGGCTCTCATATTGGGTACCTCTTTTTCCAATATTTACTTTCCTAGGATAGAATATCTCAGTGCAGTTTGACCCCTGTGACTCCCTGAGTCCCACCATCTTGCCCAGGGGCCCTGAGTCTAGGTGCAACCATCAGGAGTCCAGTGTGGAATACTGGGAGCAGTACTCCAAAGGGGGAAAGTTGCTGTGTCCCAGGAAGTTTCCAAAAAGGGAGTTTCATAATGGTAGGGTCCATGCCGAGGCACAGGACTCCTGAAGCTACAAGAGACCCCTCCAGTTCAATTTGCAAACACCACACAGGCAAGTACAAATAGGCTGTTTAAGCGCTGGCCTCAATGAATAGAAGGAACTATTTTAATCTCACTTAATTCAACAAACTTCAATCGGGCATTTGCAATGTACAAAACACCATGTTATATAATATCAGTCAACAACAAAGGGGGGAAAAAGAAATATCCCTATCCTCCAAACAAAATCTCTCAGTTTAGCCAGGAAGCCGCAATTAATGGTTATTTATTCAATAAATATTTACCAAGATCTAAGTATATACATGGCACTGTTCCAGCTCTGGGGAATTCAGCAGTGAATGCAAGTGACAAAAGTCCCCACCCACATGGAATGTTCATTGGAGAGAAGCAAAGTAAGCAATGGTTCAGGACTGGGTATGACACCTGCTTAGCCACCTGCTAAATGAGGGACACACTCCTGAATCTCTCCATGGTTCAGCTTTCTCCCTTTTACACTGAGGTGACAATCGTACCTGTGTCAGCGTCACCACAGAGCATGGCCATCACATAGCAAGAAGTGATCAGCATCAGGAAGTGACTCCTTGTCAGTCGGAGCTCCGTCCCCTCCTACCCTGAGTTCCTCACAAACAATTCAATCATCCCTCTCAACTAAACTCCTCCTGGAAAATCTCAACAACCAGACTAAGGAGGCTGAGCCCAGGAGTTTCATTTACTTACTCATCGACTGTGTTAAAGACTCTGCTGGATGTTGGATTCACCAGAAGCAGAACTAGAAGATTAAAGTGTAGTTTGAGATGCAAGATGCTTATGAAAGGAAGGAAGCAAAATGAAGTGGAGCACGGAGTTGAACACAGCCCAGGAAATTCACCACCAACCTTCAGGATGCTCTGAGGCTAAACTAGCCTATGAGACTGTCCCATGTTTGGCTGAGATGGCTTATTGTTATTATTATTATTATTATTAATATTATTAGTTCCATCCTATAATTTGCTAGGGAACCCGGAGGATCTGACCCAGTTGAGTTTCTATCTACCACAGATCAAGTAAAACCTGAATAAGGAAAAACAAGATCCTTACTGAGAGAAAACTCAGCGTTACTGAGAGGAGCCTAGTGAATAATGAGAATGTGCTCCACCGGAGAAGAGTTACCAAGCGTTGTCAGAGTTCAGATGGTAGAGAGTACTTGTGGCCGACATAAGAGCATGCAAAACAATGTTTACCTCTGAAGGCTAAGAAAATGTCGAAAGGTGACCTGAGCAAAAAATTAACAAACTCTTATATGACCAGCGTATTAAGAGTTCTCATTCACCGAATTTTCTCTCTTCAATTAAACTGGTATGAAAATATCTTACAGTTTCTATCAATGCAATTTAATGTGTAATCCAGTAACTAGGATGGTCTGCAAATTGTTACGAGAACTTAATTGGGTAAGTAGAGAGAGCAAGAGAAAGGATTCAGAAAAAAAAAAATGTAAGCGATTTGCATAGTAATTTTCTGTCTATTGGTTCTAAATAAAATATTAGGGCTTGTATTTAGGGCATCTGGACTTTCTACTTCTTTCATCTAGTAATACATTTTGCTGCATCTTGCAGAAGGGGTTCATGCTGAACTAAATTTTTTAAACATGCATATCCCTTCACCATTGGCTGTTGAAGAAGGGCTGGTTAGCATTGAATATGACTTCTATTATTGAAAATGTTTTGTTTGATTTTTGAAAAAATATCCCCTGAAATGGGAATCTCTTCTGCTTATGATTATTAATTTAGGCATAAAAGCGTATCTAATTTAAAGAATAAAGGTACTCCTGCAAATTGTCTAAACAGAGAATTATTTAACATTGTCTACTGTCTCATTTACTTATAAGACATTGACACACAGGTGGCATCAATGAAATGAAATACAACCAACCATGAATATAATAAGTCCTTAAATAGCATTAATAGAGGATTTCGTAATAAGATGTGAATAATTCCCCAAATAAGTTATCAAGCACAAACACAAAAATATTATGATTTTTTAAAAAAATATTTTAATAAAACCCAAGCTATAAAAGAAAAGCAGTAAAGGATTAACAGACTAAAATACTCTGAGCTTCAAGCTGCTCTTTGAACAGAGCTTGACTCAAAATATTTTACAACGGCCCCCTCTGCACCTGAGAACGTTTCTCTTACTTTTATGGAAGCCCCAACCCTCATAAATCATTATTATTTGCTTTAATGTGGGCTAAGAAAAGGAAGGAACTGAAATATCATAACGGTATTGAATTAAATCCAATGCACACATAACATGAAATAAGACAGTACAAATGAGTAGAAAAAGGTCCTGATTTTTTTTAAAAGAACATATTTACATTGGTAATGCAACCATTAAAATCCCTGACTTATAATTTTTAAGTAAACCATTTTTAAATAATGATTATTAAAACAAGATTCTTTTCAAATAACTAAATATGAAGGTGGACATTATACAGAAACCTTAATGTAAACAAATTCGATCTCACTAAATCAATGCATTATTTGTTCTGCAAGATTTCTACCCATTTAAAAGGAAACCAATAGAGTGGTGAGTTTTTAGCATTGTTGCTTTGTTTTAAGGAAACAGTGGCTTCATAATAAAGGGTTTATTTTGGTCATTAAAACCCATCAGAAGACAGCAACGGGCGGAATTCAAGAATTTTGGCTCTCTGTATTCAGATTCTGCCACCTCAGTGAACAGGTCTCATATTCATGGTCTCAAAATCACTGCCACACCTCCAGGCATTTCATCTGAGTTCCTGTTTTGAAGGCTAACAAGGAATAGAAGATTCATTTCAAATTAAATCAGTTCTTTTCCTTAATCAGAAAAACACTTGGACAGACATCAGGCGCAGCCCAGGGCGCAGTCAGGTGAGAGGTCCCCACTAGGGTCAAAGGCCCAGAGTGCTCCCATGGGTCCTCCATGGGGGCTGGTGGCACAGCCCAGAGGCCAGAGTCTTCAGCATGGGAAGTGGGCACTGAGGAGAGGATACTTGGGTAGTCATCCCCCCGGGGGCCCAGTCCAGAGGCCTGCATTCAGCTCAGCCAAGTTCCATGAGAATTCAAGGTCCAGGGAGGCGGACACAGAGACATACATCAGGCTCAGCCCAGCACAGATGGGTGAGAGTTCCCCACCCAGGACGTGGTCTCAGAGTGCTTCCATGAGACCTCTGAGGGGGCAGCAGGCACAGTGTAGAAGTGGGAGCCTTCAGTGTGAAGCGAGCACAGAGCGCACACTTGATACTCCCACACTGGGAGGCCGAGCCCAGAGGCCAAGTCTTACTCCAGCCTGGCCTGGGTCCATGGTCTAGTGCTACTGAAGGCCAGGAGGTGAGAAATTGGAAATCTGCAGGGACGCCACTTGTTTTAAGGGGTGAAGCTGATATACCTCAGATTCTCAGGGATAGAAGGGAAGATTCATGAACAACATGAGAAGACAGGGGAAGAAAGTGTCTCAAACAAACCTAGAAACTGCATCAACAGAATCCAGTGATAACATGGTAGAAGAAATGTCAGAAAGGAAATTTGGAATGTGCATAATTAAAATGATCAGAGAAGCAAATGATGAGATGAGAGAGAAAATGCAGGAAATGAATGATCACACCATCAACAGTTTAAAGAACAGATGCAGAAAGCAGAAGATCATTTCAATAAAGAGATAGAGATGTTGAAAACAAACCAAACAGAAATCCTTGAAATAAAGGAAACAATAAACCAAATTAAAAACTCTTTAGACAACATAAGCAGCAGGCTAGATCACCTGGAGGATAGAACATCAGACATTGAAGACAAAATATTTAATCTTGAAAATAAAGTTGACCAAACAGAGAAGATGGTAAGAAGTCATGAACAAAGCCTACAAGAATTATGGGATATCGTGAAAAGACCCAATTTAAGAATTATTGGGTTTGAGGAAGGCACAGAGATACAAACCAAAGGAATGAATAATCTATTCAATGAAATAATGTCAGAAAATTTCCCACATCTGAAGAATGAAATGGAAAATCAAATACAAGAGGCTTACAGGACACCAAATGTACAAAACTTCAACAGGTCAACACCAAGGCATATTATAATGAAAGTACCTAGCAAACAAATTAAAGAGAGAATTTTAAAGGCTGCGAGAGAAAAAAATCAGATTATATTCAGGGGGAAACCAATACGGTTATCAGCAGATTTCTCAACAGAGACGCTAAAAGCAAGAAGGGCCTGGAATAATGTATTCCAAGCCCTGAAACAAAATGGATCCCAACCAAGAATCTTATACCCAGCAAAACTCACCTTCAGATTTGAAGATGAAATAAAATCCTTCCACGATAAACAAAAGCTAAAAGAATTTACATATACAAAGCCAGCACTACAGAACATTCTCAGCAAAATATTCCGTGAAGATCAACAATGTAAATCAGCATAGGGAGGAACTACCCTAAAGGAATAGCCAAATAAAGGAGAAACCAAGTCAAGTTAAAAACCAAAAATAAGCCATAATGATTGGGAATACAAATCATATCTCAATAATAACCCTGAATGTTAATGCCTGAACTCATCAATCAAAAGACATAGATGGCAGATTGGATTAAAAAAGACCCAACAATATGCTGCCTCTAAGAGACGCATCTTGTAGAAAAAGATACCCACAGACTAAAGGTAAAAGGATGGGGAAAACATACCATGCACACGGACTCAGTAAAAAAGCAGGGATTTCCATCCTCATATCAGATAAAGTGGACTTCAAGCCAAAATTAGACGGGATAGTGAAGGATATTTCATTCTCCTTAAGGGAAGAATAAATCAGCAAGACATAACAATCATAAATATTTATGCCCCAAATAACGGCGCATCCCTGTATGTCAATCAAATCCTTCTCAACTCCAGGAACCAAATAGACCACAACCCAATAACACTGGGTGGCTTTAACACACCCCTCTCACCATTGGACAGATCTTCCAAGCAAGAACTGAACAAAGAAACTATAGAGTTCAATAACACTATTGCTAATTTAGACTTAACAGACAAATATAGAATATTTCATGCATCAAGAAGTGAATACACTTACTTCTCAGTGGCACATGGATCCTTTTCTAAAATAGACCATATGTTATGCCACAAAGCTACTCTTAGCAAATACAAAAAGATAGAGTTACTACCTGGTATTCTATCAGACCATAATGGAATCAAATTAGAAATCAATGATAAAATAAAAAACAAAAACTACTCCAACACCTGGAGATTAAATAATATGCTGTTGAATGATGCATGGATAAGAGAACACATGGGGGGAAATAAAAAAACTCTTAGAAATCAATGAGAACAAAGATACAACATATAAAAAATTTCTGGGATACTATGAAAGCAGTGCTAAGAGGAAAATTCATTGCATAGACCACATTCAATAAAAGAAAACAAATAAAAGTAAACAAATAAATGACTTCACATTACAACTTAAAGGGCTAGAAAAAGAAGAACAGTACATCACCAAAAGTAGTAGAAGACAGGAAAAAATTAAAATCAGAGCTGAAATCAATGAAATTGAAACAAAAGAAACAATTCAAAATATTGACAAAACAAAAAGTTGGTTCTTTGAAAAAATAAACAAATTTGATAAACCCTTACCCACACTAATGAAGAGAAGGAGAGAGAAAACTCAAATTACTAAAATTTGTGATGAAAAAGGAAATATCACAAGAGACTCTAATGAAATACAACACATAATTAGAAGCTATTTTGAAAATTTATACTCCAACAAAATAGAAAACCTGGAAGACATCAACAGGTTCCTAGAGGCATATGAGCCACCCAAACTGAATCTGGAGGACTTAAACAACTTAAATAGATCAATTTCAAGCAATGAAATAGAAGAAGTCATCAAAACCTACCAACAAAGAAAAGTCCAGGACCAGATGGATTCACAGCCGAGCTCTACAAGACCTTCAAAGAAGAGCTCATTCCAATACTCCTCAAAGTATTTCATGAAATAGAGGAGGAGGGAACCCTTCCAAACTCATTCTATGAAGCTAATATCACCCTGATACCAAAACCAGAGAAGGACACATCAAAGAAAGAAAATTTCAGACCCATATCTCTAATGAACATAGATGCAAAAATTCTTAACAAAATTTTAGCGAATCGCATACAAAAGCATATTAAAAAGATAGTGCACCATGATCAAGTGGGTTTCATCCTGGGGATGCAAGGTTGGTTCAACATCCGGAAATCAATCAATGTAATTCACCACATCAACAGACTTAAAGTCAAGAACCACAGGATTATTTCAATAGACGCAGAGAAAGCATTTGATAAAATACAGCACCCATTCATGCTCAAAACACTGGAAAAAATAGGGATAGTTGGAACATTCCTTAACATTGTAAAGGCTATCTATGCTAAGCCCACAGCTAACATTATTCTAAATGGAGAAAAATTGAAAGCATTCCCCCTGAGAACTGGAACAAGGCAGGGATGCCCTCTTTCTCCACTTTTATTCAACATTGTCCTTGAAACTCTAGCCAGAGCAATTAGATAGTCCAAAGAAATTAGAGGGATACAAATAGGAAAAGAAGAGCTCAAACTATCCCTAT